>ML791809.1:390963-434162 GCA_009831015.1 Picea engelmannii
GGTTGCTAGAGTGCAAGCACTTTTGGGCTCTAGCAACATTTTCTCCCTTCTTAAGTTCCTAAACAAAACAATAATCAAGAGTCTTAGAATCAAACTCCTAAGGTGCTATCACTTTGGGGATTTAGGAGTTTGAACTAGGTAGGATTTCCTTCACAAATTATGGATTCAATTAGCCTTGTGAGAGGAGGAAGAACTTATGCTCCTCTCTTAGGGTTTTTCCAAGCAAGATTCTTCAATATGAACAAGTATAATTTACCATAACCATTCAACTATATGAAATGAAATTGCAAAATTCTACTTACTTCACCAAGATTTGACAAGAACAAACCCTAATTGCAACAACCTATCCAAAATTCAACAAAGGAGAGCTCCACACTTGTCCTCCAGAAGATAGTGCATGAGTGAAAGAGCTAATAACCCCAAAATAGAAAAAATTTCAGACCTTTCTCACTTCTGTGAGGAAAAATTGGGATGTTTAAATGAGTCTTGGATAGTCTTATTTATATGGGAAATCCTGGCCATGAAAATAATTTAACTAAAAGTCATGTATTTAAACAAGAGGGATGACTTCTTAATTTTCCTTTTAATTTACAAAAAATGAATTTTACATAAGATAAAACCCTAAAAAGGGTGACAATGAGCTCTAGGATGTGACGTCAAGGCCGGAGATGTGGACCATTGGGCCTCCAAATGCCATGTGCTACACTCCCATATGCCAAGTTCAATGAAAAATTATTTATCCCATAAAATCAACAAGGGATCCATCAAACTCTAGCCCCTAAGTGAAATCAAGGGCTAGAAGGGTGACATCTAGGCCTCTAAAGGCCATCGTCCAAGTGGATAAGGGTCGATTCTCATCATCTAGTCATACCAAGATGCCTCCAAAGGAAACATACTTCATCATCAAGGTGCAATTATCATCATCGAAGGGTGTCCTAGACACGGGGTCTAGCATCCATCATGTGGGAAAAGTCCTGCAAAGACAAACAAGTATGGCCTCCAAGGGTTCACAAGTAATATGAATCATGCCAAGTAAGCCAAATGTAATAGGAGAACCACCCAAACATTTGCATCAAACCCCCCTTTTCAAATTAAACACATTCTCAAAGAACTTATAAAATTTTCCCAATTTAGGTATGGGAGGGGTGTGAAGGTGCCCTATTGGGTTAACCAATCCTGAAGTCAAGGAATATTTCCCAAGGAGGACATATCTAAGCCATGTAATGAGTGTGAGGTGGATTTCAGGAACAATTCTAGGCATGTGGTTCTTGACATACAAGGGTTCGTATTGTCTCATTTATGGGTGCCTTTGTAGAGGGTGTGTTTCCCTTTGTCCATGATGAAACATTTTTCCAAGCCTTTTTATTGCCATTAATTGATAAAGTTTCAAAACATTGAGTACTATTTGAAATAGAAATTAAAGAGTACCACAATTACAGTTGAATATAGAAACACACAGAGTATAATATGCAATGAAAGTAAGGGACATCACAAAATGCATTTCCTCAACAAGCGGGACATTTATTAATTATGTGATTTCTTTTGTAGATCCTTCATTTTTTTGGAGAAGTGTTTCACTATTCCTAGGACCTGAGGAATACCATCTATAAGGATAATATTGGATTTTGTCTTTTTCCATCTAAAACACCTCTAGGCATTTATCCCCTTCTTCCCATGAAATGAGGTACAATACCTTCTTCGTTCAATGGAGCTGAAAACCCGAAAGATGAGAAAACAGGGGGGAGAAACATAGAAGGTGGTAAGCATGGAAGAGAATGTATGATGACCCTTCAAGGAAATACCCAGTAGAAACCCTTGTCTCGATTCAAGGAACTACCTAGTATCAATCCTTGTCTTGAGGGTAATCAACTTGCTAGGACACAATGACAACCACCAAGGTAAAATTAGGAAAAATGTATAATCTCCAAGCAAATGATTCATAATCAAGAAAGGATTATTTGAAACATTTTCAAATGCTTCAAATGTTAAAGTGACAGTTACCATGACACCAGACTTGTTACCTCATGAAGCAAGACATGTTGTCTTTTGGGACCAGGCCAATGCAGTGGATGTTTCTTTATTGTTGGTGATGAGAAAAAATAGGAGGGATCCTGTGGGCTTCACTGCTCAATCTGACTCTCGAAACTCCATGTCTACTACCTCTAGGCCTTGAGACATGATATTATTATTTACCCCTATCCCGAGGGGGTAACAGAGCATAGAAATAATTATACATCTCCCTCATAATGGGTTGTAGAAAGTTCCTTTCAACACAATCATATGATATCTTAAATGTTTTTAAACTTAAGGGGTCTTTTTTTTTTAATGTAGGGAACTATCACGACCCCACAAGATGTCTATTCGAATATTTTAATCATTCACCTCCTGAGGGTGTGTGATATCATGATGGTTCTTACTTGGATTCTTAGAAACACCAAGAATACTTCATCCAGAATGCACCTCTTCACCTAGAGCATACCCATACTTAGTTCTCGGCTACATGAGAGTCACACTCCAACTTTGTGCAACTCACTTGTATGCTTAGACAATATTGTTAATAGCTTAATGCTTGTTCATTTAAGCATCTATCCAAGACCATGAAAAACCAAGATAAGACTTATGAAACAAAAAAGAGACACACACAGAAATAGTGTGAGCAACATAAGACATGCCTAACACTCAGCTAAGTCTTATTATTGCAAAACAATTACAATATGAGAAATATCGTCTCAGTTTACAACATGGATAGAGTCATATGACTTTCCTCACCTCACCAAGACTCTCATACACATATTTTTCACACCAAGACTCTCTGTCATAACCACCTTCAAAACCTCTTGTGGTGCACCCCAAATGTGTGCCCTATTGCAGACTTGTTGTCCCTTCTCTATCATAAACTTCACCAAATTAACACAAACTTTGGTTCTTCCTCATAGCATGCCTCGCACAAACTTGTGTTCAGACTTCCCCAAAATATCCTTGTGCATCCCACCCTTGGCTACTTGTCTTGCATCTTCGCAACTATGCCTTAGTTCTTCCTTTCCTCAAAATTTCTCCCTATGCCTTCTTGCTCCAATATTCCTTCCTTGGTTGTGCACCCTTTTGATCTTATAAGGACTCCAAAGGTCACCATTGTGAACCCTTGTGTCCTTTTTGTGTGTCACACTCCTTTTCATGTGTCACACCCCTTCGCAAACTATCACACCCAAACAAGCCATCGTTCCCCTTCATGGACCCAGTGCACCCAAAGAAACATGTGCGCCCATCAATTGTCACATCTCTTTAATCGGTGCTCCCCATCCTTGGTTGTGCACCCCTTTCCTTGTGCATTTACATGTGCTAATTTATGTGACTCTTCATGGGTTTGTCTATGGGGTCATTCAACCTCTCCAATACGCCCATGCTTCCAAGGGTGGGTGGGTCCACTCCTTGGGCATGCACCCAAGTCGCCCTATCCTTGCCCAAATGTAACCCAAGTCTCCATAAATTGTTGCAAGGAAGGTAAGGTGTATTCTTCATTGGTGTCACACATAACCATCATGTGCCCAAGGTGATCCTACTCACACCCACATGTCTTCGTCTACCCAACCAATTGCATGCCCCTTGTGTTCTCTTTCTTGAATCATCCCCATGTCTACCCAAGGAGTGTGCATTCTCGGTGGGTGTCATGAGAGACCTTACATATTCCCCCACTCCAAGTTGTTTCTATCCCCGACAACATCAGTCGATATCCATGGTGCCTCTACACCATATCCGGATATCATCACCACTCAACAATTGTTGTCTCCTCAACTACAATCATTGAGGAAAACTCCCCTTAGGAAGTTACATGAGTCTACAAAGTGTCGTGTCTCGGTAACTTACTGCTACTTCCATACTTTGGCTTGTCTTCACATGCTTTCGTGTGTTGGATCCCCTTGTGACTTCGGCTAATTGGGTAGTTGTTCCAATCATCATGCATTTGTCTCAACAACTCGCATCTTCACATTCAAACATCCTTTTTTTTCCACAAACTTGTCCCATTCACAACTCCTCATTTCCTCCAATTTTTCATGTCACACAACTATTTTCCCAACAAACTTCACCAAGGACCCTCCTCAAAGTGCCCTTTAGGCCTCATTGTATCCCACCACGACAGTGAGTCAATGTGTTATTGTCTAGTTTGAAGGTGAAGGGAAGTGGATGGTTGGGCCATCTCCCTCATATCCAATATGTCCCAATGTGATCGATGAAGAGTCATCGTACTTTTTCATTATATACATAAGAAATGGTACACTTGAACCGATTCTTCCTTCGCACTCCTTAACAAGTCGTTCTAGCTCAGGGTCATATAGCCACTCACCATGTCCAAGTTCACTAGAGGAGGAATCAACCTCTTCCTTGGTTCTCCTCCACCAAGGTTGTTGTGTCTCCCTCACATCCTCTTGGTCCACAGATGGTCTCTACTCCTATTCAATGAACTAGTCTAGCATCCTCAACTCTATGGCTTCCTCCAATCTTCGTTGTGATTCATCAAACTTAAAACAAAAATCTTCCAAATCATCCACTGCCTTAGCCATATCTCCAACTATTTCTTCAATATCAACAAGCCTCTATTCCATCGAAACAAGTCTCTTTTCGTTCTTTACATTACTTTTTCCAACCATCACTCCACATTGTCCAAGTTATCCCCCGTAAGGTTGTCTACAACAACCATCTGCAAGGAGTACATCCACATACCCCCTTCCTTCCTCCTTATGGTCAAAATCAAACATCAATTCTACCCGAATAAAATGGCCAAATTTTTCATGTGAGGAATAGGTGTTGTCTTTTCCTTCTTCATGAACCCCTATCCCAACACAACTTTGAAATCGTCCATAGGAATAATGTTGAAATCTGTTATTCCGAAATAGTCACCAAGATTCAATGAGACATCCTTGGCTACACCAACGACCCTCTCTACACATGTGTTGACTGTCTTGAAGGTTTTCTACATTGGTTCAAGTTGCTTCCCAAGCCTCCACACCATATCCTCCCTCAAGAATTTATGAGTCGCCCCATTATCCACCATTGATGTCACTAACTTCACATTGAGTTTGTCCTACACATAGTAAAGTTTTGTCTCATCTTGCTCTTAGCTCTCCATGGATTCACCTTCCATGACAATGAACAAGACTTGAAAGACCCCAACAGATGTGTTTTCTACCTTCTCCAAATAATTCAACTTCTATTTCAAGGGGCAATTCTTCACATTATGTTCCTTGGCACAAATCCAACATGAAATCACCTTCTTCTCTTTTGTTGTCTCTGTTTTCTTAGCATTATCCTCACTTCCCTTGGATATCTCCATCTTTCCTTTGTCATTCATATTCCCATTTCTTTGTTTCTTCTTCTCACCTTGGGCCTCCTCCTCACTGATTCTAGGACCTCTCTTGGGTTCACCCCTAAAGTCCAACAGTTTGTCTGATGTGGTGATGGTTGTCAAAAGAGTCAACATGTTCTGGAATCACAACTCACTTTGTGCCCATGGATGCAGACCATTCATGAACTGGAAAATTGTATCTTCTTCCAACATGTATTTTATCTCCAACATGAGATATGTGAACTCCTTGATGTAGGCTTGGATATTACCAACATGCTTGAGAGCCAACAAATGATTTCTTGTGGTCCATGCTTAGTTTTCTATACCAAACTGTGCCTTCAAGGATGCCTTCATATATGCTTGTTTTCGATCTTCTCAATGACTCTACCCACTTCCAAGTCCTCCACCAGAGCTTAATACTCCCCGTCAAGAACATCGTAATAAAATTGACCTTGGCTTCATCTAAACTTCCATTCAACTACTCCAATTACTGCTCAATGTCCCAACAGAAGTTTCCAAGAAACTTAGCATTGTGAGTACCCTCATATGGCTTGGGTTCCTTTATCTTTATCCTCATCGACAGGAAGATAGAGCTCTATCCATTGGCTAAATATCATTTCAACAATGTGATGGTGTCATCTTGGTCCTTCAACGTCTGTGTGACTAAGACAAGTGAATCCTATGTTTCCTTGAGTCTATCATGAACTTCATCATTCAAGGTGTCAGTAATCAAGTTTTTGGTTTCCTGGAACTCCTGAACAACTTCATTGAACCCATGCTTCATATTTCCTATCTCAGTCTCCATTTGTTCAACCTTATCACCATGATAATTCATTGCATTTGTCATTTGCTCGCCATTCCTCTCCAAGATAACAAGTTGATCCTTCATTCTTTCTTTCTTGGGATCCTTCTCATTGTCACTACCATTTTCATGCGACCAAACCATGGATGTCCCTCCAAGTATCATCACTCTACTTGCAAAGGGTTTGTCCAAGGCACCTATGAATTCTCTCCAAGACTTATTCAAAACTCTGTGACCACTTATGCGATAAAGTCTATGAAAAATATTGTGTTTTCCTACCTTAAATAAGCACTCGGTCCACCCTAATAAATCTATGCCTGATCTACTCAAGGGGTGCGCACGGATCTGTTCACAAGTCAGGGATTCGTCTGCAACTTGACGCTTCACTTCCGTCACAAACCAAAAAAACAAGTCCGAACCCTGACTATTCCTTTGATAGGTCAGTCCACCTAACCAAACCTTCACCAATCCTATGCCCAAATTGCCTTTAAAACAAGCGAGCCCCACCAAAACTATTATGGTTGTAGTAGTGATGAAGATCCAAATATTCTCTGATACCACCTGTCATGAATGTGATAGTGTGGTGAAGAGCATTGAACTGTTCACCAAACAAGATATAATACCACATGTCACAACCCCACAATACACTTATTCATATCTTGCAATTTTTCACCTCCTAAGGGTGTGAAACACCGTGATGGTCCTTACTTAGTTGCTTGGCATCACCAAGAATACTTCATCCAAACTAGGCCTCTTCACCTAGAGAATACCCATACTTTGTGCTAGGCTACAGAAGAGTCACACTCCAACTCTATGCAACTCACATGTATACTTAGAAAATATTGTTAGTAGCTTAATGTAAATGTGGATGAACCGACACAGATAAGATCTAGCTAGCAAAGGACATACACAGTTTGCAGAAAAATGAGAAAAGAAGGAAACGAGAGAGAGAATCAAAGAATTGTATTAATTGTATTCCACACTCAAAGAGTGAATAATTTACAATAGATATAGGCTAAATGAGTAACTAATGTGCCATAATAGTGATCTAGAGATATCTAGACACTCACTAACATACATTGGAGTGAACTGGCACCTAGTCCTAGTTAATTGATCCATGCATTCATCAGTGAACTAAAACATGACTTCCACTAGTATAACTAAGTGTAACTGACTCTAAACTGAAGAGGAACATCCTATTTTGTAAGGAAATATTCTCTAGAGAGAATATTCTCATATAAGGAAGAGTTATCAACATTGGACTGTAAAAATTAGGAAAATAATTATAAGTGAGTGTGTAATATCTCCACCACCCCCATGAACATTACTAGGGTGTACATGATGAATGGGTCCCAGAAACAAAGGACATGTTAGGTACCCATTATACAATGCATATAAGAATGAGACACTGAAAAACCAGGGAAAGAGGGCCCCCTCAAATTACAGTGCATAAAAAAAAATGAGAAGGAACAAAAATAAATTTCTAAGCAACCTTGTCCTTCACTCCAAGAATACCTCACAACTGTGCAAGTTTGTTCTCGTTGAAGATTTGTTGAAGATGAAGATGTTTGGATGGATCTGATGAAGTAGATGCACCATTGAGATGTCCACACATATCCCCTTTCTCTTGTTGTAAAGAAAAAAATCCAAATAAATTTTGGATGAAATTTTGAAAACTGTGCGGTCGTTTCTGAAAAAACGCTGAAATTTTGTTCATTTTAAAATGATCATAACTTCACTTCTCAAACTCTATTTTAGATGATTGTTTTTTTGAAATTGGGTATTTTTTCTAGAGGAATTCAAATATCCAATTTTTTTCTACAAATTCTTCTCATAAAATTATCATAATTGAATCGGATGTGCACGACCCCCGTTTTGTCTCCCGAGATGCATGCATGGCGTATTCAAAAGTTTCTACATGTGAATCTTGAGATGCATGCATGATATATTCTGTATGAAATTCAAAAAACAAATCTGAAATGGAGTAGACATCATCTGTAATTAATGGAACAAGAATTTGTGCAGATACTTGTGTAGAAGATTCTTCAGAATAAGAGGCTTGATCTTCTTATGGTTTCTCTTTTGGATCTATCTTTTGAATCTCCTGCATAAAATCGTAATTATTCCCAAATAGAACCTCCAATATTCTCCATAATTCGTTCATAGTTGATTCTTGTGATTCATCATATACTTGATGGAAAAGTTTGGGAGAAACAAATATGTAGATACATCCTATGGTTATATCTTGTCTATTGAGAAAGTCATTTTTCTCATTGGCGGAATCAGACTCTACTTCCATTGCCATAGTTATTTGGTACATGTCTCTGCATCTAAGTTGAAGCATAATTTTTGGCTTCCACTCCAAATAGTTATAAGGCGTGAGAAGTATTGCCGATAAATAATCCATCTTTTATGTGTTGTTCAATATTTAATACATGAAAAAAGAGTCTGGTGTGTTTTTTTCCTAGCAATCCATCGGCTCTGATACCATGTAAATGTGGATGAACCTATATAAATAAGATCTAGCTAGCAAAGGACATACATAGTTTGCAGAAAAATGAGAAAAGATGGAAACGAGAGAGAGAGAATCAAATAATTGTATTCCACACTCAAAGAGTGAATAATTTACAATAGATATAGTCTAAATGAGTAACTCATGTGCCATAGTAGTGATCTGATCTAGACACTCACTGATAGACATTGGAGTGAACTGCCACCTAGTCCTAGTTAACTAATTGACGCAATCATCAGTTAACTGAGTCACAACTTCCACTAGTCTAACTAAGTGTAACTAACTCTAAACTGAAGAGGAACATCCTATTTTGTAGGGGGATATTCTCATCTAAGGAAGAGTTCTTACCATTAGACTATAGATCTTAGGAAAATAATTATAGGTGATTGTGTAATATCTCCAACACTTAACAATTAGTCATTTAAGCATACATCCAAGAATATGCAAAACCAAAAGAACACTTGCAAAAAAATCAAGAGACACACATAGAAATAGTGTGCGTGGCACAAGACGTGCCTAACACCCGACTAAGTATTATTGTTGAAATAGTTACAATATGAACACTACCGACTCAGTTTACAACTTGGGAAGAATTGCACGACTCACCTCACCTCACCAAGACACTCATACAAATATTCGTCACACCAAGACTCTTTATCATAACCAACTTAACAACCTCTTGCAGTGCACCCCACACATGCACCCTACCACAGACTTGTTGTCCCTTCTTTGTCGTAGACTTCACCAAGTTAACACAAACTTTGGTTCTGCCTCACAACATGCCTCACACAGACCTGCGTTTAGAATTCCACAAACTCTCCTTTTGCAAATTACCATTGGCTACTTGTCTTTCATTTTTGCAACTCTGCCTCAGTTCTATCTTGCCTCATAAATTTGCCTCGAAATTTCTCTCTATGCCTTCTTGCTCCAATCTTCCTTCCTTGGTTGTGTGCCCTTGTGCTGTTATATGGACTCCAAAGGCCACCATCGTGAATCCTCACATCCTTTGGGTGTGTTGCATCCCTTCGTGAATCATCAAGCCTAAACGAACAGTTGCACCCCTTCGTGAACCCAGGGTGCCCAAATGAACCATCACGCCCCTTCGTGGACCCGGTGCTCCCAAACAAACTGTTGTGCCCCTTAGTAGACCTGATACGCCCATCAATCGTCGCATCTCTTAGACCGACACACCCTATCCTTGGGCATACGCCCCTTTCCTTGTGTGTTTCCTTGTGCCAATCGAAGTGATTCTTCATGGGTGTGTTCATGGGGTCATCCCACCTCTTCAACGTGCCCATGTTCCTAAGGGAAGGTGGGTCCACTCCTTGGGTGTGCCCAGATCGCCTCGTCCTTGCCCAAATGTAACCCAAGTATCCATCAACTGTTGAAAGGAAGGTAATGTGTGTGGCCCCTTGGTGTCTCACATCACCATCATGCGCCCAAGGTTCTCCTACTCACACCCACATGTCTTCGCCTGCTCAACCAATTGTATGCCCCTTATGTTCTCTTGCTTGACTCGCCCTCAAGTCTTCCCAAAGAATGTGCATGCTCGGTGGGTGTCATAGGAGACCTTATAGAAACATCAATGAATCATGACTACTAATTTTTGAGTGGAGATAATCATACTCTTCACTAATTAGCCCTCATGTTATGTCATAGTTGCCAATAAGTTGCCACCTCAAATACACCACATGTGAGGGAGGAGACTTTACACCCACTCTCTATATATATATATTCATTATACCCATCATTAAAGCATGTATGTCATACCTCAAATAATATCCATGTAACAATGTCGAAGGTGAATAGGTCATTCAATACCTTTATCATCTTCCCATCTTTAAAAGACAATTAATGTTATCTATTATCTAATATTAGATTATAGCAAGGTTGTAATAATTATATTATTATGTTTTGTTTTATAAATTTTATAAATGTGATCCTGGTAAGATGATTCAACTACCTTTATCATCTTACCCATTCTGTGAAAGACAATTAAAATTGAGCCACATGATGAATAATTTGTTGTCTAATCATTTGGTGGTTATCTCACTATTTTTTGTTTTATAACATGTGTAATTGTGACCTTGGTGACTTGATAATAAATTTGTATTGTGTGTACATATTTCCCCTAATGGATTGAAAAACATATTATTACAAATTTGTAACAACTTTCAGAATATCAACCTTGCAAAACATATTATTACAAATTTGTAACAGCTTTTAGAATCTCAACCTTAAGGTTGCAAGGGTGTGAAATACATGAAAATTTATCATACCACATAAGAGAGGGGAGAGAAGGGTGTGAAATACATGAAAATTTATCATGGGGAGAGAGGAGTTTGATTTCAATGTAATATTATGTGTTTCTAATCTTTTAGCAAAATATTGTGGTGGTCTAAATGTTTTATGTTTTGTTTTTTTTTAGGATATTATTTGGTTAATTTTTTCGGAAATCTAGCCAGAAATTGTTAGATTTGCATATTTTAGTGGTTAAATTTGTATAATCCAAATACTCTAGATTTTTCAGGATGCCAAATTTATTTATGTATTCGGAAATACAACTTAAACAACATAAGATTGTGATTTCACCCAAATTTATATAACCAAATTCCAATAAAAAAAATATCAAAACATAAAACATTTAAACAATACCCAAAATATTTAATTATCTAACTCAAACGAGATAAGTTATCTAGCAAAAGGAATCCTAACTTTTTTTTTTTACATGTAAGCATTTTTTGCTATCATTGGAAAGAAAAACGGTGCGGTTAACCAATATAAATCAACAATGTCGCAACAGACAGTATAAATACATCACATAATTTTGAGAATAATGAAACACTACCCTCGCATGCGTTAAGGTTTTGAATAAAAGTGCCACAAACGTCCTGCCCACCTGATTTGATTTGGATTGATTTGATATTTGTTTGGGACAAATATGCCATCATCATCACTTGGCTATACAAGAATTTAAGACTTAGACGCCACCACTTGTGTTGTGATAATTGAGGGAGGCTGCTTCCAAAGTTGATAAAACATGGCATGGCATGGCATTGATTTTACTGGTTTATGAGATTTTTGGTGGAGTCCACATATTGCAATCCATATATTTTTAAATTTACTTTTAAAAGTTTATATTACTGTCTTATGTTATTATTATTAATAATTAAATTGAAAAAAATTGAAAATTTTATATTAATATCTATAAATTAAATTGAATAAAAATAGAACATTTAAAAGTAGTATACCATAATCGTAAAATCAGTTAAAAAAAATGATATCATAAATTAGCTTATATCTATTTTAAATCTAAATTTATTAAGTATAAATTAAATTAAATTTATTTTTCTTTTTGATATTTATATATATATTTTACATCTCTCGAGTTAATGGATCTATTTTGGTTAAAATATATTTTGTTTATTTTTCCATAACTTAGTGAAACATGAAATACATCAAATCATCTTAGATCTATCATAACCCTAAATCTTTTAAGTATAAATAAAATTAAGTCTCTATTTCTTTTTATTCTTTTTTATGCTTATTACATTTTGACTTAAGAATGAAGGAATAATTCATACTTATGACATGATACAATTATATTAATGAAAGTAGACTTATTCTAGAAGTCTACATATGATCAAAGATGAGAACAATGAAAATAGACTTATTCTAGATGATCACATAGATATTTATGGAGAATCATAGAGATATTGTGGAGATAGTTATGGAGATGGTTGTACCAATTAGCTATATCATAACAACACCTCAATGCTATATAATGGGGCCTCATGTTGTATTAGATAAAATTTGAAAGATGAGACATTATTACATATACAAACAAAACTCTATTGAAATAATTGAATGATTTACAATAGATTGTGACTCCATTATATAGAGTTCACAAGTTGTTATGAGATCTAACTTATTCTCAATATAGGAGGACAGGTTGAGAGAATTTCTCAACCACACACCTGAATAGGATCTAGTATCTCTCATAGATCTAACAAACTCCTAAATAAAAAATCGAATCACTCACATAGAGATAATCTCTACATTACAATTAACAAACCACAATCCTAATAATATGATGAAGAATATCACATATTAAGTACAAAAGACAAGTAGGAGTTAATTACTCCAACACCCTCCCTTAATGAGTACTTGTCTTGATCTCTATCAACTATAGTCTTCATCAATATCCCTTAATCATTTTGAAATTTTCCAGGCTACTAACTTCATCCAATTGTCTCGTAACCCTTGTAAAGGTGTAGCTCCCGAGTTGAATTCCCAAGTTCTCTCCTTGAACCCCTGAATCATGGATCTCCTCAACTTAATTACTGGACAACAACTCACATAATTGTTGTGTAACCTCATTAGCAGACCACACATATGTCTTCAACAACTAATGAAGGATCGTTCCCTAGATCCACAACTCTCTAACTAAATGGAAAACCATCCATATTGAGCCTTTACCTACACTTATTCCTTCTAGCTTTTGAAATATAATTGTTTTAGACTAAAAAATCAATTCAAATTTGACTACAAAGACTGAACTAATCATCCTATGGACATGTTTCCATCTACCGAGACACCTAGGTACCCAAACATGGTGCTCACCAGTTCTATAGGAAAATATTTTGGATACGATATGTATCCGAGTCAATCTTACAAAACATTTCATTGCACTATAACCTCTTTCATCTGATTTGGTGATTCATCAACATCATTTATTTCAAAAACAAAGACAGAAAAATACGAAACAACTTAGCAATCACTCACGACAAACAATCTACTCTCACCTAATATAATCGTACATATTTATAGGTGATTAAAACTACATCTCTCATTTTTCTAAGCTCTCATGTGAAGGAGCTAAGCCCAATCTCGCTCTAATACTAAGATAAAATATGAGAGGTGAGACATACACAAACAAAATTCTATTGAAATAATTAAATTATTTACAACATATTGTGACTCCATTATATAAATTTCACAAGTTGTTATGAGATCTAACTTATTATCAAAATTGGAGGAGAGATTGGGAGAATCGCTCAACCACACACCTAAATAGGATATAAGATCTCTCATAGATCTAACAAACTCCTAAATAACAAAGCAAATCACTCACATAGAGATAATATCTACATTATAATTAGCAAACCACAATCTTAATGAGATTATGAAGAATATCCAATCTTAAGCACATAAGACAAGTAGGAGTTAATTACTCCAACAATATTGATGTAAAAGAGCGATGTATTATTATTTGTACATTAATACAATGTAATCTTTGAGTATATTTGTCGTTCTTATGTGCAAGGTTTTGTGTAATGTTTGTTGCTCATAATACCAACATTTGGTATCCGAGCAAAGTTTGAATGGATAATGTGAGAACCATTTGATCGTGAGAACTGCATTCAAATCAAAAAGTGAGTGGTGGATTGTTTTCCTCACTTAATCTGGTTTGGGAGAATCAATGAGTTCAGACGAAGTTTGGAGCGAATATTTTGTCAAACTGAAATGTGGAGTGAACTTCTCAGTAGACTTGCAGTGCATGGAATCTTGTAGCAAGTCACACACACTTTTTTTCATTATAAATCGAGGTTCATCTCTATGACCATCAACTCATTTATGTGACATCTCCCAAGCTTGTGGTGGTCACAATTTTTTAAATTATTTGTAGGTCGATAGGGTGAGGAAAAGTGTCAAAGTCGTTTTGGGTAAATCATGACCCAACAACAATTCCTTTGGATGGATCATTGTGGCTTAGTGATTCATTAGAATTTGGATGGATCGTAGATGATCGAAGAGTAGTGGCATCGAAACAAGTCACAAAGATGTGCTTTGAGAGTTGAAACGATTCAAATGTGCATGAGGGAAAGTGTGGTATTGAAAGAGACGAATCGCACCCAATTTTGTGTGGTTGTGGCATGGTACCAACATTGTGATTTTTGTGCCTCGTCAGCCAAAAGTAAATTTCAAACAATATGTTGAATACATCACTATTGATGAGCACATTTTTTATTATTTAAAAGTTGGAATAGTAATAGGTGTGATAAAGGGAATTTTTAGAGATCCATTGCGTTTTACGTTACAAGTAAAGTCCAAGTTTAAATTTAGTAAAATAGAGTCAAACTATCCATGAAAGTGCATGTTAGGTAATGAGTTTTATATTAATATTTTAAGAAAATCCAAAAGGGATGGTGGCTTAAGTTACATTGTATTTTTTTATTATTTTAGGTCCACAAAAATTAATAAGGATGAGTGGAATTGTATTGGGTATGTAATAAAAGGTTTTAGAGGTCTTTGGTATCGTTATTCAATGTAAGGGGTCTAAGTTATTTATAAAAGTGAATACACATTTTTCAAAGAGTTAAGATTAGTGATATGTAAAGTGTGAGATGAGTGGAGGGTATTTATATTAAATGAGTTCAATGGTTATGCAATGAAGTGTTTAAAAAGTTTGAGTTAATATAAGTTGAGTTAAGGCTCAAGTTAAGTTAAATCTAAAGTTGAAATTCAAGTTAATATTAAAGGTATATTATCGGTGTTACCTGACACTTTTATCATTGTTGTATTTGAAACATGGGTGCATAATCAGTTGTACCTGACACCCTATATTTATTATACTCATTCTTTGAAAAGAGAGCATGAATCATTAAGTTATTTTAAAATGGGAAAATGAGGAAAAAGACTTCACATTGCTAATCATGAAATTGAGCTACTACAACAAGATCTTGATGATGCTTTGCAATAAATAGACAGGTTGTAGAAGAAAAATAATTCAATAATTGAAAAATTTGCAAAATTCAGATCATGAGATAATGTGTAATACCCATGTTTCCCCAACTTGTAATTAATCATTATTTATGATTACCATTCCATGGCACGAGAACAATGTAAATGTATTATTGTTTAGATTGTCAAAAACTGAATGCGGGGGTGAAGCCTTGAAGTACTAGTCATGATACCACTAGAGAAAAGAGTGAGGAAACCTATAGAGAGAGTTCATCATGCCAAGATGACCCAATACTCTTTGCTGAAATATCTGATCTGGAATAATAAGCCTCATCCTGATCCCAAGGAAAAACTAGTTAATGAGAAAAGGATGGGTGGTTGAACAACCAACTTATACCCCAATGAATGGAAACATGGAGGGCCTGACTAAGAAGAAAAAAAATTGTCAACCCGAAGTACCATAAAGTGCAGTCTCCTGCAGGCCCAGATTGACTCGAGTTCCTTCTGGCAGAAGGAATAAGACAGGTCCATAACCTTCATTGGGGGGGGAGAAAAAAACCCGAGAATAAGAAGAGACACAGGAATGGGTTGGAGGACCATTCAGAAAAAAATAAGAGCACGTGAGGCTCTCTAGTTCAGAAGAAGAACTGAAAAATTAAGTTGTCCTGGCTACAATAAAGACTGGACAGTGTTTTCTAATCAAGTTGATAAGAGGAGCTACGTGATTGAGTGAGCGATCATGACAGGCTCCCTTGCTTGGTGGATAGAAAACTAGACTACTAGCTTCCTGTGGGAAAAAGAGGAGCGACCTCTAGGATTTTGCAGAAGACTCGAGGAAAAGAGAGAACTCACTGGTGGTATCATGGCTTGGCACGGGGGTGGCCAGAGTGCTAAGAGTGAATGCCTCTCAACCTATGGTTGGGTGGAAGGGCGAACACCCACAATCAATTTAGTAGCTCTAAATTACAATACAAATAAGTATTTCACATATTTTGTGTAATCAAATTTGAAATGTGTGATTGGAAGTCTATGATTGTGTTAGAGATGTGCATTGCATGATTAATGGTAATAATTTTTGTTTTCATTTGTAAACTCCTGCATTTGGGTGATTGTAGGATGAAAAGTTTGGTGCATGACTTGCACAGATATAACTATCTTGTTGAATGGTAAAAGTAGTAACTTCGATGGCCTCATGGCCTAGTAAGTGTGAAGTGCAGAATTTGAATATCACATTTTTTTAATGACTTTATGTTTAATATTGTTTAGCAAAGGAGGACTATTAGTAATGGCCTTTAAATGAATTTGTGGAAGACAACGAGTGACCCTGTCTAAATCTATATATGTGCTAATCCTCCAAAAGAATTTCCAAGGATAAAATCCATGAATACAGAGTCAGGATGGACTCTACAGGACTGTTTTGAACTCATAAATCCCTTGAAATCCCTTTTCCTATTATAGAATCTAAGTCCTGTAAATGGAATGTGCTTCCTTCAAACCATTCTTCCAAGTAACCATAGGTTCGATTCCACAAACTTAACCAAATATTGAGTAAGATTTAAGAGTGTACCCCTCTAGGGCTTGTCAAAGTCCCATATGACCAGGAGTTTGGGACTCTTATCTTTTCTTGAAAAGGAGCTAAGTTTTTCGAGTTTCGAGACTTAAGAGGTCTAAAGCTCCAAGATGTTAGAACTTCACAACACTCCAATCTTATCGAAGCAAACCTGCTGACACGATTACCAGAGAGTTGACCAGAAATTGGTGATTCCTTATCCTCTATCGTGGGATCTTCCCTATAGTTAAACCCTAACCAACTTTTCGGTCACGAAGTAGCGCGATCCATCAATCCGAGAAACATCAGGATCTTCCCTGGCCATTGAATATAAACTATGATCAATTCGACGTTGACTCACTCCGAGAGTAAAAGGGTGTTAAATGATCAGAATCCATGAATCTTGAAGGCGTGAAGTAACGTGGGTTGTAGATCTAAGGATCCTTCAGGACCCTTCTTAACCATTAGATCAAGTATAGTGGAAGGATAGAGTAAGCGATACCATCAACCGACAGCAAACAATCATCTCTGCTTTATGACCTCTCTAGTAGGTAACCCTTCGGGGAATTATTGGGTTAAGGACTATAAGGGACATGAAGCCGTGAAATCTTGGAGCGCTGAAATCCCAGAGCGGCGAAATCCCGCCAACCATTAGATCGTGGGGAAGAATTCAGGAGCGATATGAGTCGTTGATCTGAGGATCCATTGGGAACCTTTCTTGATCGTTCGATCAACTAGTGGAAGGACAAAGTAAGTACTTCGACGAAGTATTACTCTGGGAAACGTAAGGCATAAGGGGTGAGAACATCCCAAAGAAACGAAGGTCGAAGTACGTGGCAAGGAAGTCTGGGACTTTAGTGCTTCAAGGCTCTAGGATATTTGACATGTTGGTGCATAATAATATCTCGAAGGATGAAGGTTAGAGTACGAGGCGAGGAATTCCAGAGCTTTGGAACTCTGGGACTCCAGGAGATTCAAGGATATTAGAGAGTGTGTTAAGCATTGAAGTTCCTTTGTTGCAATGTCTAGTTCCAATTTGACGGGCCCGTGTACACCATGATGATGTGGCATTCCTGGATAATTCCATGTGGTATCGTGGGATTGGTCACAAGTTATGTGTGGGACCCCCACTCCTTGTCAAGTCTAAATCTCGTGTTAAAAGAGAATATCATCCGGATTATATGAGAAGAATGAAATGAATATATATTATTATTATTATTAACACAAAATAACAGAGATACAATAAAATTGGCTTCTATTCAATAATGAAATATGAAACTGTAAAATGCAGTGGAAAACAAGCTTGCTAGAATGGTGTTGGCTTATCTCTGAGAAGATATGTGACAGTTGCACTCATTCACAAGAAGATGAGTACAATGAGGCTTTGAAGGAATTTTTACAATAAAAATGAATGCCAAAACCCTAGACATCCAAAAACCTAACCCTAGGAGATGAAGCGCCAAAAGTCATGTGGGCCCTAATGGGGTAAGTTAGTACATCAAATTCTCGGTGTCGTAACTTTTGCATATGATCTCCATTTTAGACACACGATAGCCTATTGGAAAGTTTTATCCAAGGAATGCAGATGTTTCCATCAGAATTTGAATCTATCTATGGTTTGACTATGGTCAGCCCTAAAAACATTTTTTAGGGACTCAAAATAACCCTAGAAGTCGACGACCCGAAAACTAGGAAAAAACTACCAAACTGGAAAAATGCCAAAATAAACCAGTTGGAATAGGTGGGAGGCCACCAACATCCATATGGATCAATCCTCCCCCCTTAGGAAGAACTGGTATCCATTTCATTGATTTCCCCCATCAGATGAGGAAAGTTCTGTTGAATTTGGCCCCGGGTGAGCCACTTTCTTTGGTGTAGGAGCTTCCCTGCTTTGACAACTCGATAAAGTTGGATCCTTTGTTGTATAGTTCCCTTGACCTGTGTATCCACAATATGATCACTCGATTAATGTTGCATGCATTCAGGGTTGAGCTTTGTTTTTTTCAACTGTTCTGTTATCTCTGAGGTGTTTAATAATGGTGGGAAATTTGGCCGAAGGGGAGCCATGTTGAACACTGGGTGTAGGAGAAGGAAAGGGGGGATGTTGAGCTCAAAATCATTGTCACCCATAGCCTTGGTGTTGTTGTAATGTCCATAACTGAGTGGGAGAAGCTTTTGATGGGGCCCTGTAAGGCGTTCTTTCTGCAAGTGCAACCAAACTTTGTCTCCCACCTGAAACTTATGTGGCACCCGATGTTGATCATGGCGTTGTTTGTACTTGGCATTGGACTTCTGTAAAATATCGTGAACCTGTCGGCGGATGTGTTGGATCCACTCAATGAACCAGGTGGCTTTATCAACTTCAGTTGGACCAAGGGACGATTCAGCCGGGGTGGCCACAAGGGGTAGTGCAACATCCATGGGACACAATGGTTGGAATCCCAACCCCACCTAAAAGGGGCTATGGTCAGTTGAGATATGTAGGGCTTGTTTGTAGCTATGTTGAACATAGGGAAGACTCCCATCCCATGTGTGGGGTTTCTTGTAATTGTACATGCACAGGATATGCATGATCATCCAATTGACAACCTCAGTTTGGCCATCTGTCTGAGGGTGAAAGACAATGGATTTGGTGAGTTTGGTGTCTATAAGTGACCAGAGGCTCAACTAAATGTGTTGATGAACCAAATGTACCGATATAAGAAAATGGTTTGTGGGATTCCAAAATGTACCCATACTCGTTCAAAGAAGAGCTTGGCAGTGGCCTCTATTGTGATGTTCTTTTTGCAGGTGGCCATAATTGCCATTTTGGAAAAGAAATCAACAACCAGAAAAACACAGTCATTTCCCCTCTTGGTGGACAGAAGGCCCAACATGTAGTCCATTAAGATGGATTCCCATGTCCTGTCAAGAGTAGGAAGAGGGGTGTACAGGCCCTGTTTCTTAGTGGTCGGTTTGGCAATAGTGCAGGAAGTGCAAGGCTTGATATACTTACCAACATCCTGTCGAAGTTTCGACCAATATAAATGTTTTTGCAACACTGCCACTATATTTTCAACTTCAAAGTGTCTTTCCACCCGACTATAGTGGGATTCCCAAATCACCTTCTCTCTCTCACTTTATGGAATGCAAAGATGTTCAAGATGGCACAAAAGCCCGTCCTGAAGATGTAAATTAGTGACAACTGAGTTTGCGCCCAACATTTGGTAAGTGGTGGTGAAGTCAAGATTTGTCTCATAGAAGTGGGGCCATCCAAATGTATCATGAACACAAGAGTCTAGCACCATGGTGAGTGCCACAACTGGAGGTAGGCTGAGGCAATCAACGACTCAATTGGTACTTCATTTTTTACACATGATATTGAGGTGGAACTGTTGCAAGTATGTGGACCACTTCTTATGGTGATAATTCTACAATTTACCTTGTGACTGTATGAAATACAATGGCTTATGATTAGTTTGGATGACTATCTCCTTCCCAAGAATATAATGTCTCCAATGGAGGAAGTCTTGCACAATGGAGTACATTTATTTTTTGTAAGTAGGGTATTTATGGAAATCATCTGATAGTGTCTCACTATAATAGGCCATGTGGTGTCCATGCTGAGTGAGAACGACATCCACAACGTAGTCTGAACCATCTGTCTCAATATAAAAGGATTGTTGTAGGTCCGGTAATGAAATTACTGGGCCTAAGCACAAGATTTTCTTCAAATCATCGAACTCTTATCGTTGGGACAGGCCCCACACAAATTTTTCCTTACCACCACCCCCGGTTACTTTGCTGAGGGCCCAAGCAATATGGGAGAATCCCAACACGAACCTATGATAGAAATTGGCAAGGCCTAAGAAGCTCTGAAGCTCAGTGAGTGTGGTTGGTTTTTTTCAGTCACAGATGACCTGGATCTTAGTTGGATCCACATGCACACCATGTTGATAAACGATGTAGCCTAGATAATGGACCATGTCCATGCCAAAGGATCATTTTTCCAAGTTGGCATATAGCTTGTGTTGTCATAGGGTGTGCAGAACCTGCTGAATATGTTGCAAGTGTTCCACCCAAGTATTATTGTAGATGAGGATGTCATCTAGATACACCACTACGAAAGTATTGGTGAAAGGTCACAGGTTATCGTCCATCTTCCTCATGAAAGTTGTTGGAGCATTTTTCAAACCAAAGGGCATGACCAGACATTCAAAAATACCTTATTTTGACTTGAAGGTAGTCTTCCATACATCTGTATGTTCTATTGGGACCTAGTGATAGCTAGACTTCAGATCAATATTACTGAATTATTTGGCCCTCGTGATCTGATCAAGGAGGTCGTCAATTCATGGAATCGGGTACTAGTTTTGGAATATGATTTTATTCAAAGCCCAGTAATCAATGCAAATTCGCTAGGTCCCATCTTTCTTCTGCACCATCACGATTGGGCTCCCACAAGGAGATGAGATGGGATGGATGTTCCACTTATGGAGTAGTTCTTGGATATGTCACTTGATCTCCTCATTCTCTAATAGAGAGCGACGATATACTGACCCATTGGGTAGCGGCGCGTCGGGAGTCAGATCGATGGGATGCTTGACCTAATAGTGTAGAGGTACCCTGGTAAGTGAGGAGAAGATATCTATGTATTATTCCACAACCTTATCCACTTGCTTATGTTGTGTGGAGAGGTCATCCGCGGAGGCCCTGGATGTGGTTGCGATCTTTCACTCACTTTGAGAGAGAATCATGAAGAAGAAAAACTTCCCAGTCTGAGATATGAACTTCTTGCATTGCTTGGCAGAGATCAAGGAAATAGCACTAGGTGGAACTGCCTCGGGTATCCTGTAAAATTTCCTATCAAAAGTAATAATAACACTGTGAGGCCTAGATTCATATAAATCGTGACGTTTTCATAAATAATATTGGCCCAAAAGAACATTACAAACTTCGAGAGGAGAAACATCACACAATACCTTATCTTTGAAGGGCTTGATTTTGTATGACAGACGCACTATTGGTTGACGTGGAGATCGCTTCCTTGGTGGAGCCATCCAATGGTGTAGGGATGCGGGTATGGCATTGTCAGCAGGGCTAGCTACTTGACGACCTCTGCAGAGATGAATTTCTTCTCTCTACCTCTATCAATGATGGAGTGTAGCGAGGTGCCTTTCACCCACATCTGTGAATGAAAAAGGTGCTCGCCTTCCTCTGGGTTGGCTGGTTCACCGGGATGGAGCTTGGTGGTAGAAACAGTGGCACTGGGTTCCGTGTCAATGATCTGTCTCCCCCTTTCTGGTTCTAACTCATAGTCAGAACGTGTATCTTATGCTAGGAGATCTTATGGAAGTCGCACCACTTCCCAGTATCTTTCTTTGTCTTTATGGTGTCCTTCTTTGCTTGCAACTTGGACTGGTTGTTCTGAGGCTATCCATATTTTCTCTGTCCTTTGTTTTGTGGGTTGGGGCCACCCTTTCCATGCTTTTTCGGTGAGGGGTACCCAGGCACAAATTTCCTCTTCTTTTGTTTAAGCTTTTGATCGATTTTGACAGCATATCAATAGGCCGCACCCATGGATGAGATGTCCAGAAACTCCATTTCGTCTTAGATGTATCTATGCATACCACTGCGATACTTGAGCACCATATGTCACTCAGAATATTTGATACCTATGGTTCCTGAGATTAATCCTAAGGCTTAAAGAGTAATGTCAGGCATAAGGAGTGTTTAAAGAAAATGTTTTAAATGAGTGTTTTTCCTACCTTTAGTTCTATGATAAATAATCTTTAAATGAAATTAATAATATGAAAGTACAGAGGTTGTATTTCCTTATCTGATTCACAATTATAATATCAAATGGTGTGGAAAAGAGTTACAAAATTGTTAAACAAAGCTAGGCATCAATTGCAGATGAATCTCACCTTGTTTGCAGCGGAAGAAAAGTAGAGAACGCACCCTTGAACAGGATATGAAATGCAGTAATTCACGCAGATCGCAGGTCTTGTTTTACTCACAGTAAATACAAAGGAAAAATTTCTTACCTAATGAATTGTTGGTATAATATGATCACAGTAGTTGTAATACTAAATTTCAATCAATAGTTTTTCAAGGAATTACATAAAGAAATTCGGGGAAATGGAAACACAGAGGAAACGCATAACTCAAACTAAACGAAAATTAGAATCTTTCACTGCACTTGTATTAATAATAAAAAAAAGAGTTTCTCTATTACATCCAGTAAGAAGCAACGTTGAATAGATCTTAAATCTATGTACTTATACAAAATCTGTCACAACTCAAAAACTGTTGGACTTCTTACAATATTTAATTAAAAATAACATATATCTCAATAAAACAACAGTGTGTAAATTTTGATGATTTTCGTTGGCGTTCTCCTCTGTCTCTTCTACTACTGGTAGAAGTATTCCTTTTCCTTATTCCTTTGGTCTAAGTACACATGTCATAAAGGCCACCTTAATAATTCATCATATTTTCTAGGTCGTTTAATTTCGTTGCCAAATGTTCCTCCGGATATATTCAACAAGGCAATGAATCACAGTAGGGGTCATGGGGGGAGGATAATTAGACGAATAGCACAACATTGGCTCATCAAGGAATGAATAACAGGCACAAGAAAAAGTAATCGTCTATGGAAATAATGATTATGGAACAAGTGTATGATGATGAAGTGGGGACAAGTGGACGTTAGAATGTGGGTGGATAAGATAAGTGGTTGTTGGAAGGTGAAAGGTAGAGAGGGAGGAAGGAAAGGACACTGTGCATGTTTTATTACTTGCTCCCAGCTATGCTTTCTTTTCCATGTTCAATACATTGGGCATATCTATCGAACAATGCCACCACGAACCTTGAGGGATCAATCTTTTCATTTACCTCGAAAGCGAATAATTTCCTTTCTGTCTGAGGCAACTTTTCTTGGATATTTTTCACTTCTTGAGTTGTGGCCTGGAAATGTGAACTTGGATTTACTAGCCATTTATTGATTTTAAGAAGATCAATCTAGCTCATTTCTTGAATGGCTTCCAGAGTTTCTTATTTTCTCTTTCTGGAATTATGTTGGTTCATTTCTATCTCAATTTTCCCCAGGGCTTCTGAGATATTACTTCCCTCAAAATCAATCAGCCTTTTGTTTAATGATGACAACGCTTATAGACGAGCCTCTTTCACCTGTCTGGAAAATATTTTTCTCTCTTCCAGATTTATTTCCTGGACCTTTAGGGCCATCTCACCTCTTAATTGTTCAGAATGAGAGAGAAGAGGAAAATCAGGGACATTATCTTTTGGCATCAATATGAGGACTTCATGAAACTTATATCGGGTTGAGCGGGACTCTTTTTCCTTGACATAAATGTCCTTTAGAGAAAGGTATACTACTTGATAACACTTTTGGATGGCATCTACCTTCAGATAAAGTTCTTGCTGGTTGCATTCCAACTTCTCATTGATTTCCATCGCTTGATCTTGGAAGGTCGAGATGTGTATTGAGGTGCCTTCAGTTAGGTTCAATATAGCTTGCATTTGTTCTATCAACTCGTCACGCTGGGTGACCAGACTTTGGCTAGTCTATAAATTCTGGTGGACCAGATTGAGGTTATCCTGAAGTTGTTTGATTTGTTGATGACAACTAGCCCTGATTTTCTTGAAATCCTGGTTCATTATGTTTCTGATAGTCTGTTCCATGGAATATATCTAATTTTGCAAGTGCTCTACCAATAGGCACTTATGTCGCAGTTTTTCAGTCAACTTGTCCACAAACCATTGATTGGTAGTGGAAAAAGAACCTAACGAACCTGCAACTTCCCTTGCAAATTCTGGATCATCTTCGTCATTCTCGTCATACACCATTCTCTGTCTTTTAATTATCACTCCATATTTTTGGTGCGATTCCCTTTTCATGATGGCTTTTTGTTTCTTACTAAAAACGAAATTCGAAGGAAGCATCTCTTCGGGCAAGATGGGGCTAAGATCACATGGAAAAACAATTTTTAAATTAGGATTTCCGAAGCTGGTTTGTAGAGGGGTTAGCGATGTAATGGGAGTAGCAATCTCTATGGACTGTTGCTGCTATGTTGTATTTGAGGTGACAACAAAAGTAGTTGGTGTCGAAGGAGGCACATCTTGTCCCTATTTTAGGAAAGATTTGAGGTTAGCTAGTGTCTGGGGGCTTAGATGGCCTGACAATGATGCTTTTAATTCCTGTGTTAACACCTCCGAGCTCTTTGGCCTTCCCTCAAATCTGTGCTTATTAGAGTGACTTGATTCAGAACCTATAGGCATAGTTTCATGAGAAGGGGGAGAGGCTATTGAATCTCCTTGTAGTACCTTTGGTAGATTATTTCGTCAGTGTTTTTGAAAGCTGAGAAAACCATCTTGTTGATCTGGGGGCAGGGTTTTGAATCTGTCTTGAACTCCCTCAAAATATCTAACTCCCCTTAATATTTCATCATACGGGGAGTTATCATGCATATCTCGCTTCATGTTGAACTGGGCTAGGTGTTTTTCCACTATATTACGTGGATCGTGTCTCTTGAACTTGATGTCAACCAATTTGACATCCTCCATGGCTACAGCCTCAAATTTGGAGTGACTAAAATCCAATAATGAAAACATGCCAACTTGAATAGGGAAATTCGGAAAAATATTTTTCTGAGATGCCTTCAGCTCCTTGTTGATGCCTCATGTCACTGTCTAGTACGCCACTTCTCTGCACAACATCTTGTTGGGTAAAAATCGTGGGAGAGCATGAGGAGGAACCGATCAATTGAAAACTCGGATGTAGGAGAAATTATCCTCAATGAACCAATTTGTGATCTTGGATAGTTTTCCCATAATCTTCTCTGAAATCCAGGGAGGTGGGTGACCATAAAGGGCTATATGAACAGGCACTACCACATTGTGACAAATTTCATAAAATAAATCCTTGCATTTATATTCCCATAGCTTGGAATGATAAAAATGAATAGGTTCAAAATTGGTCGAAGTCCAATTCCAGTTCATCAAGGGGAAAGGCGTCATGAAACAAATGGTGTCCATGATATAAGCCGACATGTAAAAGGGGGCAAGATTTCCTTTTGATTTCATTGTTTTATAATCAACAATTCCCTTAGCCAAATTATCCAACAACATTTTGGCCCAATTGAAAGTGTAACCCTCAACCACTTCATTCATGATGGATACCCATTCCACCAATAAATGTGTAGGGCTCTTCTTCCCAAACAAACAACAAAGCATCATGGCTACATACACCATATGGGTGTCCAAAGACTTTGTGGCATATATACCATGAGTGTCGGTTCTGAATTTCTCTGGGTGTCCCCACCAGGTCCTGATTATATCATGACCACTCCTGGCGTATTGGAAGCATTCCTTTTGCTCGAATTCAAAAATGAATGCGGCATTGTAAGTATATTTAGGATTATGAGAGACTTTATATATTACTTGGAGATGTTTCGGTTGGAAAGCAACGATGGCAATCTCTTGATGGTTGATGATGCTCCTGGTCTGGACGTCAACATGTTCCAAGGCCCAGCTTATCATGTTGTTATAAGGCATGAGTCTCGGCCTTGCAGCTATCTTGTGCATCTCTGACTATGCTATGTATATAAGTTTAGTTGCATAAGAGTCATCTTCTTCTTCGGCACAATCTTTCGGGAAGTTGATGATTTCACATTCCAAGATCTCAGAAACTTGTGTCCAACTTTTAACGGTGTCTGTGGCTCGCGGAGTGGTGTCTGACATAATGTCTGCATTCGGGTTTGAATATTCTCCTGTTGCATCGGGATTCTTTTCCATTTTTCGTGGTGCCATAATCTCTAAGGAAACAGAGTGAGGTTACCTGTTGTAGAGAAAATCCATGAGTTTTTCAAAAACTGCTAATTGCAAAAGGTGAAAATGAATTGGAAATTGAAGTGCTTTTATTTTAAAAAGATTCATTGATATTCGTATAACCTCACTGACGAAGAATTTATTAACGTTAATCGAGATGTCTACCTGGCGATCCACAATCCTCATTTGAATCATTATCCTTAATTAGTTATAAATTCCATCAATATTTCGACGGTTCACGTTTGGGAGTTTTAGATGTGACAGAGTGGGAACTTTTCGAATCTTGAATCCACAGAAAGGTTAATCTATGGATAATCGCTTTTAAAACCTTAATTAATCGTGTTTAAAACTTTGTGTTAACTTTAAGTATTTTGAAAGTTCGGACTTCAGAAATTTTAGAATATAATACAATGGAAACGTCCTGAAATACGAACTGTGAAGTCATTAATTACCTCTTGATCACAATTAATTTAGTTATTTGAACGTTTAATTTACCTCCTTTTACTTTCTGAAATCTTCAATACTTTGGCATTTTGATACTTCGGTGATTCGTGAATTCAATATTTGTTAAATTCCCAAAGGACCATCTCCCGCGGGGACGTGGTATATATGGCATCATTATGGATTACGTGTCGAGAAAAGAGAGGTGCCACGTGTTACTTGGAAACGTGTGAATCCTCCAATAAAAATGTCAAAAATGGGTGCCACATGTCAAATCAAGAAAGACTCAAAAGGTACACGTGTCCTACGACTTGTGTCTTTAAAAGTTTTAGGAAAATTCATGAGCGGCTACCTTTGGGTTTTGGAGTTTCAGAGTTTTTATTGTTTAGACTTATTGAAACACCCGAAGCGTGGAGCTCTGAAGTGACCACTAGAGATTTACCTCTTTAAAACTCAGGCAGATCCAGAACTCTAGAGGTTATTAGGATCATTCGGTCAAAAGGGGAAATTTTTCAACGATGGATATCGTGTGCGCCTTATTATTAACTAACCAACAATGAATTTGATTTAAAATTAAAAGGCCATTTTCCAAGTTTCTGCTTTCATTGGGTAAAATTTTATTTTCATGAGGTGAAAAATATAAAGCTCAAAAGTTCAGAATTGTGTGTGTTCCAACATAGGCTCCATTTGGGGATCGCGTCTCCCTGTGAGACGCGGAAGAACAGTAGACCGAGTGCCTTCATTGGGCAAATGGAGTCATTATTTCATTTCTGGAAAACACTTTTAGGAGTTATTCATACACAGAAAAACGAAATTCAACCAAATCTCGGAAAACCTTCAAAACACACTTAATGATTGATCTCAAATTAGGATATTTAAAATTTCCCTTTCCTGAAACTGATTTTGGATCTGTTTAAGATAATAAAAACAAATTTAACTGAAATATTAGACTTCAACCGACTTAGTTCGCATCAAGATTAAGTAGATGTAATAATATATTTAGGGAATCCCTTGTTGGTTAAGAATTTAAATATTGTCGGAAAGAGAACTAGATGTCAGAGTATTTTATGTAGATATGTATGACAACCATACAGATATCATAGATATTTCTTCACTACGAGTGAGCCTGTTCAGTACCCCGGTGAAGTTATCTACTTATCCCATTTAATTTCCTTTCACCACTTCAATTAACACTTTTGCATTTTACTGAGATGAGGGCAATCATTACATGAATTTACTTTCATCATCTCTTTCGACAAGATGGGAGAAATCAAATTATGAATTTCCTTTCACCATCTGTCTTATATTTTAATATTTTGAAGTGGGGGGAATCAATTTGTATGTATCATACAAGGGATGATATTTGCTTAAAATTTAAAAAGAAGGCCTGTCAACAATTTTTTTGAGTATACTCTGAAACTATTTTTCTCCCAATCTTCAATACACCTTCACTTATAGGGAAGATTTTATAGGGATTTTGATTTTTCAGGGATTGACCTTGAGAGAATTAGTCAATTTAAAATCCAATAGAAGAGCTAAAGTTACCAGGATTACCCTAGACATACTTTCTTTCAGTTTAAATAAAAGGAACATAAACATTTTCGCCTAATCTCATTTTGAAGATATGTTTTTTAAGTTTTCAGAGTCAAGGTGAATTTCTTTCTTCCTATGAAGGCTAAGGAAAAGGTAGCGAAAATCAAAAGTGAATAAAAGCTCGAGGATAGGAAAAATAACTAAAATGAGGACTCAGAGGGCGTGACATAAAATCCCAATCCCACACAAGTTTGTGTATTGATTCTCAAACTTCATTTCAAGCCCTTTTTTTTATTTCATTTTTTATCTCATTTCTCATTTCAGAGAAGGCTTCGGAATTTATCAGTATGACACTCTAAGCTATAATTTTATACTTCTCTTATTTTTTATTAGGTGACAACATTATCCATGAGTGAAACCTCCTTTATGTTTGAAAATATTTCCTTAAAATTTTAGTTGAACTAGCAGGGTAGGAGCTCATACCTCAAATTCCTTTTGTAGTTTCAGCAAGGAAGATTATTATTTTATCCCTTGTTTTTTTTAGTTTTTTTTTTTAGAAAATTGTAGGTCGAATCTTCGTTCCGCCTTATGTCTTATTCAACAAGGTATATTATGCAAGAGGATAAAATGCATGGTGTCAGAAAATACCAGAGAATAGAGATGACTAAAGTTTTTATTTTCCATTTTAGTGATATCAAACAATCAAAAATTTATTGAAAATATTTACAACCAACGATCAAATGACTCGGCTAATTTACAAGGGGAAAATTTTGAAAACTAGAATAATTAATATCAATCCAATCTAATATATACAATGGACATCTGAAATATGACTACTGCATGAAATGTTTTAAGTAACACTAGTTGATAGGAGCGTTGAGGATTTCTCCATCGAGGTTTTCCAATAAGAAAGAGTGTTTTCCCTCAGCCGCTGCAATCTTGAATGGTCCAAACCAGAGATGATCGAACTTGCCATGTTTCCCTACATCTTACTTTCTGGCGTCCCATCTTAAAACTAAATCGCCAAGAACAAATTTCTTGTCTTTATCTTTTTTATCGAAAAGGGCCTTCATATTATCTTGGTACTTTTGAATTTTGTCATCTACTTCGGCTCTATTTTGTTGAACTTCAATGATTTGATTCATCCTTATTGTAACATAGTTTGGCTCTTCATTTGCATCCTACCAGAGTTTCATCACAAGAAGAGCCAGAATGATAGGAAGGACAACATCAGTACCATAAACCAATTGAAAAGGGGACATACCTATTGATTTCTTGGTGCCGATTTGGTTCACCCATAGGGCATATTTTAGGTGGATATGCCAAGCCTTTTTATTTTCTGTCAACACTTTTTTTATTATAGTCATCAGGCTCTTGTTAGACGATTCGACCAACCCATTTCCCTGAGGATAATAGGTTGTAGAATGTCATAACACAATATTGTATTTCTGGCATAAATTTATCATTGTCATAGACTTAAAAGCTTGAGCATTGTCAGTGACTATTTTCCGAGGACAACCAAATATCAATATGATTTTTTCTTCCAAGAAGTTTATTACTACCAAATCTGTAGCATTATGAGTTGGAATGTATTCTACCCATTTCGTGAAGTAATCGGTAGCAGTTATAATCCATCTATGTTGAGCACTTGATTGCAGATGGATTTCTCCGATGAAGTCTAAGCCCCATTGTTGAAAAGGGGCTTCAACTTTTACTGGGATTAAAGGTAGGGCAGGGAGCTTATGCTTGACTGCGAACAGTTGAGATGAATTATAGGCTCTGACCCTCACGTTCACATCGGTAAATAACTTGGGCTAGTAATATCCATCCCTTAAAATATTGTAGGTCATTGCTCTCCAGGCATGGTGTCCTCTGCACACTCCTTCATGGAATTCATCGATGACGCCTTCTGTTTTAGATTATTTTAAGAAACATAACAAGAAACCTAGAGGGTATTTCTAGTACAACAGACCATCGATAATACAATATATAATTGTGTGTAGCTTCAAATTCCTTGTTTTAGACAGAGTCATGTCATTCAGACACTGAAGGATAAGGAGGTATGTAACAATATCGTGATACCAGGTAGAGGCGTAAAACTTATCTTCAATTCGAATAGTAGGCTCCTGATCGCCAATTTCCTCTATACCTAGGATAGATTTGTGTGATTCGAGGTTATTTATCCTAAGCGCCCTGAAATTTGATTCAGCTAAAATCTTCGTCGGGCCTTGAACTTTGACTAGCTTGGTCAGTTTCGCTTCTAGCTCAAACTCCTGAATTTTAGCCAACCATCGGCCTCTTATTCCATCACTTTTTAGCTGAACCAAGATGTCTTTGATAGCATTTGTTGGCACGTAAGCGATTATTTTGGAATGCAATACATATGTTATAAATGCCTTGAGATCCTTCACCATTGCGTATTGATCTAAAAATGAAGAAGACTTTTATTCTTGAAAATATTTGCAAGTTAATTTTTATGTGTTAAAATGCAAATGGATCAACTTTGCAACACAACTTTAATAGGATTTACTCATTCAAGATGCATATAAACAACAGAAAAATTAGTAAACATAAAACACATAACACAACAAATAATAAAGGAGTTCACCCCTCTCTTGGGCTACATCTCCTGGTCCAGCTTCCAATGGTATTCCCAGTACATAACAAGAAACCTAGAGGGTATTTCCAGTACAACAGACCATCGATAATACAATATCTAATTGCGTGTAGCTTCAAAGTCCTTTTTTTAGACAGAGTCATGTCATTCAAACACTGAAGGATAAGGAGGTATGTAACAATATTGTGATACCAGGTAGAGGCGTAAAACTTATCTTCAATTTGAATAGTAGGCTCCTGATCGCCAATTTCCTCTATACCCAGGATAGATTCGTGTGATTCGAGGTTATTTATCCTAAGCGCCCTGAAATTTGATTCGGCTAACATCTTTTCCAGGCCTTGAACTTTGACTAGCTTGGTCAGTTTCGCTTCTAGATCAAACTCCTGAATTTTAGCCAACCATCGGCCTCTTATTCCATCACTTTCTGGCTGAACCAAGATGTCTTTGATAGCATTTGTTGGCACATAAGCGATTATTTTGGAATGCAATACATATGTTCTGAAGGCCTTGAGATCCTTCACCATTGCATATGATTTCTTCTCAAGTATATCCTATCTTAATTCCGCATCCCTGAGGCTTTTTCTAAAGAAGGCTATTGGTTGCTCGAATCCTTCCTCATTCTTTTGTAGGAGTACCGCTGCAACAATATGTTTAGAAGCGAATGAGAAGGTTGAGAATTCACTTGTATAGTCCGGACTTGCTAGCACTGGTGCTTCCCCTATAGCTTTCTTGACACGCTTAAAAGATGCTTTATCTTTTGCATTCCATTTCACTTCGTTGTCCTTCTTCAACATGTTTGTAATCATTCTGATTATTTCAGCAAAGTTGGGAATAAATTGTAATGTCCCAAGGCCAAGCCCTGCTGTAAATCATGTCTATGAAGTATAAAGCTTGTTTATGAACAATAATTCAATTTTATAAGGCTAGTGAGACAAGTTATATAAGCTAGTGGGCTTATGTGTTATTAGGCCAAGGAGCCTAAGTGTTGAAGGCTAGGAGCCTAATTTTTGTACATGTAATGATGCACAGTATTAATACAAAACATCTTTGTGTGTGGACTAACCACGATGAATGAGTGATGGGGGACTAAGCTTCCACAAAACCTGGGTAAGGGATTGGGGGCTAGAAGGTTGGAAAGAGAGGCTAAGTGTGGAGCCTAGGGGCTTAAGTCCTTGGGAATAATATTTTAATATTATCCCAAAATCCATGTGAAATCTATGTTTTTCCTAAGTTCTTGGGGAGGGATGCATGCAGCTTCATGGGTGACATGTGTCAACCCAGGTGCATGCGATTTAACCCAGGAAATGAGTCATGTTGGGGGTTCTCTTTCCATTTCATCGACTATTGCATAGGATTTGGGTGGGCATTCCTCCAACCATCACCTGAATCCAGGGTTCGACCTTCCAATTCCTCCATCCTTTGTCCGTACACGTTTGGCCTTTGTGATTGAACCTCTGTACACCTTACGCATCTCTGAAACCAGAGAGGTGAGTCTATTCCTTATTGCTGGTTGGGAGAACTGAATGGTCTGTAATTGTTGGGCCATGCATCCTGTGTTTCTTTCCAGAAAGCTTAACACATTTTGTAATAGCAGAGTCACGCTATGCTTTAGCGCTGGTCGTTTCCGTTTCGGGTGTCCATACCCATTTTCCCAATTGACTGTTGTGGCCACGCAGTGCTAGACTGCGTGTGGCTTGCTGGCCAGTGTGAGGGAGGTGATTGTTGTTGAAGAGGCAGGTTACCCAGCCTGTGAGGGACTCTCTCTAGGTGAGAGATTGCACGGAGGAAGTGAGAACTCCTGGAAGGAGTCATGTAGCTTCCACTGAGCTCGGAGACTTCCGGACTGGTCTGTTGTTGAAGCCCAAGGGAAGGGAGGTTAGCAACTGATGAACTCTCTTGGTGACAGTGAAGGTGTATACTCCTGGGGTGGGACAGACATGTGGGGAATGAGAGTCTGTGGGCAGTGGGCATAAGTGGCTCCTGGGAGAGAATCCTTCTCCTGTGACTGTGTGTCTTCCTGTATTCCCTGCTTAGCCTAGGAATCCCTACCTAGTGGAGCTTAGTCCTAGCTCGGTGGTGACCTACTGCTGAGAGTGATGAGCAACGAAGTCTAAGGCTGGGAGGTTCATGGGAGGTCTATACGCAGTTGGTGAATTACATCCAGTCTAAAAGATAAGTATATACATGCATATAATTTCAATTAAATATGCATGTCTGTGATTCTAGCAATGTTTACATGTATTCCGCTGTATTCGTGAATTATTGTTAATGTCGTGGATTATGTATGCTAACGGTATTAATTTGATTACGCTGTGTTTAACTGCAATTAAGCAATTGTATTTCATAAGAATGCATAATATGTTACAGTAGTGTTTTTCCGTGTAGTAATGTTGGCCCAACCATGGGGTTGATGGTGGGGGAACGTTACAGTATGGTATCAGAGCCTAGTTTCAACGTTGAGCCTGGATGGGCCAGATAAGTGGTCTTTGGACCGAGGTTTTGAGAATAAATTGTGTCTGGAGGACTAATTTCAGACCTCAGAATGTTTTTGAGTGTCAACAAACTACTTGACCATGTTACAAAGCTTAGGAGGTGTAGCGGTATTATAAAACTGCAGCCGGTGTGGTATATGGCCACAGGGAGAGAGAGAACTCCACACCAGAAGTGTTGGAGCCATAGAATCTGTTCAGGAGGAAAGGAGAACCCTCACAACCGTCGATCTAAGAGAGATCTAGATCGTTAATTGTCCAGGAAGAAATCGACATTTCGGGAATAGGGAGGACGAAGGTGGAAAATCTTTCGACCTCGTGACACATGAAATCCTGATACATGAAATGTCGATGAGATCTGAGTCGCCAGATCGTGGGGAATCAGGAACGTTGGATCAAGTAGATGAAAGTTTAGAAGGAGGGTACCAATTCATTGGCCAGAAGCCCTTGAGAAGTAGAGTTGGACGGTCAGAATTCTCTGTGGAGAATTCGTGAAATCGTGAGGACCGTAAGATAGCCAGAAGTTGCAAGGAAGTTGCAAGGTGTTTAGTGGATAGAGAAACTCACCATCCTAGGATACAGAATAAACGTGGGTCATTGATCGTGGTTCGTTTGATCCGTTGGATCATTTCGTGAATTCAGGGATCATGAACTTAGAGCGCAAACCAAATTCTTGGTCACTCCAAGTCCCGAATCGCGAAAGAGATTAACAAGGGTAGAATCAGATGGTGGAGCGCTTCCAGGAAGAAGTACCGAAATCCCATGAGCCGTCGGATCCAACCATCTAGCGAGGAAGTTAGCGCTGAAGAGATTTGACAGGTGTAAGCTTAGGAGAGATATGGAACGTCGGATCAAGGGAGGCTCACATCCGTTGATCTCATACATGAATTGCCATATCAGAATTCGGGGATTGAAGTGACAAGAGATTTGGAGTCGTTGCATCGTGAACTCCTGGTTCACGAAACTCCAAAAAGATCTAGACCGTTGGATCCAAATCATCGAGGATCGTTGGATCTTGTACAAGAACTCATGTATCGAAGTTCAGGGAATGGAGTGACCAGTGGTTTGGGTCGTTGCATTTCAAACTCCCAGTTACCAAAACCCCAAAACCCGAAGTCCTGAAGTCCCGAAATCTTCGAAGACAGAAGAACTGGAGCGGATTTTTAACCGTTGGATGTTGGGTAAACGTGGACCGTCGATCCACCCGATTTATGCAAATTCGGTAAATCGAAACTCCGGTAGATAGATGTGTGTACCTTAAACTCTTCGAAGGTCGAAAGCCTGAGTAGCACCTAGTATTCTATCATTTGGTCACGACCTTTAGTTACGAGGGTATGGGCTAAGAAAGAGGGAGCTATCACCCGAAAATTACAGAGCCGAGAAGAACTCGAAAAATTTGTGAAGTCGAAGCATTTTCTTAAATTAGAATGGTTTTGAATGTGTGGAATTTGCTAAGAATGACGACTTGACAAATCCATGTTGTCTGCACGTGTGTTTGAAGAAGCTTAGCAAGTGCCAGAACCAAATAGGGTTGTCGTTGAGAGCAAATAATGGAAGAGGTGTGGATTGCCTCCAATTCAGAGAATGAAAGAGAAGGAAGGAATGTCAACTTGGGAGTCGAAGGATCCAACTCTAATGGGCAAGGAAAAGAGATGGATAAGGAAGGACATATGATGAAAATCATTGAAATATTGCAAGAAGATTCCCAGGCTCGCCAAGCTGATAGTCGAACGCTCATGAAAATCAGGGATAAGCAGGGTGAATTCAACTTAAGGATGTTGAAGAGTCTGGAAAGAATAGAAAAGAAATTGGAAAATGAGAGTGACTCAAGAAAGATAGAGAGTTGCAGGACCCCTGAGAGGAAAAGAAGATCAAGGAGTGTCAGTAGACATCGTCATCACTCCCCAAAGCATTCCAGTAGGGAAACACACAGTAGTTCAAGCCCGTCTCCCACCAGAAAGCACATGAGATCTGGGATGGATGAATTGAAAGGGGAAATGAACAAGATCAAGCCTCCAACGTTTGATGGAGAACATAAGAAGGAGGAATATGCCAAAACTTGGTTGCTTGGTATGAGGAAATACTTTTAACTGCAAAATTATTCCTCTCATGCAAAGGGCAGGATTGCCATGTATCAATTGAAGGGAAAGGCATCCATGTGGTGGGATCAACTTGTGCAGGTGCAGCACATCAGGGAAAGGGACATCACATGGAAATAATTCAAGAGGTATTTCGAGAGGAAATACTTAACTAAAGATATTATAACAGAAAGATGAAAGAGTTCTTTGAACTCAAGCTGGACAACCAGACCATTGATGAGTATGAAAAAAAAAATTTGGAATTACTGAAGTATGTTTCATTCATCAAAGATGAGTCTGTCAAGATTCAGAGGTACCTGAGTGGATTAACACCTCCTATTGGGGATAAGATTCAGTATGATGACCCAAAGACTATGGAAGAAACAATAAGAAGAGAGAAATGCTTATTTGAACAACAAAGAGAAAAGCCTACCTTTCGAAAGGCTTGGGATGACCAAAAAAAGTTCAAGAAAGAACAGAGGCAGAAGGGAAATAAACCACCCTTTTTCAGAAACAGTCCTCAAGGACAACCGTCTCTTAGAGAGCCCAGGAAGGTTGAAGTGGGTGGGAAAATGTCAAGGCTGCCACCTATGGAATGTTGGGGTTGTAAAGAAAACCATAGGTACAAGGATTGCCCCCACAAAAATGATAAAGTAAGAGTTCTCCACAATGTTCAGCAGACTGAAATAGTGGAGGACATGGGCAGTAGAATTCCAATGATCTACGCAGCCTTGGAAAACAAGAAAGCTAGGTATCGGTCGCACATGATTGAAGTAGAAGGTATGATCTAAAACCAACCATTTACTATTTTAGTTGATTCAAGGGCTAGCCATAATTATATAGACCCTGGAGTGGTAGAAAGTTTGCATTTGATAAGAAGCAAACATGAAAAGTCTTGGTTAGTGCAGATAGCTATAGGAACCAAGAGGAAAGTCACGGAGTTAGTTAAGTCTTGTCCTGTAGACATGAATGGACTGAGCACGAAGGTCGATTTGAACATTCTACTGTTAGGCTCTTATGACTGTCTAATTGGGATGGACTAGTTGGACCAGCACCATGTCATCTTGGACTGTCAGAACAAGGCATTCACTTGCTTAGATGAAGAAGGAAATCAGAGAGCCATCCAAGGAACTCCTAGAGTTTTTATTGTTAGAGAAATCTCAACAATGCAGCTGAAGAAGTGTTGCAAAAAAGGCTGTCAATTATTTGCAACCCATGTGGGGGAAACGCCTAAGGATAAGCTATCAAGTATTGAGGATCATGAGGTACTTAAAGAGTTCGAAGATGTATTCTAGGAAGTACCTGGACTACCTCCGAAGAGGGATATCGATTTCTCTGTGAACTTGATGCCTGGAGCAGCTCCAGTGTCAAAGGATCCGTACAGGATGAGTGCGCCTGAACTGAAAGAGTTGCAGTTGCAGCTTGAAGAACTCCTGAAGAAGGGGAATATACGCCCAAGAATGTTGCCTTGGGGTGCCCCAGTCATGTTCGTAAAGAATAAGGACAGAACACTGATATTGTGCATCGATTTCAGGCAATTGAACAAAGTAACGGTGAAGAACAAGTATCCTCTGTCGAGGATTGATGATATCTTCGATCATTTGAAGGATGCAAAGATATTTTTGAAAATAGATCTAAGATCGGGATATCACCAAGTAAGAAAAAAAGATGAAGACATAAATAAGACCTCCTTTAGAATAAGGTATGGTCATTATGAGTTCACAGTGGTGTCGTTTGGACTGTCAAATGCACCCACTGTTTTTATGAGCTTGATGAATGGAGTATTCAGGGACTATCTAGAAAATTTTGTCATCGTCTTCCTTAATGAAATTCTGGTGTATTCCAAGATCGAAGAAGAACATGAACAACATCTGAGGATCGTGTTGCAGGTGCTAAGAGAGCACCAACTGTATGCCAAGCTGAGAAAGTGCTCATTTTATCAGGAGCGGATCCATTACTTGGGACATATTATCTCGAAGGATGGGATAGCGGTAGACCCTGAAAAGATTGAAGCCATTAAAGAATGGTCAGCGCCAAGGAATGTAACGGAAGTTAGATCCTTCATGGGATTGGTTGGTTATTTCAGAAGTTTCATCGCAGGGTTTTCCAAGATAGCTCACCCTATCACTTTCTTGCAAAGAAAGGGGAAGCAGTTTCACTGGACAGAGGGATGTGAGGAAAGTTTCCAGCGATTGAAGCAGATGTTAACCAGTGCTCCAATCTTGAGGATTGCAGATCCAAATGAAGATTTCATAGTATGCACTGATGCATGCAAAGAAGGACTAGGAGGGGTCCTCAGTCAGAATGGATTTGTAATCTATTATGAGTCAAGGAAATTAAAAGAACACGAGAAGAACTATGCAACCCATGACTTGGAGTTGGCAACCATAGTTCATGCTCTAAATAAATGGAGGCATTACCTCATGGGAAGGAGGTTTGAACTCAGAACAGGCCATAATGGTCTGAAATATTTGTTTGATCAGCCAACCTTAAATGCTAGAAAAAGTAGGTGGCTGGAATTTCTATGTGAGTATGACTTTGAGATCAAGCATATCAAAGGAAAGGAGAATAAAGTGGTTGATGCACTCAGCAGGAGGGTGAATGAATTACATGCTACAACCATTAGCATGTATCAGACTGATATTAAAAGAATAATTCTGGAGGCTGCAAATGCATATCTACAGTACAAAGAATTGGTAGCCAAGCTACAGCAGGGTAAGATGCCACAGAAGATGGAAATTTATAAATTGGAAACAGATGGAATACTTTTGTACAAGAACATAATTTTTTTACCCAATGTCCAGTGATTGAAACAGATGATTTTGCAGGAGATGCATAATGTGCCTTATGCAGGAGATGCATAATGTGCCTTATGCAGGGCACCCTGGATATCAAAAATAGTAGCAGCGGTCAAGAGCCATTACTTTTGGCCGGGTATGAAGAGAGAGATAGTTGAATACATCGCCAGATGTATGGAGTGCCAGAAAGTTAAAGATGAGCATAGGCACCCAGCAAGGTTGCTGCAACCTTTACCCATTCCTGAGTGGAAGTGGGAAGTAGTAACGATGGATTTTATTACGGGATTTCCCAGAACAGCCAAGCTGCATGATTCGATCATGGTGGTGGTGGAAAAGCTTACAAAATATGCCCATTTTATTCCACTAAAAACTACTCATAAGGAAGTAGATGTTGTTGATATTTTCATAAAGGAAGTGGCACGATTGCACGAAATTCCTAAAATGATTGTGTCCGACAGAGACCCAAAATTCACCTCGAATTTCTGGAAATGATTGTTCAAAGGACTCGGAACGAATCTTAACTTTAGTACAACTTATCATCCTGAGTCTGATGGACAGATAGAGAGGGTGAATAGAGTAATAGAAGACATACTGAGAATGTATGTGATGGACAAACCATCAAGATGGGAAGACTACCTACACTTGGTAGAATTTGCCTACAACAATGGTTATCATGCATCGTTGAAGATGAGCCCATTTGAAGCACTTTATGGAAGAAAGTGAAATACTCCAGTGAGCTGGGATAATCCAACTGATAGAACAGTAGTTGGGCCAGAATTGCTCAAGGAGATGGAGGACCAAATGATAAAAATTAAGAAAAATTTGAAAGCTGCCCAGGACAGGCAAAGAAGTTATGCTGATAAGAATAGAACCCACAGAGAGTTCAAAGTGGGTGATCATGTTTTCCTGAAATTGAAAGCTAATAGGAGTTCCCTGAAGCTGGGAAGTTGCACCAAGTTGGCAACCAGATTTTGTGGGCCATTTGAAATCCTGGAAAGGATTGGGCCAGTTGCATATATGCTTGCATTAACTGCATCCATGACTGTACATAATGTGTTTCATGTTTCATTTCTTAAAAAGTATATGCATGATGCTAATCATGTAATTGATTGGAATGTGATCCAGGTGGAGCAAGAAGGTGTCCTGCAAGTGCATCCTGTGCACATATTGGAAAGGAAAAACAAACAGCTCCAGAATCGAGCCATAGGACTTGTAAAGGTCCAATGGACCTGGTACGGTCCTGAGGACGCGACATGGGAGCATGAAGATGTTATGCGGACAGAGTACCCGCATCTTTTTGAAAATTTTAAAAAGCTTGCAGATGCAGTGTAAAGTTGCACTAAGGACAGTGCAAAAATAAGGGGAGGGGATTGTAATGTCCCAAGGCCGAGCCCTATTGTAAATCATGTATATGAAGTATAAAGCTTGTTTATGAATTGTAATTCAAGTTTATAAGGTTGGTGAGCCAAGTTATATAAGCTAGTGGGCCTATGTGTTATTAAGCCAGGGATCCTAAGTGTTGAAGTCCAAGAGCCTGATTTTGTACATGTAATTATGCACAGTATTAATACAAAACATCTCTTTTTGTGGACTGACCACGATGAATGAGTGATGGGGGACTAAGCTTCCACAAAACCTGGGTAAGGGATTGGGGGCTGGAAGGTTGGAAAGAGAGGCTAAGTGTGGAGCCTAGGGGATAAGACTAGGGGCTTAAGTCCTTGGGAATAATATTTTAATATTATCCCAAAAGTGATGTGAAATCTACGTTTTGTCCTAAGTTCCTGGGGAGGGATGCATGCAGCTTCATGGGAGACATGTGGCGACCCAGGCGCATGCCATTTAACCTAGGAAATGAGCCATGTTGGGGGTTCTCTTGCCATTTCGTCGACTGTTGCGTAGGAGTTGGGTGGTCATTCCTCCAACCATCACCTAAATCTAGGGTTCGACCTTCCAATTCCTCCATCCTCCATCTGTACGTGTTTGGCCTCTGTGATTGAACCTCTGTACAGCTTATGCATCTCTGAAACCAGAGAGGTGAGTCTGTTCCTTATTGCTGGTTGGGAGAACTGAATGTTCCGTAATTAATGAGTCGTGCATCCTGTGTTGCTTACTGGAAATCTTAATGCATCTTGTAATAGCAGAGTCGTGTTATGCTTTAGCGCTGGTCGTTTCTGTTTCGGGTGTCCATACCCATTTTCCCAATTGACTGTTGTGGCCACGCAGTGCTGGACTGCGTGTGGCTTGTTGGCTAGTGTGAGGGAGGTGATTGTTGTTGAAGAGGCAGGTTACCTAGTCTGTGAGTGACTCTCTCTAGGTGAGAGAGTGTGCAGAGGAATTGAGAACTCCTGGAAGGAGTCCTGTAGCTGCCACAGAGCTTGGATATTTCCGGTCCGATCTGTTGTTGAAGCCCAAGGGAAGGGAGGTTAGCAGTCGATGGACTGTCTTGGTGACAGTGAAGGTGTATACTCCTGGGGTGGGACAGAAATGTGGGGAATGAGATTATGTGGGCAGTGGGCATAAGTGGCTCCTGGGAGAGAATCCTTCTCTTGTGACTGTGTGTCTTCTTGTATTCCCTTCCTAGCCTAGGAATCCCTACCCGGTGGAGCTTAGTCCCATCTCGGGGGTGACCTACTGCTGAGAGTGATGAGCAGCGTGGTCTAAGTCTGGGAGGTTCGTGGGAGGTCTACACGTAGTTGGTGAATTACATCCAGTCTAAAAGATAAGTATATACATGAATATAATTTCAATTAAATATGCATGTTTGTGATTCTAGCAATGTTTACATGTATTCCGCTGTATTCGTGAATCATTGTTAATGCCATGGATTATGTATGCTAATGGTATTAATGTGCTTACGCTATGTTTAACTGTAATTAAGTAATTGTATTTCATAAGAATGCATAATATGTTACAGTAGTGTTTTTTCGCGTAGTAATGTTGGCCCGACCATGGGGTTGATGGTGGGGGAACGTTACATAAATATTCTCAAAAAGTTGATCTTTCCTAGAAAATATTGAATTTCTTTTATGTTCCTAGGGATATTAATCATGTCTGTAGCCTCAACTCGCTTAGGGTCAACCTTGATTCCTTCTTTTGAAACTATATGACCTAAGAGCTTACCTTCTTGAATAGAAAAATGTGATTTCTTGGGATTAAGAGACAAACTGAACTTTCTTCATTTTTGAAAGTCTTCCTAAGGTGCAACAAATGTTCTGCATCATATTTAGAAAAAATCGTCAAATCATCAAGATAAATAACAACAAATTTGTCTCTCTCACAGACAAACACGATGTCCATCGCTCTCTGGAAAGTATCCCTTGCATTCATCAAACCAAATGGCATTTTATCGTACATAAAGGTTCCCCACGGAGTGGTAAACACAATCTTTTCTCTGTTGTCTTTATGAAAAGCGATCTGATTATAACTCAAAAAACCATCAATCATGGAAATCTTTTTTTCCCCTACAACCTTCTCTAGAACATCATCCATTTTCGGGAGCGGGTAGTTGTATTTAAGGGACGACTGATTTAAGTTTCTGAAATCAACATAGAGCCTTATTTCACCATTTTGCTTTCTGATGGGGACCAAATTCTCTACCCATTCAGAGTACCTGAGTGGAACAATGATTTTTGCATCAAGAAGTTTCTTAACTTCCCTTTTTATCACTAGCAGGAGAATAGGGTTTATCTGTCAGAGTTTCTTCCTGAAAGGTTTAATACCATGTTTTAAAGGAATCTTATGTTCAATAACAGAAGTATCATAAGTTTTCAAATCCTCATAAGACCATGCAAAAACGTCTTTTTACAGCCTAAGAAACTCAACGTACTTACTCTTCATTTGTGCCATAAGGTACTTGGACATCTTGACCATTTTGGGATCTTCATTAGTTCCTACATTACAATCTTCAACTTCTTCCAGTTGGGGTTGTAAGGTAGACTTTAAAGGTATGCCATCTTGATCAAACAACCTTTCTAAGGGGATCATGCCTCTGGGAATATTATTTTTCTTAAGCAAGAGCATGTGGTGGTTTGCAATCTTGTCTTGGAATTTTTCTGGGTGTTGTGGGGTTATTCTACCCTACGGACTAACAAGCTAGGGTTTAAACTTGCATGCAGATCATGACCCTTAAGAAATTACTTTTAACCTTCTACCCCAAATCTAAAACCCTTTTTCACATGCACACATGGGAAGAACCCACTAACCTTTTTATCGACGGTTGGTGTAGATCCTCCATTGAGCTTTATCCCGTTGCTTCTGCTGCTCCTTCCACAAAGCGATTCTGCAATCAAGACAAAACTACACATGCATGCTATTGTTCTACTAGAGGATTAGAGATTAAACATAAATCAAATGAAACACTTAAGACTCGTGCATTTGGGACGGGAAAAGTATCTTTTTATTAATCTCAAGATGAATCAACTTACAATGATTATAGAGACCGACCACCATTCCTTGATCCTGATCCTG
>ML791809.1:448096-492420 GCA_009831015.1 Picea engelmannii
ATGATTATAGAGACCGACCACCGTTCCTTGATCCTGATCCTGGGCTCCTCCTCTTCTTTGTCCTCCAACTGCTTTGCTTGAATTCTCCTAAAGCTTGAGGAAAGGCTAAAGGGTTGGGACAAAATGGATTCGGCAATTGGGCAAAGTTTCTTTGCTATTATTTTCCTCCCTTGAATAGTACCCCTACCCCTTCTTTTATAGGCTAGAAGGAGCTAGGGTTTTAGACGAACTCTCGGCCATGCATGGCTAGGAGTTCCAGTTAACTGACCCAAATCTTTTCGTCCCGGTGGAAACTTTCCTGATTTTTTTCTTTTGTTAGGTAAACGCGGGCTGTAGTGGGCTAGCCCGCGGTCCAACGCGCGCAGTAGAAGGTCAGCAAGCGTTCCACCGCGCCCAATGTTAGGTTAGGGCGCGGGTTGCTTATTTTAAGTGGTTTTTCAGGGTTTTATTCAGCATGGATTTGGCAAGGAAGAGACATGAGTAGGCCTGATGCCAGGTAAGCATGAATGGTGCAATTTAGGGTTATAACACTGGGTTCTCCCCTTCTTGCATAACCCAAGCATGATGATTTTGGTTTTCCTAATCTATGTGAGTTTTGGAAAACTCATCAACCATCTCCATAAACTGTTTGATTTTTTCGTCGTCTTCAAACACTTTCCAGTGTTGAACATTTTTTTGGATTGAAGGTCTATGCCTCATCTCGATGTGATATTTCAGTTTCAAGACAGTAGGCAGTATGAAGGTTGCAACATCCTTGGCCAAGGAATCATCTTGTTCATTCTCCATCCTGGGAATAGAATGAATATTAAAGGACGAGAAGAATTTCTCTATAATATCCTAGGCACAATTCCTATAAGATATCAACTTTGGATGCTTAGCCTGATACTTATTTTTTACTTTTTTTATAATAATCTATGTGTCACCATAAACTATTCAATGTTCGATTTTTAGCTTCCTTGCAGCTTCTAATCCTAAAACCAGAGCTTCATATTCGCAGACATTGTTTGTATAATCAACCTCCCATTGTAATCTATAAGAAAATGGAATAACATACTCATCACCTGGTGCTACAAATAAAAATACAACTACTACTCCTTCACAGGATGAGGCACCATCGAAGAACATTTTCCACATTCCTTCTCTAACATTTATGTTTTTCTTTGTCGTTTCTATTTTTTTATTTTCTTCTTCTGTACATTCCTCAAAATCATCATCTATAGATAATATACAATTTCCTAAGTCCTGATAAAAAACGTAGACTGGGTAATTTTTGGGGGTTTGAGGGTCACTTACAGTATATGCAAGTCCAGTTTCTTTGTACAGTGACATGAATTTCCCACCAAAAAATGGGATTGTAGCGTAAGTCACATCCAACTGAACTGATCCTCCTAATTTGGTGCCCCAAGACCTGGATTGTAACATCCCCGAACATCCATGGCGGGCCACACTACACCAAAAAACTATTCCGTTCTCTCCGTGGAACATACTATAACATACCCAGTATCCAACTGAGCTATGCCACATAAATTTTTCGAACTGCATGCAATTAAAATATATACACACAGAACTCTTGCGGAAACATATATATAAAATGTAAAGAGCCAAATACATCTATAAATGCATGGATTCAAACTGAAATAACAGTCAACATATACATCCAACATACACAGGATATACCCATAAAAATAAACACAGTTATAACCGCACATATGATAACCCATACAAATAAGCACGTAAATAACAATGCAACATGTAAATTTATCACACAATTGGCACTTATCTTGGTAAGAATTTCACCAACTGCGTTCAGACCTTCCACGAACCTCCCAGCTTTAGACCACAATGTTCATCACTCTCAACAGTGAGTCACCCCTAAGCTAGGACTAAACTCCACCCAGGTAAAGGGATTCCTAACTAGGATAAAGGCTCATAGACAAAAGGAAAGAATCTGTCTCCAGTGCCAACTCAAAATAACAACCTACAGTCCCTCATTCCCCACATGCCTGTCCCACCCAGGAAGTGTGCCCCTTCTCTACTCAACAGTCCTTCAGTTTCCCCACTTCCTTTCCGGGCTTCAGCAATAGACAGACAGGAAGTCTTAGAGAACTATAGTTGCAGTTTAGCACCTTCAGGAAATCAATTCCCAACAATTCTCTCACCCAGAGAATTTCTCATGGTCCTGACAACCCGCCTCTTCAATATCCCATGGGCTCGACAACCCGCTTCTTCAGTCCATCTCCCAATATAACCAGATATACCAACACAAAATGGATATGGATACAGGTTCAGGTACAATCATGAAGATATGAAGGATAGCTCAATGGGTGTGTGAATGTTCATGGAAGATTGACCAGATGACTGAATGATGGAAGAAATGATGGAAAATATCATGGAAAAGGTGGGAAAATTAACTAAGTCCCAACAATATATATGCATGTCCCCAACTTGACACTTGTCATGTTGGGAGCTACTTTGGCCTACTTGTCCCCAACTTTAGAACTTAGGATAAAATAATTATCCATACTTTATGATTTAAGAAATATTAATATAATATTATTTTTTGGATTAAGCTCCCTAGCTTAGCCCTTTTCCTTAACTTTTAGGCCCCTCCCTTTCCCTAACTAGTGGATTTTAGTCCCCCATCTCTTTTATCGTGGTTGGTCTGTGCGCAACAATGTATTTTATATTAATTATGAGACATATACAAAAATAGGCGCACTGGCCTTTAACATCTAGGATCTCCAGCCTAATCAAAACATAAGCATCCTAGCTTATAATAACTCGCTCGCCATCCTATAATATGAAGCACATACACAAAGGCTCTCTGGCCTCGAAATCGCGCACAGTTAAGTTGTTGCGTGCGGTATCCAAGAATGTGCACACTTCATCATTTTACTGCGCAACACATGTGCGCACTATGCCATGAAATGTGCATACAAAAATGATATGAAAAAATCACCAGCTTAAGTACATTTTCATTTATATTACAATTGGGATCGACCTAGGGATATTACAATCTCCTCCCCTTATTTATGCACTGTCCTCAGTGCATCATGTACCCATATACAAAAAAAATTCAAAAATATTCAAAAAGTTGCGGGTATTCTACCCGCATTGCATCCTCATGCTCCCAAGTAGTTTCATCAGGACCATACCAGGTCCATTGGACCTTTATAAGCCCTATGGCTCAATTTTGGAGCTGTTTGATTTTCCGGTCCAGAATGTGTACCAGATGCTCTTGAAAAGTTCCTTCTTTATCCACCTGAATCACATTCCAATCAATAACATGATTAGCATCATGTATATATTTCTTGAGTAATGATACATGGAATACATTATGAACAGACATAGATGCAGGAAATGAAATCGTATAAGCTATTGGACCAATCCTCTCTAGGATTTCAAACGGCCCACAATAGTGAGCTGCCAACTTTGAACAATTTCCCTAATTCAGGGAACTTTTGTTGGCCTTCACTTTCAAAAATACATGAGCACCCACTTTAAATTTCCTTTAAGTTCTACCCTTATTAGCATATATTTTCTTCCTATCTTGGGCAGCCTTTAAATTTTTCTTTATTATAATCATTCGCTCCTCCATTTCCCTGATCAAATCTGGCCCAACCACTGCTCTGTCAGCTGGGTTATCCCAACTTACTGGTGTGTTGCACTTTTTTTTCATAAAGTGCCTCAAATGGGCTCATCTTTAGAGATGCTTGGTACCCATTTCTATAAGAAAATGCTACCAAGTGTAGGTAGTCTTCTGATTTTGATGGTTTATCCATCACATACATCCTCAACATATCTTCAATCAATTTATTCACTCTTTCTCTTTGACCATCTGATTCTGGATGATAAGTTGTACTAAAATTCAAGTTTGTTCCAAATCCATTAAATAATCCCTTCCAAAATTTTGAGGTAAATTTTGGATCTCTGTCAGACACAATTGTCTTGGGTATGCCATGTAATCAAGCAATTTCCCTCATATAATCATCAACAATGTTCGTTGCCTTGTGAGTGATCTTAATTGGAATAAAATGGGTAGCTTTAGTAAGCTTGTCCACCACTACCATGATAGAATCATGTTGCTTGTTTGTTCTGGGAAGTTTGGTGATGAAATCCATTGTTACAACTTCCCATTTCCACTCAGGAATGGGTAATGGATGTAGTAAACTCGTTGGGTGTCTATACTCAGCCTTTACCTTTTGACATTCCAAACATCTGGCAATAAAATCAGCAACCTCTTTCTTCATCCCTGGCCAATAATATTGGCTCTTGACATCTGCAATAGTTTTTTGATATCCTGGGTGCCCAACATAAGGTACATTATGCATTTCCCTCAATATCAGATTTTTCAATTCCTAAGAATTTGGTACATACATTCTGCCCCTGTACATGAGAATTTCATAATTATCTTGCTTGTAATCTTCAATTTTCTTTTGCAAATTACCTTGCTGTAATTTTGCCACTAATTCCTTGTATTGCAAATCTGATTTGGCAACCTCTATAATTCTAGGTTTTAAATCTGATTGGTACATTATAATGGTTTTAGCATGTATTTCATGCACTCTTCTACTGAGTGCATCAACCACTTTGTTCTGTCTCCCCTTGATATGTTTTATATCAAAGTCATATTCACCTAGAAATTCTAACCATATGCTTTGCCTAACATTTAGAGTTGGTTGATAAAATAAATATTTCAAACCATTATGGTCTGTACTTAGCTCAAACCTTTTCCACATGAGGTAGTGTCTCCATTTCCTTAAGGCATGCACTATGGCTGCCAACTCCAAATCATGAGTGGCATAATATCTTTCATGCTCCTTCAATTTCCTTGACTCATAACATATAACAAACCCACTTTGACTGAGGACTCCACTAAGTCCTTCTTTACATGCATCTTTGCATACAATGAAGTCTTCATTTGGGTCTGCAATCCGTAGTATTGGAGAACTTGTTAATAACTATTTCAAGTGTTGGAAACTCCTTTCACAATCCAATGTCCACTGAAACTTCACACCCTTTCTTTGCAAGGAAGTGATTGGGTGTGCAATATTTGAGAATCCTTCTATAAATCTCCTATAGTAGCTTGGAATACCCATGAATTATTTCACCTCTGTCACATTCTTTGGCACTGACCATTCTCTAATGGCTTCTATCTTCTCAGGATCCACTGCTATCCCATCCTTTGAAATAAGATGCCCCAAATAATGAATTTTCTTCTGATAAAATGAGCACTTTCTCAAATTGGCATACAATTGATGATCCCTTAACACTTGCAACACCATCCTCAAATGATGCTCATGCTCTTCTTCTGACTTGGAATATATAAGAATGTCATCCAAAAAGACAATGACAAACTTGTCTAAATATTTCCGAAAAACACCATTCATTAAGCACATGAAAACAACTAGTGCATTTGACAACCCAAATGGCACCACCGTGAACTCATAATGACCATACCTTGTCCTAAAGGCGGTTTTTCTAATATCTTCCTCTTTAATCCTTACTTGATGGTATCTTGACCTGAGATCTATCTTTGAAAATATCTTTACATCCTTCAATTGATCAAAAAGATCATCAATCATTGGCAAAGGATACTTGTTCTTCACAGTCACTTTATTCAACTCTCTGAAATCAATGCACAATCTTAATGTCCCATCTTTATTCTTCACAAACAAGACTGGGGCACCCCAAGGTGACACACTTGGGTGTATATACTCCTTCTTCAGAAGATCTTCAAGCTACATTTTCAACTCCTTCAGCTCTAGTGTACTCATTCTGTAAGGAGTCTTTGACACTGGAGCTGCTCCAGGCATTAAATTTATAGATAAATCAATATCTATCTTTGGGGGTAGTCTTGGTACCTCCCTGAACACATCTTCAAAATTTTCCAAGACTGCATAATCTTCCAAATTTGGCACCTTGTCTTTAGGTGTCTCTTCCATATGCACTGCAAAGATTTGACACCCTTTTCTGTAAAATCTCTTCATCTGCAATGCCGAAATATCTCTAATGGTTACTTCCCTGGGAATTCCCTACACTTTCCTTGGCTCCCTTCCTCATCCAAGCAAGTAAATTCCTTGTTATGACAGTCTAGGATAGACTGATGTTGGTCCAACCAATCCATCCCAATTAGACAGTCGTAGGAACCTAAAGGGAAGATGTTCAAATCTTCCCTGGTGTTCAGTCCATTCATGTACATAAGACATGACTTAACCATCTCATTAACTTTTCTTTTGGCTCCGGTATCCAGTTGCAACAACCAAGATTTTCCATGCTTTCTTCTTGGAAAATGAAAACTTTCCACCATCTTAGGATCTATATAACTATGGCTAGCTCCTGAATCAATTAAAATAGCTATGGTTTGGTTGTTGATCATACCTTCCACCTCAATCATATGTGACTAGTACTCTGCTTTCTTGTTGTGCAGGGCTGCATATATCCTTGGCACATTTTTTCCCATGTCCTCCATTGTTTCAACTTGATGTACAATGTGAACAGTCCTCCCTTTTTCACCTCTGTGAGGACAATATCTGAACATGTGATCTTCTTTACAACCCCAACATTGAATAGGTGGTTGCCTTGGCCTTTGACCCCCTGTTTCAATCTCTCTGGGCTCTCTAGAAGTTTGTTGTCCCTGTGGATTATTTCTAAAGAATTGTGGCTTAGATCCCTTCTTCCTTTGATCCACCTTGAATTTCTTTTTGTCTTCCCAAGCTTTTTAGAAAGTTGGCCTTGCTTTTTTTCTGATCAGATATGCATTTAGCTCGTCTTATGGTCTCCTCCAATGTCTTGGGATCATCATACTTTATATTTTCACTGATGAAGGATGGCAATCCACTCAAATACCTCTGAATCTTAACTGTCTCATCCTTGATGAAAGAGACATACTTTAGCAGTTATAAAAAACTTATTTCATATTCATCTATGGTCATACTCCCAAGCTTGAGTTCAAATAACTCTTTCATTTTCTTGTCATAGTATCTCTTAATCAAGTATTTATTCTCAAAATACTTCTTGAATTCCCTCCAAGTAACACTTTTCTCTTTAATTTGTTGCACCTGCACAAGCTGATCCCACCACATGGATGCCTTTCCCTTGAGTTCATAGAAAGAAATTCTACCTTCTGCATGAGAAGAATGATATAATAATTATGCAATTGAAAATATGTTATCATGTCCAACAAGCATGTCTCTGCATCTTCATCCTTCTTGTGCTCACCATCAAATGTAAGAGGTTTGATTTTGTTCATTTCTCCTCGCAGTTCATCCACCCCAGAACTCTTGTGCTTCGTGATAGGGGATGGACTTGATTTTTTGTGTGATATCTTATTGGAATGCCTCAGGGAGTTATGGTGATGTCTTCTAACACTTCTGGTTCTTCTTTTCTCATCAGGATGCCTGTGACTTCCCGATTTGCTTGAACCACTCTCCTTGTCCAATTTCTTTTCTATTATGTTCAAGCTCTGCAATAACTTCATGTTGAAGTCATCATGTTGCTCCTTGGCTTTCATAATCCTTTCATTATCATATTTATGGATTTGGACATCCTTATGCAAATTTTTAATGGTCTCTTCCATATTCATGTTTTCATCTCTTCCTTCTCCATGTCCATTGGAGTTTGTTCCTTCAATGCCCAAATGGACATCCATCCCTCTGATCTCATCCTCCTGAAAGTAATTCCCTTGTGACTCTAACATTCCTATGGACTCTATGTTGATCTTGATCTAATCTAGTTGTTGTTAATTTTGCAAAATGTGCAGCCAACAAAACTTTGCTAGGCTAACTGTTTCGACAATTTCATGAAAATATGAACCATTTTGGTTCAATAATAATATATATCAGAATTATTTCTTCTAATTTCCTAGAAATTTGAATTCTCGGATCAATTTTCTGGGTGGAAAATTATATTCCACTATCAAATACCTTTTCAACGCCTGCTCCCATGCTCGATTCAGAGTCTTGAGCAGAAAGTTATGGCTAATTAAAAATTGTCCATTAATTTTTTTGTTCATTTTTCAACTTGGCGCAACTCTGCGCTGTAATTATGCAATTTTGCACCTACTCCATTGGAGGTTTCATAGGATCTTAATTGGGTTTCCTCATATACATATTATGGACACTCTGTCCAAGTTACACCTCATTCCAGGTTATGGGCTACTAGTTACAGCGTGTTGAAGTTCTAGGCCAAAATACCATATTGTAACTGGTATGCTATAGGTTCCTTATTTTCCATATTAAATGCTTTTAACGTGCCCAGAAATTAAATTCAGATCTTGTAATGTATTCTATGGTTCCATATATTTCCATTAACTCCTCTTGAGCCTCAATCTGATATCGGAGCAGAGAGTTATGGCTCTTTGAAGTTAGATGGGTCTTAAAATTTACCCTTCATTGTTTGTGTTGTAACTTTCTCAAAAATGTTTCGTTTGACGAACGGTTTACACCATTAAAAATCTCTCTCCGAGCTATTTTATTTGAGCTGCAGAGATAGAGATCTTTTATTTGAGTTGCAGAGATAGAGTGTGCCTTGGCACACTTTGTTCTTGTGGTTTTTGCATTGCTAAAAACGCTCTTAAGGGCCTCAAAAACACGTTGCAAAAGATGACGTTCAAATGATATAAAACGTCACATAAAATCGTTGGTTTTCTGTTGTTGTACACCCTTCAAACAACTTTGTGCACACAAATTTCAACCTGTAAACCCATATTCACCATGCACAACAACAACACAAGGTAAATTGTGCTTCACACACTTTAAAACCACTGTGTATCACTTCTATGTCGCGTCAATAACTTGAGTGCACTACTTTTGTGTTGCACGCCAATATCCACCGTGCGCATTTTTTGTATTGCATATTGATATTTTGCATGTGTTATACTCTATGTGCTGCACCATGCCAGAGTTTAGTACGTCTCCACCGTGCACCAAAACTCTACGCACACCACTAACTAAACTATTGTGCGACAACATATACTCAAATTGCGCGTGCACCAACAAAACTCCTCTATGCTCTGCCAACATTGCGCACACCACGTGTGTCATTATTATGTGTGTGCACACTGTGCAATGCTAAATTTATCGTGCAGTCCTATACACCAACATTTTTCCACGCGGCACCGAAATTTAGCGCACACACCCGCACACTAACATTTTTCCGCACGACACCGAAATTTAGCGTGCACACTTGTAGAGTAACGTCTTGCCATGCAGTGCTGAATTTTACCTATCACAAGATTTTCACTACGCATCATGCATTTTTAGTGCACCCACCTGCGCACATTCATTTTTATTTGCATCAATTCCTCGTAAATTCTACTGCAGAAATTGGGGCTTTTGGCTTAACTTTTTCCCCAATTTACCATCGAAATTATGCAACCATGAAATTTGTTCAATTTCACCCCGATAACACTAGTTCAACCTATGCAACAACAAATCATTGTAAGTTGACATTTCTGGAACGAATTTATCCAAAATCAATTCGCGAATTGAGAATTTTAACCACTAAACTCGATCCATCTGTCATGGCTTCACTATAACTTCAAATTCAACCCATTCTAGATTCGAATTTGCTAGAACACATCTTAAATCGGGAATATCTCATCACTTGGACGAATTTATCCATTTTATCATGAATTTAGCAACATAAATTGGGGATTTTCCCCAATTCTGCCCAGTTGTTGTTACATTTTACCATGGACGCTCTACAAACTTAAATTTGACCACTTCGAAATAAATCCTCTGTGACATTTCACTTCAACTCAACTTTCTCAGACCATCCAGGCTCAGTGTTCAAAACTGAAGCTCTGATACCATGTTGTAACGTCCCCGACCATCCATGTCAGGACACGCTACGCCAGAGAACTCTTTTGTTCTCTTTGCGGAACATACTATAACATACCCAGTATCCAACTGAGGTATGCCACATAAATTTTTCGAACTACATGAAATTAAAATATATACACACAGAACTCTTGCAGAAACATATATATAAAACGTAAACAGCCAAATACATCTGTAAATACACAAATTCATACTAAAATAATAGTCAACATATACATGCAACATATACAGGAAATACCCATAAAAATAAACACAGTTATAATCGCACATATGATAACCCATACAAATAAGCACGTAAATAACAATGCAGCATGTAAATTTATCATACAATTGGCACTTATCTTGGTAATAATGTCACCAACTGCATGCAGAACTTCCACAAACCTCCCAACCTTAGACCACACTGTTCATCACTCTCAACAGTGAGTCACCCCTGAGCTGGGACTAAACTCCACCCGGGTAAAGGGATTCCTAACCAAGCTAAAGGCTCATAGACAACAGGAAAGACTCTGTCTCTAGTGCCAAATCAAACTAACAACCTAAATTCCCTCATTCCCCACATGCCTGTCCCACCCAGGAAGTGTGCCCCTTCTTTGCTCAACAGTCCTTCGACAACCCCACTTCCTTTCTGGGCTTCAACAATAGGCCAAACATGAAGTCTCAGAGCATTGTAGCTGTAGTTTATCACCTTCAGGAAATAAATTCCAAGCAATTCTCACCTAGATAATTGCTCACAGGCCTAACAACCCGCCTCTTCAATATCCCACGAGCCTGACAACCCGCTTCTTCAGTCCAGCTCCCAAGATAACCAGATATACCAACACAAAATGGATATGGATACCGGTTCATGTACAATCATGAAGATACGAAGGATAGCTCAATGGGTGTGTGAATGCTCATGGAAGATTGACTAGATGATTGAATGATGGAAGAAATGATGGAAAAGAATGATGGAAAAGATCATGGAAAAGGTGGGAAAATGAACTAAGTCCCAACAATATGTATGCATGTCCCCAACTTGACACTTGTCATGTTGGGAGCTACTTTGGCCTACTTGTCCCCAACTTTAGAACTTAGGATAAAATAATTATCCATACTTTATGATTTAAGAAATATTAATATAATATTCGTTTTTGGCTTAAGATCCCTAGCTTAGCCCTTTTCCTTAAACTTTAGGCCACTCCCTTTCCCTAACTAGTGGATTTTAGTCCCCCATCTCTTTTATCATGGTCGGTCTACGAGCAACGATGTATTTTATATTAATTATGAGACATATACAAAAATAGGCGCACTGGCCTTTAACATCTAGGCTCTCTAGCCTAATCAAAACATAAGCATCCTATCTTATAATAATTGGCTCACTAACCTATAATACGCAACACATACACAAAGGCTCCCTGGCCTCGAAATTGCACGCATTTAATTTGTTGCGCACGGTATCCAAGAATGTGCACACTTCATCATTTTTACTGCACGGTACATGTGCGCACTATGCCTTGAAATGTGCATACAAAAATGATATCAAACAACTCAACAACTTAAGTACATTTTCATTTATATTACAATTGGGTTTGGCCTAGGGATATTACATGGATAGAAGCATTTCGTACTTGGCAGGGACGTCAACAACGACCACATCCATAAGGATACTTTTCACAGGGATTTGAGCAATATTTAGTACCAAATCTTAAATCATACCTACAAACTTAACCTTTCTAGAATCAAACAAGTACAAGTCTTGATAAGGTCTGGTAATTTCGAGGCCTAACTTTTCCATGATAATTTTAGGCATTAAATTAAAAGAGGCCCCAGAACCTAACATGCAATTGTGGAGTAAATGGTCGTGCACAGTTAGTGTAATATAGAATGGAGCAACATAATCCTTATTGTTTTCAATGTGTGGACTGAACATGATCGTAGGTTTTTCGTCCTACAAATTAATAACGTCTTCTTGACACTCAACATCAGAAAAGTTTATCGCTTTAGCGATTTTCTTTTTATAAATCGGGTTTTTTGTAAGTTCAACCAAAGGCATTGGGATTTTAATTTTATTAAGTTCATTTTCTAAATTGAAACCCCCAATTATCTTCTTAGTTTCCATGGTTTGAACTTCTTCTTTGGTATTTTTTGGCTTCTTAGATTGCACCGTTTTTGTTTCAGCTGATGGTTTGGCAACTGTTGCTTCATTCTCCTTACTTCGTGATAAAATATTTTTTGGTGGAACATTCATAGAATGTTTCTCTCTGGGCCTTAAATCATACTTATGTTGGAGTTCAGCGATTATTGAGTTGGTGAGACCTTGATACGTAGAGTCTCCCAGATTGTTGATGTTTTACTCACTATTAAACAAGGATTCCTGGTCTAAAGATTTCTCATAATCCCGCCTGGTTGAGTGTGGATCAAGATCATCATTGCTAAGGTTGTTTATATATCTTCTTCTAACTCCTCATAATCTTGCATTTTGTCCTTCTACATGAAATGTTCAGTTTTAAAATGAGCTTCTTTACTTGTCTTTGTTGTATCTAGGGGTTAGGGTTTCTTCTAAATTGATTCCTAATGTATGGATCAGGTTTGGCTTGATATAATTCCATTCTTGAGATTTTTTTCGATAAATCTTTAATTATCTTGGCCATCTCATCCATTTTTCCTTCTGCGGACTTCCTAGATCCAAAGGGTCTCGCCTGTTCTTTGAAACACCTAGGTTCTCTGGTTCCGATCTCAAGCTTAGTTTTTAATTTTCTAGATGCCATCATATTGGATTCAATTTCTATAGCATCGTCTTGCATTCCTGATAAAGTGGTAGATCTCCTTTCTCTTAGAATTAGAGCGAAGTCACAATCAAAAGCCCCTCCAAAAGTTTCTTTTTCATCTGGTTGAGAAGGTTTGACTTTGGCTGGGATTTTGTGATGTCGTTTATTGAACCTCTGGATAAATTCAAGGAATGATTCAGAAGTCTTCTTTCTTAAAGCACTGAATTCGGTTAAATAATAAATATGTTCCTTTTTCTCGCCCACTATCTTAGGAAGGCATTTTCTAGATCGTCATATGATCGTATGGAACCTATTGGGAGTCCTCTGAACCAGGTCCTCGCTTGTCCTTCAAAGGTTTGTACTAACAACCTTGAGTAAACCTCCTCGTTTTCGATGCCAAGGATATCAATAAACTAATCTAAAAAGGCTATGTGTTTTGTTGCGGTTATATCTCCTTCTCCCATGAATTTGGGGAGGTTCTTCATGTAATTTTCAGGCAAATCATGAAGGACAATAGGGAGGACCAAGGGAGCATATCTAGCATCCACCTTGGAAAATATTCTAGGGGGTTGAGCTTTTCCACCATCTCCTGCACCTCCAGTGCCACCAGCACCAACACCTCCATCACCAGCCATTGGAAGTCTAGGAGACAGACTTCGGGGGATAAAAAGGGGATTTTCAAAAACTTCCAGGGAATGAACTGCTGACCTTTTGACTACTTTGGGGTGTGACAAAGTAAGTTCTAGAAAAAATATCACGAGGAGGCAGAAGATCTATAACGAGTGGAAAGGGAAACTTGAGATGGGTTCCTCAGTTTTACCGGATGTATATATATGAGAGGCAATAGGGGATGAATTTGAGTATGGAAAGTACTCTTCAGGACTCCGGGAAACGAGAAATTTTACTTTGGGAAAGGAGAGAATTGGTAGAGCGTTAATGACAATGGGGATTGAATGGGATCCTCTGTTCTCACTGGTAAAACTATCTAGAAAGTCAATCTCAACTTTTATCTTGGGAACAATTACCTATGGATTTACAAGTTTAGCCTTGGGTTTACTAGTTGATGCCTCCGCAGAATGCGTTTGTTTATAACTTTCTTTAGGGGTTATCTCTTTAGTGTGAACCTTAGCATTAACTTGTGTAACTCTGTGTTGATATACTTTACCTGTTGATGCAATAGTCTATTTGAGATATCCCTTTGGTTTCAACAACTTTTTGGGATCTGGCACTGGTGTGGTCTGCTTATCGTCTGGATTTTTCCTGGTATTATTTTGCCCGAATGCCATTTTTGTCTACGGTGGAGTAACAAAGTGAAAAATAAAATAAGCCTTACTTATGTATTCAATCTTTGTTCACCATCAAAGATCAAAATTTACCTTGTCGTTTTCTCAGGGAAAATGATTTTGTTTCTTCCTCCTCGACAGCGGTGCCAAAAAGATGTGGTTCCTAAGATTAATCCTAAGGCTCAAAGAGTAATGTCAGGCATCATGAGTGTTTAAAGAAAATGTTTTAAATGAGTTATTTTCCTACCTTTAGTTCTATGAGAAATGATATTTAAATGAAATTAATAATAGGACAATACAGAGGTTGTATTTTGTTATCTGAGTCGCAATTATAGTATCAAATGGTGTGGAAAAGAGTTACAAAATTGTTAAACGAAGCTAGAAATCAATTGTAGATGAGTCTCACCTTGTTTGCAACGGAAGAAAAGTAGAGAACGCACCCTTGAAAAGGATATGAAATGCAGTAATTCACACAGATCGCAGGTCTTGTTTTACTCATAGTAAATCCAGAGGAAAAAATGCTTACCTACTAAATTGCTGGTATAATATGATCATAGTAGTTGTAATACTAAATTGCAATCAATCGCTTTTCAAGGAATTACATAAAGAAATTCAGGGAAATGGAAACACAGAGGAAACACATAACTCAAACTGAACGGAAATTAGAATCTTTGTTTCACTTGTATTAATAATCAAAAAGAGAGATTCTCTATTAAATCTGGAAAGAAGCAGCCTTGAATATATCTTAAATCTATGTACTTATACAAAATCTGTCACAATTCAAAAACCATTGGACTTATTACAATATTTAATTAAAAATATCATATATCTGAATAAAACAACATTGTGTAAATTTTGATGATTTTCCTTGGCGTTCTACTCTGTCTCTTCACCTGTTGATCTTGGCTCGTCAAGGAATGAATAACAGGCATAGGAAAAAGTAACTGTCTACGAAAAGAATGATGATGGAACAAGTGTATGATGATGAAGTGGGGACAAGTGGAGGTTAGAATGCGGGTGGACAAGATAAGTGGTTGTTGGAAGGGGAAAGGTAGAGAGGATGGAAGGAAAGGACACTGTGCATGTTTTCTTACTTTCTCCCAGCTATGCTTGCTTTACCATGTTCAATACATTGGGCACATATATCCAACAATGCCACCACTAACCTTGAGGGATCAATCTTTTCATTTACCTTGAAAGTGAATAATTTCCTTTCTATCCGAGGCATATTTTCTTGGATCTTTTTCACTTTTTGAGTTTTGGCCTAGAACTGTGAACTTGGATCCACTAGCCATTTATTGATTTTAAGAAGATAAATCTGGCTCATTTCTTGAATGGCTTCTAGAGTTTCTTCTTTTCTCTTTCTGGAATTCTTTTGGTTCATTTCTATCTCAATTTTCCCCAGGGCTTCTGAGATATTACTTCCCTCAAAATCAATCAGCGTTTTGTTTAATGATGACAACGCTTCTAGACAATCTTCTTTCACCTCTCTGGAATTTTTTTTTCTCTCTTCCAGATTTGTTTCCCAGGACTTTGGAGGGGTTATCTACCCTACCTTTCCTTACACGACCTCATGTTTATCCCCTATGTTAAAGGGGGGTCCCAGCTACTCTTACGACGCTGGACTTTAGACACTCCCTATCTCATAATTCAATATTTGTTTTAAAAGGCCTAGAAGAGTTTCCTCTTCACACCTATTTCAAGGCCCTCAAGGCCTAAACTAGTCGGTGAACCCTACAAATAGAAAGTCTAATAGATTTTAAGTTAAGCGTTAATTTTATGGGCTTGATTTATGCAAAGGATGTGATCGTGCAACTAGTGGTGTTTGGAAACGATGAAAACGAAGAAAATTTTAGAGCACTTAATGGAAAAAAAAAACTAGATACTTCGAGTTTAAAGAAAAAGCTTGTAAAATCTTTGTAAAAAACAAATTTTCAAATTAATGTTTCAAGATCTTATAACTAAAAGATTCCTAAAGGACATTTTTTCATTTCACGATGTAAAACTACTTATAATTTCAAAAAAACAAGAAAGAACTTTGACACTGAAACTCTTTTCTTTTGCAAACAAGCGACCTACGCTACACTACCAAACTAAATGTAATTTTTTTTTTTTGAAATGCTTAAAGAAGAAAAAACAGAAGTAAAAGATTATTTTTTCTTTTTTTTTCCAAAGCATAAAACAGGATAAGGATAGAAAACAACCCAAGATTGAATCAAACCTTAGGCCAGCTCCATAAATGCAGAAACTCAAGAGAGCCCAAAGGAGGATCTTAAACTTGACAGTTCACTCTAAACCTCTAGGGAAAACAAAAGAAAACCAACAAAAAACTTGAAATTTAATCTTTAACCCAAGATAAAATCACTAACAAAGACTTTGTAAAGACCAAGAAAGGCCTAAGAAACCCAAGGCTTCTGTTCGGAAAGATAAAGAAATCTCTTTTTTTTAAAACCCTTTCAAGACACGGATACGCGGGTTGTTGCACCAGCATCCTGTGTGTAGGCGGGTTGTATACTATGCAGAGCGCGTATGTACGTGGGATGAACCAAAGCAGAGCATGTACACCTCTGAGAAATTTCAAAAATAAAAAGATTGGGAACTAACTGGGCAGGGAAAAATGGTAGGCACCTGGAGAGGTGACCAAAGACTCTAAAAAGACTTAGTACCCACATGTTTCAAATTACTGTTGAGGATATCTCTTTAAAAAACCATTTTTTGGAGCATGTACGTGCCCTGTTGCACTACTTCCCACATACATACACTATCTGCAAACTAGAAAACCCGCGTACATATGCGAGATGCATGCTTAACAACCTACGTTTACCTCCAAAAGTTGCAAAAAATAAAACGTTATAAGGAATTCAACAGAGTTAATGGGATATTGGAGGTTTCCTAACCATTTTATCCATTGTATCCTATCCCCAAACCAAATAACCATATTTTTTTCATATAAAAAGAGGTCTTGGGGTCTCATTCCAACATCAAGCAAGAGAACAAAGAAACTCTGCCAAAATCCCTTCCCCTTCTAGCCCAAGCTTTGCAACCCTTTTTGAGATTTGGCCTCAGCATTCCCCCCTTCGTCCCTCTCCCTATACAATCCCTTCCCTTTTCCCAAGGATATCAGTTGATTTTGAGAGGTATTATGGGAATGATGCACTTGCAGTAGTAGTAAGAGGAGCCTGGACCAGGTTCGCGGAGCGTCTGCCGATGAGAAAGTTGTAATATTTTAATTTTTAGTTTGAATAAAAGAGTTATTTTCCTGTCTGAATTCATTGTGTATTTGTATCTTTATTGATTAATGCATCTACATTTATATCCGAACTCTAACATTGATAAGTAGAATTGTATATTTGTATCATTTTTTGCCTAAGTGTTCCTGCAAGTCAGCTTTGGGAGGAGACACACATCCTAGGAATCTACAAAGGTGAATGAAGTCTACATCGCATGTTACAGCCTAAGGTACACTTACTAATATTCCTTCTTCTCTTTTGTCTCTCCGTTTGGGTAGTTTTGGGATGGCTTAGGATTAGGACTATCTTTTAAGGGAAGTCTATGCTCTGCCTATATTTTGACCCAGTATAGTAATAGGGGGATTTTCCCCGCTAGCATAATTGGCGACTCCACTGGGGAGTCTCTCTAGGGTCTTAGTGGGAGATATTGGTTATATTTGATTTTGAATTATTCCTGAGTTTTCTGAGTCTTCTAAATCAGGTTGGGTTTTTGGTCACCTTCTAGGTGCCTACCAACTTCCCTTGCCCAAGTTGTCTATCCAAACTTTTTCCTTTTTTTGAAAATTTATAGAGGTGTACACGTCTTGTTCTCTATACAACACACGTACATATGCGGTCTTCATTATATACTTGACCCACGTACATATGCGGTTTGAATTATATATAGCCCGCATACATACACAGGTTGGCCATGCATAACACACGTCTCTGTGGTTTTGGAGAATTTTTCAAAATATTTTCCTTTTCTTTCTGAAACTTGTGGTTCCCAGGTCTTCCTGAGTTCTAGAAGCCTCTATTGTTTGGGGTTTAGATAGTTTGCAAGATCAGATTGTTTAATAAATAAATCCTCTTGTCTCTCAGTGTTTCCAAGCATTTTTGGCTTATTTTTAGCTTGAATTTTAATAAAAAATGAGTTTCTTTTAGCATCCTTTGTTAGTACTACTTTGATTGGAAGAAAATATAAAAAAAAAAAAACAGTTTTTTAGGTCTCTTTCTTTATTTGCATTTGCTTTGCATTGTTATTTGAAAAACAAAAATAAATTAGCATAGTGTTGTGTTTTCTTCTCATCTTGAAGGCATCTCAAAAGAAAAATAAGAAAGAATATCCTTTCATTTTCTCTTTTGTTTCACTCGAAATTTGCATTGTGCATTTTACATGGAAAGCAGAAAAGATTGCATATTTATGTTTGAAGGATTGTTCATGCATTTTCTTTAATGAAACTCTTTTTCATTTGAAGGATTAGTGTAAAGTCTTATTTTCCAGTGTTCTAATAAGTTTAATTTTTGCAAGAGTCTCAAACAATATAAGTTTAACTTCTGTTCCTTGAGTAAGAAAATCCCATAAAAAGAATGTCCTAATATAAAATATATTATTAACACTTTTTATAGGGTTCACCAATAGCTTAGGCTAGGGCCTTAGATTATGAGTGGAGAGGTAAACTCTCCAAGGCCAGCCAAAACTTAACTTAGGTTTTTGTGCTAGGGTGTGAAAAATCCACTTTGTAATTAATCAATCTGGGAAGCTCCTCTAACACAGGAGTCAAACATGAGGCCATGTGGAGGACGATGACAGAGATATCCACTCCTGATCCCCGACAAAGAGTTTGGGAGAGTGTGTAATGGGAGTGAATCTTGTAGCGTTACTGGCCCAACTTTTGTCAGACCTCTGAGACACTTAGATCTGTCCAAGGTACTCTAAGAGTGATTCTATCCCTGTTGTTTTTCAGGCCTTAGGAGGATATTTGGGCTTAGTTACCCTGCCCATACACTCACCCGGCTATCGATTGTACCCCCCTGGTTTTTTATTAGAAGTCGGTGGCCTAGTTTCCATTATATAGGTTGACACACATGTGACTACGAGGGGTGTATTGCGGTACCTGAGGTAGACTCTGTAGTCTCTGGGCGACACCCGAAGGGAGTGTCTGTTGGAGGTCTAGGTAATTATTTCTCATGTCTAGTTGTTTTCCTTTGTGAATGCTTTGGACGATCAGGACTTCATCTCCCTCGATCGGAAGTATTCATAAGGGTAGTTTGTTTGGTTTGTATATTTTTAGGATTTTGTTCTTAGTGGTGTGCTCTGTGCTCCCTAGTTTTCCATAGTGAGTTGGTCAATCATTTCTTTGGGTCTTTGACCTAAGGTGGTAGACCGCCCACTCCGTCGGTCATGAGGAATTTTTGGTCTTCCTCTTAGAAACATGGAGCCGCCTCTTTATAGGCATTTTTTTTTATACCATTGGTTCGCCAGAGTTAGTGTGTGAGAATTTTGCGGACTTGAACAATCCCGCAAGGGAAGAACCTATGCATAAAATCTTCATGTATAAATTTCTTGACGATACCAACCAAGCAAACCCTTTGCAAGGGGATTCTTGTTCTTTTCCTCTCTTAAAAAATTTTGGTGTCCCTTTGATTTCCAATTTGTACATTCCTGGGTTGAATGTGGGACTACCAGTTTGGTTGGGTACCATTCCAAATGTCCCAAATTCTCTTGACGCTTCTTAGTTAAGCACCTTATGTCATGGGAATAGCTACTAGTAACCAGAAGTCTACAAAAAATAGAAAGAGGAATAATAGGAAGAAGAAATCACCAACCTATGTTAGTCATGTTGACGACAAGAAACCAACCACTATGAGTCATGTTGGGGAAATACAACCAACCTCTGCTAGTCATGTTGAAGAGAAGAAACCAACCACTGCGAGACATGCTGGGGGCATGTGTCTCGTCAATGCGATTCATACAAGTGATATGTCAACAACCTCTGCTAGTCATGTTAAATAAAAGCAATCGACCAATGTGAGTCATGTTGGGGGCACGTGTCTCATCAATGTGATTCATATGAGTGATATGAAACTAGCCATGGCTAGTCATATTGGGGGAACTAATTATGTTGAGAAACCTACACGGATAGGACGTAAGCCTAAGTTCCCTTATAATCTTTGCAAGGGAGATCACCTTACACATTTATGCCCTGGACTTCCAAAGGCACGAAGATTGTGGTCCATGTCTGCAAGCTCTTCTGATTCTGAATCTTCTGAGGTTTCCTCACAGCCTTTTCATCCATTGGTTAATGAAGTGGTCGTGTTGATGCAATCTTCATCCAATCCCACTCATTTTTGGGGGGGTGATGTGCCTTCAGAACATGTTGTCTCACAGCCTATTCATCCAGTGGTTGATGAATTGGTCATTCTAATGAAATCCTCGACTGATCCCACTCCATTTTGGGGGGTGATGTGAATTCAGACCATTTGTCTCCCATCCTATTCACTCAGTGGTTGAGGAAGTGGTCATGTCGATGCAATATTCAACTAATCCCACTCTTCTCTTGGAGAGTGTCGAGTCTACCAAAGTGGTCACATTGATGCAATATTCACTTGATCCCACTCTTCTCTTGGAGAGTGTCGAGTCTACCAAAATGGTCACGCCGATGCAATATTCGGTTGATCCCACTCTTCTCTTGGAGAGTGTCAAGTCTACCAAAGTGGTCACGCCAATGCAATATTTTTTTGATTCCACTCTTCTCTTGGAGAGTTTCGAGTCTACCAAAGTGGTCACACCAATGCAATATTTGGTTGATCCCACTCTTCTGATGGGGAGTGATGTGTCTAGCGACTATTTTTTTAGCATTTCCAATTCAATACTTTCAGAACAAGGGGGAATTCCGCTCACTTCAAGAACACCCCCTCCAAGTCCTAGGATGGTTTCCTTTGATTGGAATGACCTTGTTGAGCCTCGTCTTCCTTCTTATACACCATTTCAAATAAGGGTTGAAGTTAATTCAAAAAACATTTATCGATGTGTTGTAGATGAAGGAGCCTCCGAAATTATTTTATCCTCCTCAGCTTGGAAATCTTTGGGTTCTCCTAAGCTTGTGTCTACATCGCATGAGTTATCATATTTTGACAGAGATCCTAGTGAATATTTGGGGATGCTTCCTCAGTTTCCTATCTCGTTAGGTGGAAATATTGTCCTTGTCGATGTTATAGTGGTGCAAGGCCCATTAGATTTCAATATGCTTCTTGGACATGATTATGTATATGCTATGAACGTTGTGGTGTCTACACTCTTTCAGGTGATGCATCTCCCTCACAATGGAAGCATTGTCACTATTGACCAGTTGGCATTTGATAATCACCATCCTAATTTAGCATTTGATCAGGATACCCCTTTATATGTTCCTAGTGTTTGTGTAGACTCTACCCTTCCACAAGTTAATTATGTGGCATGTTATCCTCGATGTTCAATTGCTTTTGATTAGGAACTTGTTCACCCATGTTTTCCATCTCGAGACTTGGTCTCAGCAATTGAGCCATTGGTTTATCCAATGGGGAAATGGGATCCCTTCCTTCCCCCTCTTGGTCCGAGTGATCTTGAGTTTCCTTTCAAGTATGATATCGTTGTTTGTAGATCCTCAAGCCCTCGTACTTTTGACTCTACAAGACAATCCAGGCCAGAACCTTCATCGTCATATGGAATATGGTCAATTTCCTTCACCCTTTGGGACTATCGACCCTCCTCATTTGTGTGATTTCTCATATTTTAATTGCCTTTGGATGAGGATATCCTTGATTCCATGACTATGATTTCTATTCCATGGGAATAATTACACTGTGGTTTGTGTTTTATTCCCTTTTGGGAGACTTTCCAGGTTGACTATCGAAGATACTCTTGGTCAGAGCCTAACAATGAGATCTACCCGAACCAGTACTACACATGAGTTGTAAGGATTTGCGGTACCTTATACATAGTGTACAGTCCAGGTTTGTTGTTTCCATGTTTTGTATTCAGTAGAACCTCTTATTTTTTTAATTTTCTATCTATTTTTGATTTATTAACTTCTGGATGAGTGTTATTGGCCTTAAATATAGCATCTTGGAGACATTTTTATTTGCAATTTGTTAGTCGTATAGATCCCTTCTGACAGGTATTGACCTAGAAACTGGCATATATGTTAGATTTTTCCCTCTTTCATTTTTTCATTATCTGTTTCCTAGTTCATTTGGCCTTAAGATAGACCCCACTAAATTGTGACACTAACATTCCTTACTGATATGTGTGTCGTACTTTATGTGGTAGAGACTTCCTTCCATGGGCATCCTAGTTAGAACCTTTTTTCCATTTGGTTCCCATGCCTAAGTACTTCATAGGGACAAGAGTCTCGTTTAGTCCCTCCATGACTGTGTATCAGATCCTCATTCTTCTTCATTTTTTCTGGCCTATACCCTTGGGACTCCCCTAGAGCATGGTTTGTTGTCTTTCAAGCTCACTTAAACTTTGAAAGAAACATATAACAATAAATTATTTATTATTTTTGGTCTCGTTCAGATTACTTAAGAAAATAATCCTCCTGGAGTCTTCTTTAATCCCTTTTCGGACTCTCTAAAATTTTAAATATTGTCGAGTGACCTTGTTTCCCTTCACGCTCGCCAAATTCAAATTTGAAGGCACATTTTTCTGGTGATACTTTACAACTTTTTCGGTCCATACAGTTAATTTTACGAATAAAGGTATTCCATAGGAGCTTTGGTTCACTAGGAGACTATTCTCGGGCATAATTTTAACCCTTTTTCAGGCCCGAGGGACTAAATTTTTGAAAAAGGGCCATTCTCCTTGGTTTTAGTTTATCTCTTTTTCAGGCCTTGGAGATTAATTAGGAAAAAGGAACCCCCTCGGAGTACATAGTTAATCTCTTTTCAGACTCCCTAAATATCAAAATATCATCGAGTGACCTTGTTCCTTTCACACTCGTTAATTGGTCCAGAAAGAACATATATTGGGCATGAGTTTAACCCTTTTTCCAGCCAATAGATTATCTAGGAAAAATTTATGCCTCAGGAGACTTCTCTCATCGTGAGAGTTCTCCTCAGTTATATTTTATACCTTTTCGGGCTAAGGAGACTAAACTTAGAAAAATGTTGCGATTCCATAGTCAATATCTTTTCAAACTCCTTAAAATTGAAAAGATCGCCGAGTGATCTTGTCTCAATCACACTCGTTAAAATGGTTTTGAAGAGACGTCTTTTCGGTATAATTTTAACCCTTTTTCGAACTGATTGGACTAATTGTGAAAAAGGAACTCCCTGGAGCCTTCTTTTAGAGTTGTTTCAAATTCTCTAAACATGAAAAAACCATCGATCTTACCTTCTCTGGGCTCGTAATACTTTACATGGAAGGAGTCTTGTTGTGTCATGCTTACTCACATTGTGGGTCTCATATTTGTGTCTTTGGCCTAATTTCGGCTCCATATTTCTCTCAACTGAACCTTCAAAGCATTCCTTAAGTGCAAGCCCTGCAACACGTTTTTGCCTTGTGATCTAATACCTTGACCCATGGAGGAATTTTCCCCAAGTGTCCTTATCCTACACGTGTCTCCTTGCACCAAGCATCAGTATGTTCCATGTGCTTGGAACCATTTTTCTTGCCTGCAACACTCATTCCTCCTCTGTAACATAGAATTCTTTTATTCTTTTTCAATCTCGTTAAAATTTTAAAAAAGAAAAAAAAAAACAAATATTCCAAAAAGAGGGGACGGGATATATCAATTCTTTTTTCAGCAACAAGATAGTCGCCATTGGAAAAATCACATCCTTTTATTTATTCGCCAAGCATTGGGATTTAGTATGAAAATTTCTCGCTACATAAAGTTGTGTCCTCCTCCGTTTGGTTACTCTTCCAAACATATGAAGAGTTTGTGGTGCCTCCTACATCACAGACTTATGCCAATATTATGTTTCCTAAGTATGATCATCTTTCATTCTTTTGTCCAAGGGAAGTTTTATCCAGCTTGAGTCGGCCATTTTGCAATTTATCTCTTGACTTTCATGAGTCGGCCATCTTGAGAGTCCAATCAAGTCCATATTCAAAATCGATGAAGTTTTGTGCCTGAAGATCGAGATCCTCTAGTCTTTCCCTGACAACTTGTCGAAGACCTCATATTGGTGAGTCTTACACTCCTATTGTACTCCTACCTGAGTGGTTGAATATCTCAAAGTTGTTTCTCACGCTATGAAGTATGAATTTATTGTTTCTCTCTTACTACCACAGGTGTTGATGCTTCTTGAATATTCATATTATATTGTACTTGAATATCATCGAATGATTTTTAGATGTAGATCCATTAAGTATTTCTCATAGATACACTTTATATAGAAATTTCTATGACATGGACCTGCAGTGTACTTGATTGGAAGCCATGATTAATTCATCCCTAGCATGGGTATGCCCGCCTCAGAGAGATTATTATTATTTTGTAAATGGCACGCTCCTGAAATATGGTCTCGGGCTCACTCGACATCATTCCTTCCCACTGGTAAAGATATTGTAATGTATTTCATCCACCAGTTGCTCTTTTTACATGACATTAGGGGGCATCTGTTATAGACCAAAATTTCCCTACCTATGCATACATGGCATTGTCCTTTCTACTTGCATAATTTTCCAAATTATTGTTGAGGATCTCTCTTTAAAAAACCATTTTTTGGAGCATGTGTGCGCCTTGCTGCACTACTTCCCGAGTACACATGCTATTAGTAGACTAGACAACTCGCGTACATACATGAGCTTCATGCTAAACAACCCATGTTTACCTTCAAAAGTTACAAAAAATAAAAAGTTGTAAGGAAGTCGACGAAGTTAACAGGCTATTGGAGGTTTCCCAACCATTTTACACATTGTAGCCCGTCCCCAAACTGAATAACCATCTTTTTGTCATATAAAAAGAGGTCTTGGGGTCTCATTCCGACATAAAGCAAGAGAATAAAGAAACTTTGCCAAAATCCCTTCCCCTTCTAGCCCAAGCTTTACAGCCATTTCTAAGATTTGGCCTCAACATTCCCCCTTCATCCCTCTCCCTATACAATCCCTTCCCTTTTCCCAAGGATATTAGTTGATTGTGAGAGGTATCATGGGAATGATTCACTTGGAGTAGCATTAAGAGGAGCCCAGACTAGGTTCATAGAGCATTTGCCAACGAGAAGGTTGTAATATTTTAATCTCCAATTTGAATAAAAGAGTTATTTTCCTGTCCCAATTCATTATGTATTTGTATCTTTATTCATTAATGCATCTACATTTATATCTGAGCGATAACAATTGATAAGTAGAGATTGTATATTTTTAGCATTGTTTGCCTAAGTGTTATTTTAGGTCAGCTTTGGGAGGAAACCCACAACCTAGGAAGCTACAAAGGTGAAGGAAGTCTTCATCGAACGTTAGGGCCTAAGGTACATTTACTAACTTCCTTCTTCTCTTTTGTCTCTTTGTTTGGGTAGTTTTGGGATAGATTAGGATTAGGACTGTCTTTTAAGGGAAGTATGTGCTCTTCCTATATTTCGACCCAGTATAATAATAGGGGGATTTTCCCCGCTAGCAAGGGTGGGGGGTAATATTAGAGAAAACATAATACCAAGTTATAAATATCTCTCTTATCATCTTGCTAATGCTCAAGTTGTAAAAAGTTTCATTCTAAACTAAAAATACAATTTTTATCATCATTCTCATACTATACTAAAACTAAACACTTATAATAGATTGTTTGAAAACATTCCAAATTAATAATTGTTACCCTTCTATTTACCATTAGAATTCCAATTATAATTTAAGAAGCAAATGTTGATTAAACTGAAATACAAATTGGAATCAATTCTTGAAATAATATCACAATGCAAATGTATGTTTTTAATTATATAGTAAATACCATTTTCAATGTTGTAGGCTTATATACAATGTGACCCTCATCCACTATTTAGGAATCATGATTGAGAAATGGAGTCTTTCATGTTTTTCATTTTACTATTTTTTTCATGTTTTTCATTTTAATAATTTTATAGAATAATTATATAAAATATAAATTGTTAGAATTATTATCAATATCTTAAATTATAATTATAAAAGATTTTAGGGGTTATATATCGTTTATGGGTTATTTTTTCATGTTTTTTCCCAAAAAAAGATTTGTCAATTTTTTTATTTTTTTTTAAATAACTCGTCCAAATTTTATAGATTTTTTTTTTTTAACATGAGAAATAGCCTAAATTTTAAAAAATTATATAAAATCTTTAGAAATTTGAATATTTTTATAAAAATATTGTCAATCATTTTATAGTTTGCATATTAAAAACTAGTAAGATTGTCCAAAATTTATATAGTTAAAGATAAATTTCAATCTTTAAAATCACTTATGATTATAATATATAAATTTTCTAAAAAAAATAAATATACATATAAATTTACCAATATTAATTTTTAAAATTGAGAATTACCCCTTGTACTAGTGAATGACAAAAGTTCACAAACAACATTAAACATCGTATCTTAGACAATAAATGTCTAGTACCTATTAAATAATTATACCTCTATCCTCTAATGAATTTATGTAATAAGAGGAGTTATTGATTTATATCGGTTCATACTTAATGGGGCCATATATGTATGTAATATTAAATTGGAGGAAGGGTAATGTTGAAAGAAATAAACTGAAATGGAGAAAGGGTAATGTTGAATGAAATAAAAAGGTGAAGAGTTAAAAAATTAGTTTCTTTTGGTGAGGTAAAATTTTATGTTGAATTATTTAGTTTTTGGAAATTTCAATAATTTGAGTTGTTATCAAAAATTTTAATAAAAAAATTTATGGTTAAAGTTTTTATTAATTAGGTGAACTTATAACTTTTGACATTATTTCTATTGGATTTGGTAAAGAATTTTTGCTGGTCATATTTAAAATATATATATACGATGAATATGTTATATGACAAGATTTTTTTAGCATTGTTGGGAAGATTGATGCTCACCATTTGACAAAGGATGATGAATTGTCTATAAAAAAATACAAATCACAAGAGACATGAAGGTAGTGGAGGAAGTATAGCCTTCAATAAAAATTGTAAACCCTTGGAAATCCTACTTAGAACATTGAAGTGATAGATTCTTTGTTCACAACTTTGAATAGTGCAATGTTCTTGGCAAGAACTTGTCGCTTCAATGTTCTTGTCAAGATTTATAAGGGGTGTATAATGTTCACATATCACTTTCAACCTATGTTAGTCAGGAATATTTAATGAACATGTGAGCCCCACATGACATGGGGTTTTGTGGGACTCTACGACAAGTTTGTATATTTGTTAATATAAATAACAAATATACAAAGCACCAATCAAATCTTGCAGTTTTCACTGAGAGCTTCAATGAAATCATGCTTAATAGAGGAGGTGGTTGCCACTCGTTTAAAACAAGTGTTGCATGGCAGCGTAGTCCGTGCCGAGCTAGAGATGGAATATGCTGTAAAATGGTGCTGGTAAATGTTGCGAATGAAGGTGTATGATAAAGAGCCTCAATCTTCTAGTGAGAGAACTTGGGGAAACATAAATAAATAAGTGGTGCATGTATCAATAAAGAATAGAGAGCCAGTCTCCTAGTGAGAGCTCAGGGAAACATAAATAAATAAGTGGTGCATGTATCAATCAGAGAATGTGCTCAGCGAGTATCTTAATGCATACTAAACTTATATGAAAGCACAAGATGGATTTACACCATAAAATCAACTTATACATCAGTTTCTAGATTGCAAATCCAAATAAATAAGTTGTGCATGTATCAATCACAAAATGTGCTCAGGGAGTATTGTAATGCATCTAAACTTACATGACAACATTGTAATGCATAGCACTTTAAACCTAGACTAAACTTACACGACAATAGAGGATAAATTTACACCATCAAATCAACATATGCATTAGTTTCTAGATTGCAAATTTATCTTAGATTTCAAAGCGAAATACATATGTATAATAGAGATGTTTACATGTTTGGATTGCAACAAAAGGATCATTTTTGTGGCAACACAATATATATGTGTGTGTGTGTGTGTGTGTGTGTGTGTGTGTGTGTGTTCATTTTGCAACATAAAATAAGTATGGAATGCAACTATGTCATTAAACTCCAACATATGTAGTATATTCCAAATTTGTCAATGTTGTAACAAAATTTTAGTATGCAACACAAGATCATTGTCACGGAAACACAATATATATATATATATATATATATATATATATATATATGGAATAAAAAAATTTAAGTATGCAACACAAGATCATTTTTGTGGAAACACAATATATATGTTTAGTTTGCAACATAAAATAAGTATGGAATGCAATTATGTCATTAAACCCCAACATATGAAGTATATTCCAAGTTTGTCAATGTTATAACAAATTTTCAGTATGAAACACAAGATCATTGTTGTGGCAACATAATATATATTTCTAGTTTGCAACATAAAATAAGTATGGAATGCAATTATGTCATTAAACCCCAACATATGCAGTATATTCCAAGTTTGTCAATGTTGTAACAAATTTTCAATATGCATTTCTAGGATAATAGATGCATATTTTCCATGTATGTGTGTATAAAAAGTTAAAAACTTCCTGTAGTTCTAAGCTCCATATTGTACAAGTTTCAGATCCTACTAATGTGCTTGGACTGTTGCTACCATATCCATTTTAGTTGGACAATTCCTTAGGTTAGTTTGTCTTGTCATCCTGCACATACAAGATAGCACTAATATTTTACATTTTGACAATGTGTTTTTACAAATCCTATTCTCTTTCATTCATTTCAATTTGAAGCTAATAATAGATTTCATTGAAATACCAACTATCAAGTGTAACCAATAAAAAATATGACTTGGGTACTTCCATGCAAAGATAGGAAAGAAAGTTGAGAGGCTACAAGAAAAAACAAGTCCAAACATCATAGAGATAGATGCCCAAAATCCATTCTAATTACTTAACAACCATTCTCCCCCATTAAACTCTAGTGCTCCTGACGATGTTCTGGATAATGATCAAGGAATATAAATACAAGATGAAGCAATTAGAATCTAGTTTCCTCCTTATTACTTTATCAACGAACTATCTCATAGTGAGATGGTTTTCATTTTAGTGGTGAAATATTTGATACTGGATGAGAAGGATTGAATACTTGACATGGGTTTTGAGCCTCAAATTCATAAAATAATTTAACAAATGGGGAACATATCATTGACATGACTACATATGAGTTTAGTGCAAAATGGCATAACAAGGTTACCACTTATAAATTCTAATAGAATAATCCTATGGCACTTTACTCATCCATTTAATGCATCACTTTGTGTCATTTTCTTTATGGCTCTGATGATGAAATTATGCATGCAGAATTAAATCATTTTCTCATATGTCTATATATATGGATTTAACTTTCATATATATGGATTCAAAATAATCTAATGGGCTAGCTTGAGTGGTTGAGTGTTCTGATATTTTCTAAGGAGAGGACATCTTGTGATAAATCCCCAAGAAGATTGTCATTTTATTTGTCTCACTCAGTGTCCCTACCAAATCAAGAACTAATGAAATTACACTAGATACAATTTACAAAATGTAGGTAAGTGCCCTCGAGACTTCTCCACTAGATTTTCATTGGAAATACCATATATATGTGTGTGTGTGGAGGAAGATTAATAAACCATATTTACCCTCATCATATCCTAGTGATTTCATTCTAAAATCAAAAACATGATTCTAGATAACAAAGTTGTGCATTCCAACATAAGAAATATGAATTTGATCAAAGAATGATGAGTCTCATTCCGAGGAAAATAGAGTATTAAGAGGAAATTATTGCAGACCCAAAATAATTTTCATTAAATGTAGGCCCTCATTACTGTGAACTATTTCTCAACTCAAACTAGCCATGTAGTAAGAAGACAATACAACAATCATGAATATGCCCGTAACTATTTCCAACCTACAACCTTATTCCCCTACTGCAAACATAGTTAAACTATAATTATTTTCAACCTGCAGCATTATTCCCCTACTGCAAACATAGTTAAATTGTGTTTCAATCACATTCCTCATTCTAATTTATGTGCACAACTGCATTTGGAAGAGGGAATTACCAATTGATTTTGAATTCCAACTTGAAGTAGTGATAACTTCCATTGTAAAAGAAATAAGGTGTTGTTTTTTCAGATAGGTTGGAATCGGTTTTTTCTCTACAATTATATTCTTCTAGTTGTTGTTCAAAGAATGATGAAGCATAGGTAAAGTTGGGAATTCATCTCTAGCCACTGTATTTATTTATTTATTTTTAATGAAAATTGTGAATTATTTTAGGAAAAATAAAGAAAGAAAAGAAAAAAAAATGTGTCAATCTATTCCTACTTAGAATTTGGGGCCAACCTGTGTAACCAAGGATTAGAGTCGTCTTGTGGGAAGGAAGGGGTTTAGGGCTGGCCCATTATTAACATGAAATCCTGGGGGCGACCTATGTTGTGTCTTTTCAACTGAGATTCAAATAATTGTAGCAATATGCATTTCACGTGCATTTCCAGCAATGGTTCAGTCTCTATGGTTACTAACTCCAATTTCCTCTTTGAAGCAAGATTTGGTATGGTTGTGATTCATGAACAACCTCAAAACATTATTAAATAAAATAAATCATTATTCACTATATTTCATTGTTAATGACCTATTATGAATGTGAAGCTAATCCAGTATTTTTCTTTAGCATGTTGGATGCAGATTGTTTTTTTTATATATATATCATAACATGAAATGTTTCTCTAAAATATGGAAGTATCAAGTGCTTAGTGGTTTTGAGAAGGTATTGCATTGAGAAGATAAGATATTTCTAGGATGCAGCCATAAACTATCGGAAACACTAATTTGACTTCCCCAAAGGCTCAAAAAACAAAAAGGCTAGAAACTTTTTTCTACTAACCAAGACCAATTTTTTTTTTATGCTTAGGTGGCTAAACAAATGTGTACAATATAGGAGCTGAGAACAGAGATTGACCCTGTCTCTTATAGGTCATGGTTGGTAGTACACACTTCTGGTGTAGTTGCAATTTTTATTTCATAATTTGTGCTCATTTTATGGGATATGCCTCCAGTGCTTTCATCATGGGACTAAGGTTATTGGCTACATGATTTGTCACTACTTTCCTTTTCTCTATGCATTTTGTTTCTCCTAGATTAAGTTTTTATGTCACGAAACTAGTGGAAATTCCCATACATAGAAACAAACACACAATTAACAAATAGATGAATCAGAGATACTATAAACCTTCCCTTTTTGATGGAAACGGTCTATGACATTTCCACCGGACCTTTTTGGAAGATTGAAAAAAATTGAAATGGATGTGGCAGGGTAGGTAGCGAAAGAATTAAAGGGTGCATGTACTCAACGCAATAGAGTGCAGAGAAAAACCATGAATTTGGGTGTTTATGTGCTAGAGAGTCGTAACATCTTTCCACAGAGATAATTATGCAATCATGGTTTGTACGCACGGGATGCTACAACATGAAATATTGAATCGTTTGTTTAACATTTTATGAGGACTTCCTCTTTTTATTTAGGTTATCATCTTCCTGGAATATAAATGTTAGTTCCCATACTATAATTATTTATTCAAGTATCTAGTAGATCAAATCTCTAAGAACATATTTGATGAAAAAAAACCTCCAAGAAGACTAATGCACCTATGTGAAGATAGATTTATTGGCCACTTATTTTAAGAAGTGGTTACAACTTGCTTAACTTGAAAATTGTGCTACCTCAACTTGTAAATTGATCCCTAGAAAATGGAAAATGAAAATTGAGCTTGAGATCTAGAAAACACCCAGAAAACAACAAATGAAAATGGAGCTTGAGCCCTACTAAAACAACAATGAAAATTGTTTTCTCAAGCCTTAGAAAACAACAAATAAGAAAATAAAGCATGCATATAACAACCAACTTAAAAACAAAGCATGTATATAACCCCCAAGGATCATAGTAGTATATATGTAATAGTATAAATCACCATATAGATCCTTGTATGGTGCATGGCCTCTAAGCCTCTTCCCTCTGTACAAGTATATATGTGGTTATGTGAAATCTCATAATTCCTACTTAAACATGGCTATTCAACTTTCTAGGCTGAAGGCTCAGAGCCTTCAAGAAATAGGTGTACTAATATCCAACTAGATACCCCATTTCCGGTGTCATCTTTAGAGAGGATGTTGTTCAAATTCAACAACTAAAATTGTAATATTCCAAATATTGAATTTGGACATTTCAAAACTATAGTTTTAATATTATTCATGGCTCCTTAATTAAGTCAAATTGTGAGAATTATAATTTCAACAACAAATTAATCAAATTGTAAAATTCTTTGTCTGTTGAATTCAACCAAGACTACTGTAAATGGGTGGCCATGACATCTACACCAAAGTACATGGTGCATTTTTGAATCATATAACTTACATCTATGACAAAATACCCGATGCATTTTTTAAGCATATAAGTTACATCTACGAAAAAGTACCTGGTGCATTTTTCAAGCATATACTTCCCTATGTAGGAATTGTGATGAGTATGGGGTGAGAATAGTTACTACTCTCTTCTCCAAAGCTAATGGCTTGTCAAATCAAAAAGAAAATAAAATGTAAACCCATTTCATAGAAGGCGTTTTTAATTGAACTAATTTCCGTTAAAGTAGACAGGTAATAAGATGTTTCAGTCTTCATTCATAATGTGCATGACTCAGAACCAACTAATTTGGAAGATGATCCCTTGGTGAGTCAATTTTTTATTCATTATGTCCCTTCATTAATATTTGGATGTTGCTACATCAACATTTCCATAGACTCATCACTATTTAACCTTATCTGCACTTTTCTTACGAGGGATAGGGAAACTGAAGAAAAAAAACATCCAAAAATGAGATGCCTATTGAAAGCTCACTCACAAAAGATTAAATGAAGGTTAGGAGGCATACCCCTTTGCATGAGTTCTGTAATTATGAACGGCCTATAAAAACCGAAAAGAGACAGATCCAACCCATACCTTCGGAGATGTCATTATGGACCTCAGGTGCCAGTCAAAGCGAACACAATACCGACAACGAAGACCACCGGAATTAATACCCGACTCAAGGATTCAGAGAGAAGAGCACCTGGTATTACCTAATATGCATAACCCACAGGGTCTGCATCATATTCAACCAATGAACCAATAACTAGCTTGAAGTTTTGAAGCTATTGTTTAAACCACTGTAGCATTTCCGATGTTTTCCTCTATGTTCTATGGAAGCATCCTTAGCAACAAAGCTTCCCTTTACATTGACTCTTTGAGAGATAGTACTGGGGAGGCGAAGACTTTGTTACCAAGAGGGCACCCATCACCTTCGATTCCAACATGAGTAATACATGCATAGTTCCACCATGGTTATTCATTTAATTACAAATTACAAAAAAAAAGTCAATTTAATTACACAAATTACACCTAAACATGTTTGTTTCCATGTCCCCACCGTTAATTTAATTAGAGACAAATTAATTACATACAAATTGACCTTGATTAATTTAAATAAATGCAAATCACACCTAAATTTCTTTTTTTCCACATGCCTACCATGCTACAAACCCTGACATGTGGTTAACCATGTGGATTGCAGTCAAAATGGAATCTACAATGTACATCGAACAACACCACCATCAAAAGGAAATTTCCATGGACCTTTCCTCCTGAACCTTAACATACTAGTTCCCTTGAAGTCTATGGCACTAATTGGGCATGTTGAGATTTGCAAAGCTCCCATTCCCAAATATCGTGCAAGGAGATAATACCCAAGAATAAACTATATTGTAAAGGGAGCTATGTCCCAGCCCAAAAATTATATGGTACATGTGTTCAAGATGGATACCAGCATGAAATGCTTCAACTCTTTAAGGGAACTGCACTAAAATAATAAAAATTCCCAAAGCCAAAAGAAATTTGTTTTATAAGATTCACGCAGATTAGCGCCACTTTTGTTATATCATGTTCAGAAACCCTAAATCCCTCCAAATACCAACCAAATTGGCAGTTCCTCAACATTTTAAACGGTAAATTATATCCAACTTTAACAAAATATTGAATTATATGTGGTTTATGAGGGTTTTCTTCTTTATTCAGATAGAATTTAACATAATGGATTTTTGGTAATGGTCTTCAAGATATATTTTTTTACAAATTTTGCAAAGTTCTGGTGGGTTGATATGGTTAAATCTAACTGTATTGTTGTGATAACTTCCTTGGCCATGGTTCCCAAGGTTTATAAGAATACTTAATTTACTAGATTTTGTGAGATAGTCATAGGTAAAGTTCATTTTGCCTGTAGGTTCTGCCTCAGAGGGAAGTAGTTGAATTCCCCACAACTGGGCCATTTAGGTTTGGAGATTAATAAACAAGAAAGTTGCAGATGTATACCAATGCCTCGTTGTCTATTTATCTCACATTATACTCATTTTTTTCATTGGGGATGATTACGCTTCATGCAATCAATTGGCCTGTATGGCTATCTAATTCCCACATAGTTGTTTCACGCAATCATAGTTGTTGGGTTTGGAAACAACTTTGTCGAGAGAAGTTTCTACCTGCGCTTAATTATTAATATGTGTGGCCATCTCCCGATTGTAGCAGACCATGTGCTTTCCAACAGACCCTGTAGTTTTAATTGCATGAGTCTGGAGGGATTTTTGTGGGACAGGTGGACGATGTTGAAGAATCAACTACATCTTTGTGGCCTATGAAGACCAAGAATTGATGCCAAAAATGTAAAAAAAAATGGAAATATATTTTCCTCTAGTTGTTATGGTCACAAATATTTTGGATTTTTTCTTGTTACAAAGATTTTTAATATTTGTTTTTCTAAACTTTGGAATATACAATCATCTGTCCTACAATTTTAATAGCTTACAACATTATATTTTATGTGTACAGGAATCCTAATTGGCGTGAGGCTTATTCATTCAATAGGAATGCCTATGCATTCCTCGAGATTCAAAGGCATTTAGGTTTAGGTTTTTAACACATTGCAGAAATGATAAAAAATCCCATATCCATAAGAAAAAAGGTATGCACTTGATCCTAATAAGTCACAACTTTGGGGTCTAACTTAGATTTAAAGGATACAGTTTGGTTGTTGAAACCATGGTTTTGAATCGTTTGTTTGCTTCATGTACCAGTGCATGCATATGATCAAGAGCTTATCACAAACTCATATATGAAAGGGTCTCAGGTGAGTCATGTGTTGAGGTTCTCAAAAGGGATTACAGAAAACAAAAGCCTTGAACCTTGGAACTAGCAAGTGATTGTTTTTTTCTCATGATTCATACTTCCTTTTACACTAAGTGGTTGCTCCAATTAGACAATAGCAAAGTATCACTCTGTCAAAATTGGGAAATAGAGTGCCATTAAAAACATTTTTAAACCAAAATTAACAAATAAGAAGTATTTTCCTATGATAGTTAAATGTATGCATACTAAATTTATTAACAAATTATCAAAAGAATAGGAATCATTTACAAACAGATTATCGCAGAGGGAACACAAATTTTTTATGCACATATTTCTAACTTGGCACTTTTTGGTTTGTTCATACCTTCTCTTTCTTTAGCATGGGCATTAAAAGTCACTTCAACAAAGGTTTCAAGGTCTACAACTTGACTTCTGGTCCTTGCCACTTGCAATGCAAAGGTGATGCTACTTAAAATTGATTTTAAAATCTCTATTTTTTAGGGGGAAAAATAGGATAAATAGGAGAAAAATACTAAGTAAATAGAAAGTAAATTAGTAAATGCAATATGGAATTTCTCAAAGCATTCAGGAAACTAAATGAAACTTACTTGCAAACAACCAAAAGTAACAGTAATCAGGAATAAAACTTACTAAAAAAAAAGTAACAGTAATCAGGAATAAAACTTACTAAACAGCAAACAATAACGATAATCATGAATAAAACTTACTAAGCAGTGACTGGGAATAAAACTTATTATTTCGAAATAGTAAAAACTTACTAGTAGTTCAACCTTGCAGAAACAGCGACAACTAAGGAACCAATGAAGCAGTGATGATTGAACTAGTGATGAATCAATGTGTACTTTGGTGTTCATATGATGGTCCTGGAACTCAACTACATTGCAAATATATAAGAAAGGAGAAATATATTAAAGCATTAATGATGGCAGTGGCAGTGGGTGCCCAATATTTCCAAAATTCACCGCATACACAAATTGTCTCACTTACCGACTTACCCTTATGAGATTTTCTGACTTACCTTTCATAACTGAATAGACATATCTTTAATGATAGCAATAAATAAATGCATTATGAACCTCACTAAAGTTTGGTTCTACAAGATTTGCAAAAATGTATTTTATCAGGTTCTATTTATTGACCTAAAAAAGAGTGCAAATGAAAATTTAATACACAGAAAACTTAGGTTATGTAAACAATGAAGATAATGAGCATATAATGGACTCCAAACTTAGGATATGTAAACGTTCAAAAAATATATGTAAAGGCAGAAAAAAAAATGTAAACGTAGAAAAAAGAACTACGCAATAAGTCAACAAGATTGTTAGCCAATAGAAAGTTGAATAAAAGCAATTAAAATATTAAAAAAAAAATGCTTATTTTCTTTCTCCTATTTACAACTATGAGGAGCATAGAAAATATTTATAGTCAACAACAAATTAATTGAAGTTCAACACTCTAGTGAACGCTAGAGTCCTGGCTTTCGACAAGGACTAATAAGGCTATTCTATGAGAATAAGGGAAATGTAGTATAGATAATTCATGTTGAACACCATTATTTATGCTTGAGATTAGCTATCATTTCTATGTTGACTACCTATTCTCATTGTAGGAACATATGAGGAGTCTAATACCTCATGATACATATGTTTATTCCAAGATTATTCATAATTTTATAATTTTTCTTTATTAATTAAGTTTAGATTGTGCTTTTCGATTTGAAATAATTTTTATATTTAATTTTGTACTTTTAAATAGAATAAAGCTTTTTTCTTTTGTTTGTTAGAAATGTTTGTCATTTACAAGGTCAAAATCTCAATTGTTGGTTAAGAAACCACAATGCAGGGGTATCTAAGTCGTCAAAATCATTTGGGGATTGCACCCAGCCTGGACCGCACCAACTCTTAACATGGCTGGATTTTTGGGTGTCTCATCCCGACTAAACACATTGTAAGTATTAAACTCAAGTCACTTAGCAATCAAAACCCACACCTTAATCAATTGAACTAATAAAATTTAACTAAACAAAAGAAAGTCTTACCACCTAAATTAATCTTTAAAAAATAAAAATTAAAAATGAAATGTATCAACTCCCTCTTGTTGTGCATTTTTTTATACTTACATGTCACCTTTACTCACTTTTTTATTTTACGATTCGTTTCATAATTAACATAAATATTTAGGGTGGGAATATGTGAAAAAGACTTAATAAATAAATTATATTGGAGCTAATCATAATGAAGTATCTTTTTAAAGGGAGAAGATCATAATAGAAGTGGTCACTGGTTTTTTGTAGGCATGTGGAGAAATGTACGAGTAAAGCACATGATCTAGGCCATAGTTGTTCTAAAATATACATTTTAGCTCTCAATTTGAGTCTCTCAAATGGGTTCCTATCGCCCATGTATTCAAACGCTTAGTACAACTATGATTGTTATAATAAACTACAATGATTGATTATAAGCTATTAAAAATTGTAATGTGAGAACGATATGGATACATGGTGATGGATTCATATTGTTTTCACAGGTTTGTACGTTACCTTGACTATTATGTGGTAGGTTGGATCACTAGTACTTTATATAATTATGTCTAGATCACAGGCAATTTAGAACTCTTTGAAAAAAAAAATATTTTGTTATCTATAGATGAAGTATTGAAAAAAAAAGGTAATTTCTATGGAGAGATTTAATATTTCAATTTAATGTTATTGGTTTTATTAGAGTGATATTGCCAAGAAATATTTCTCAATGAACACGGTGAGATGGAATTTAAACTATGGTTTTTTTCTTTCATTTCTCATGGGCATGCACTTTCTATTTCTGGTGTTTTTATTCAATGTAACATCTAGTTAGTAACTTCTTTCTCTAATGAGTGGCTTATTGATATAGATCATCTTATCATATGGCTAAGGTTAAAGCCATATTTTTTGTTTTTAATGAATGTAACATCAAATAAATATTTGTTGGTGGTGATAGATCTCTTAGTGTTATAGGGTCTAGAGCAAGTTAGCCAAATGACGATCACTTTAATGATGTACTATGTGTTCCAAGTATTTCCCACAGCCTTCTATTAGCGTATCAAATCACTCATTCAGGTGAAGGTAAAACAATATAACTTTCATTGTTGTAATCAAGGATTTAAAACATCCTAAGCATGTCCTATAAACTAGAATTGTTGATGATATTACCAGGTTGTATAGATTTGACAACTTTGGCTCATCATCTCTTCCATCAATTTTGATTATCATAGTGATGGAAAACTTTAGCATGAGCAGTTTGGTCATCTAAACTATCTCTCATTGTAGCAAATATGTAATCAAAATATGGCAACCGGTCTTCCTATTGTTTCTTGCAAATATGGTGTTTGTTCCAACTTGGAAAACGTCATTGAGACAGTTTTGACAAGCATGCCTCTTGACATGCCTCAACCCCCTTAAAACTTGCTCATAGTGATTTGTGTGGTCTATTTCCTTCTAATTATTTCTTTGGCTTCAAGTACTTCTTAACTTTCATTGATGACTTCCTTAGATGCCCTTGGGTTTATCTCTCAAAACTTAAGAGTGAATTTTTTGATATGTTTTTGGCCTACATGACCCTTGTAGAAAAACAATTTGGACATCAAGTTCAAAATTTAAGAACTAATAATGGAGATGAATATTTAAAAAAAAAAATTACAACTTGCTACATTACATAGGGCATTCATATGCAGCATACTATTCCATATACACCACAAAAAATGGTGTTGTTGAGAGAAAAAATCACACATTAAAGGAAATGTCAAATTGTATTATCCAATCTAAGGGATTTTTTCCCTGTTTTTTGGGTGGAAGCCATTAATTGTGCAAATTACATAGTAAATCACACTCCCACAAAGGATTTAAAAAATATAACACTAGTAGAAGCATGGAGTAAAATTAAACAAGATGTAAGCCACTTTTGTCTATTTGGTAGTAAAGCATGGGCTAACAATCTTAATGAGAAAAGGAAATCATTACAGCTTAAGAGTGAGAAGTGCATTTTTGTTGGATATTATAAAGATGTAAAAGGTTATACATTTATTCAACCTCATTCCAATGAAATTATTACTAGGGGATATGTTAAGTTTGATGAAGGTATCTTCACCTGGAAGCCTAATTTAACGGGTTTTTCCATCTTCAACCAATGAGCCATTATTAACATTTATGCCATATTCTATTCCCAACTTTCCTGTTATTGTTCCTATTATAGTTTCTTCTTTAGATGATGACAACAAGGATGAAAATACACCTCTACCTTCTCACCTTCCTCTAGTTGGATCAATTGAACATGAATCTACACCAATGCCACAACTTCCTAGACGATTTCATAAAACATCAGAATAAATTGGTGTTATTTCCAGTGATCCTTTAGATCGACATTATACATGCTCACAAATCTAGTGAGCCTCCTCTCTATTGGCTCAAGTTTCATAGACTCATGATCTACAAACGTTTGCAAAATATTATAGCCATCTATATTGTGATGCAAGAATGAATGAATAATATCATTTCTTAATGGAAAATCATACTTGGGATCTTGTACCACTTTCAAAAGGAAGAAAATTTGTTATATGTAAATGGGTGTATATAACTAATTATGCATCTGATGGAAGTGTTGAAATACATAAGGCTTGGTTATTTTCCAAAGTAATTTCTCAAGACAAAGGGATTGATTATAATGAAACATTTCCCTAATAGACAAAATGAATTCCATATACCTTTTTCTATCCCTTGTCACTTCATATAAATGGTAGGTCCATCCGATGGATGTTAAGTATACCTTCTTGCATGCATATTTGCAAGAACAAATTTACATGGAACAACATCCTGGCTATATTAAGCATGAATTTATCCTTGCTTTCCACCTTAAGAAATTTCTTTATGGCCTTAACCAAGATCTTCATCCTTGATATGATAAAATTGATAGCTTTATTCTTGACAATGGTTTTTCTAGATCCCAATTTATTCTCAATGTCTATAGCAATAAAGTAGGCTAATCATCTCATAATGCTTGTTCTTCAGGTTGATGAAATTGTACTCCCTGCTAATGACTCCAAACTCTTAAACAATGTGAAATACAAACTTTAGAAGAAAAGTGAAACGATAGAATTAGGACATTTGCATTATTTTATTGGCCTCCAAATCTTGCAAACCAGGGAAGGGATTTCTCTTTCTCAATATAAATATGCAAGTGACCTTGTTTTCCACTTTCACATGGAATATTCTATACCGACTCCATCTCCCTTCCAATATAGAGTGGAACTTTCCACCACCTATTCTACACCCAAAGTAGATGCCACTTTGTACCATCAATTAGTTGTTAGCCTTTTATATTTGACTCATACCCATAACAATATTTCATTTGATGTTGGTATTGTTGCTTGGTATATGAAAACACCCTGTGAGATTCATTAGAGAGAATAAAATGATACTTTGGTATATCTAGGGTATAGTTCATTTTGGGATACATTACAATTCAAGAGGGACTACTTTATTGGTTGGTTTCATTAATTTTGATCGGGCTAGAAACCTTAATGATTAGAAGTCTACTACAAGTTATATTTTCACTCTTGGTTCCATACCTATTACTTGGTATTGTAAGAAGAAATGTTCCCTTTCTCATTCTTCAATAGAAGTAGAGTAATGAACAATAGTTAGTGTAATTCAAGAAGTCGTGTGGCTTCAAGAGATTCTTTTAGAGTTTTTATTCTAACAACAACACTTGACCACACTCTAGTGTGATAATCAAAGTGTCATTTAGCTTGTCGAAGGTCTAACAAAAAATTAGTACAGCAAACACTTTGAGCTACAAATGCACTTCATTTGAAAGCTTCTTTAGGATCACATTCTCAAAGTGCACAATTTCCCTATAGATGCTCAAGTTGTAGACATTTTCACCAAGTTTCTTACAGGAGCTAAGCTTTCCAAACTTTGATCTATGTTACGAGTTCAAGAAGTTGTCATTAAGGTGGGAATATCATTTAATTGATCCTCCCTTCTCCTAATGTGTCACCTTTGTAAGTCCTTCAACCCTATCTCAAGTTGTTCTTAACGGGGAATGTTATGATATTTAGACACTCAGGAGTTATTTTTAACGAAAAAATTGGTCTAATGTGTCTTTAGGTAAAGTGTGTTTCATTAGTGTGTTTCATTAGTAAGCATTGTAATTTTATAATCATATGATCATGATTGTGTTATAGACATAAATTAATTTGATGGTTCATATTCTCCTTGATAGGAATGTCTATATTGATATGTGGCTTAACACCCATATGGTCCATGATCTCTATTTAAATAACATGTATGCTCATTTGTTGATGATCGATTGTGAGAAAATCATATGTAAATTATTTTCCTTTTGCATTAATATATATATATATATATATATATATATGATCCTCTCATCATGATTATGTTATAGACATAAATTAATTTGATGGTTCATATTCTCCTTGGTAGGAATGTCTATATTGATATGTGGCTTAACACCCAAATGGTCCATTATATCTATTTAAATAGAATGGATGGTCATTTGTTGATGATCGATTGTGAGAAAATCATATGTAAATTATTTTCCTTTTGCATTAATATATATATATATATATATATATATATATATATATATATCCTCGAGTGATTACATTGGCTAGGGTCATGCACTATTTCCCTCTCTAAGGGTTTTAGCCACGTAATACATTGGTGTCTGATCTTTGATTTGTTTGTGTGAACAATTGCCTTAAGGTTTTCAACCTATCTGGTGTAATTTTTAAACCTTTGAAGTGAAAAAATGCATATAGATTCTTGAGAAAAATAGAAAGAACAATAGTGGCATACACATAGTACACAGAGATTTACCCTAGAAACCATTAACTGAGAAAACCAACAAACCTTAGAGACACACCTCTTTCTTCTTCATTTTTTTAACTTCATGATTCACAATACAATATATAAGTATTCCACAACATTCAAAGCCCTAATTCCTTAACCCGAATTAGATTACAACCCTAATCCCTTAACCAGGATTAGATTACAATGGGATGAAAAACCATTGACTGAAAAACAAGAAACAACCCAAAAAGTAGACCAAAAAAAATGCATGGTAATAACCTTAAATATAATATAACACATTTCCAACATGTGGATATACCCTATTTATCGAACAAATTTTACCTCCTATGATGAACTTAATATAAATCCAATAGCTATTTGATTAACTTGAGGGTGAAATTGAGAGCCTTGATCTATAACTATATCCCATGGAACACTAAATATAGTGAAGAATTGTTCATAGAAAAAATTGACCTTTTTTATCATTCTTTATTGCTTTGACTTCTACCCATTTGGTGAGGTAGACAGTGAAAACCAAAATATATTATTTTTTATTAGAAGATGGGTCAATAGGTCCCACAAAATCTAACTCCTTATTTCAAGGAGATCTAATGAAATTTGTGGCTATAATGGCATATCATTTTCTTGAGTAGGCTTACCCATACATTGCCATTCATTGCAACATGATACATACTCTGCAACATCCTGTTATCCAATAGTACCCAGCATGTAGAATTTTGTGAATTATTGTTTTAGGAGCAAAATCGCCCCCACATGGCTTATCATGAAAATAAAAAATCATATTATAAATTTTATATTCATGAATGCATCATACCATAGTGATGCAGGAACATATACCCCCCCAAAAAAAAATCAAATTGGATCGTGAACCTTCCATAAGGAGAGGACGTGGATGTGACGTGGCCAAGAGGATAAGATTTCCTCAAATTTTGTGTAAAATGATAGGGTTGTTATGATACCATTTCTTTTTAGTGATCTTAGGGATATATCGAGGATACATTGGATCTAAGATGATCTTTTTATTGTAATTTGTCTTTAAACATGTATCTGCAGGAACGAGTGATAGAAGGCCAAACACAATGTAAAATTAGGCCAAGAGGGTAGCCTAGCCCATAGAGGCCATGTTTGTGTGTAATCGAGCTCGATGTAATAGAATCCTTTGTATTTTATTGTATCTTTGTTATTCAGTGTTGTCTCTATGCGTGAACCCTATGTGTAAAAACCATGTCGAGCCCATGAATTTGAATGTGTGTGTGTGTGAGAGGGAGAGAGAGTTTGTTGCAGATCAAAATGGTGAAGTGAAGCGCACTCCAGTGAGGAGGAATATTCACCATTGATCACGGTAGGACCAACTATAATCCATGAAACGTCGATCTAACTATCCATCAGAAGGAGAAATCAGAGAGCAAGGTCACAGTGGGCATAGAGAAGTGGAAGTTATCGGTATCGTTGATCATGAGAGATCGATGGTGGAGTTTGACCCATCAGATCATAAACAAATACTCCAAAAGGAGACAGTCTTATGACCTTCAGAGTTATAAATAGTCAGAACATTCAATAAAAGAGAGACCCCCAACCAATGGCGGAGATATGTTCAGAGTGAACCAGATCACTGGATTTGGAAGGAGACACGTGGAAGTTCATCAAAGTCGAAAGCTTGTCAAAGTTTGAAATAGTCAGAGTGGCACTAGTGCTTATTGGAGTTGACCAGCCGGAGCAGTCCTAACACATTAGAGTGGCATGGCATCTGACCATCGAAGTGTGTAATGTCCCCACTTTGGGACATCATCACAGGGCAGAGACTTATGATGACCAGAGTAGCCAGATGGATGTTATAGAAAGTACAGGGGTATTTGAGAGGCATTGTGGGGTCCATTTGGCATTCATCATCATATTCCATCATTATGAGCCATTCTGCACAGGTTGTCTTTGGTTTTGTTCCATTCCGACGATTTCCATGATTTTGACTATTTTGAGCTATAAGTTAATTAAAATAACTGAAGAGGTCATTTTGGGCACATTACTTGGAGGAACCTCTCAGTGTAGTAGTTCATTGGAATCGGGAGGAGAAACACTATAGGATGGGATGGCTAGAAGTGACTTTCAGTGGTCATAGAAGCCACAAGGAGAGATAAGGAGATTTTCAGAGGTAAAAAGGTTAATTAATTAATTAAAGTGATTTAATTAATTAATTAAATATTAATAAAATGAAAGTCACTTTGGAGGGACAAGGTGAGCCAAAAAGTAT
>ML791809.1:493400-525403 GCA_009831015.1 Picea engelmannii
CATCTGTTGAGCATTCCAGATCGGCATCTTCATTGTAGCAGGTTTCTCTATTTTATGAATAAAGAAGAATTGAGATGTTTTGGCTTGTATATCTTATTGCATATGGTTGAGGTATGTTCCATGGTTATCTCTTTCTGTTATTTTCTGCATACACACACATAAACACATCTAAAAGGTAGATCAGCAAAGTGTTTGACGAAATACCACAACCAGGAAAAAGTTTTAAAAAGACACCAAAACAGTGATGATCCTTGCATAATGGCTTGGGATCATTACAAAGTGATAGGGGACAATCCATTAGAGTTTTCCCAGTCCAAATGGTCGAAGTGACTCACTCAGAGGGAGTCTGACGACGATACTCTGGTAGAGATGTTCGACAAGGGAAATTTCAGTGGTCGAGGACAAGAAAGAGTCTTATAGCCTAGGGTTCTATCACACGATCATAACACTTAGTCGTATGGTGGGTAAAAGAATTCTAATGTGCTAAGAACTTGGTTATAGCCCAAGGTCATATGGAAGAGGTTGTTAGACCTATGTGAGGGGTGAATTTCCTATGAACTTCATGGAGATGAGTTTTGAAGAAGAGAGAGCCATTGTAATCTAGGGTATGGAAGAAAGAAGATTGATTGAGAAGTTTAACTACTTCCATGGACAAATGTTCAGTCCATTTCATGGGCCATAACCCATAGGTTCGAGGACCGAATTCACTGTTCTTCATGAACCCCGTATTTGGTCTTCATCAAGTGGTATCATATTTGGGAAATTTTTCTTGCGTGAAGAGTGGGTAGATGCATAATCCAGAGAAGATAAAAGGATGTTCAGAAGGTTCTAAGAGGAGAGAACCTATAATACGAAAAGGTAAAGATCAAGAGAAATATTGATGAGGTATTGGGTAGCAGGTGTGGAGACTTTATACAAAGTAAAGGATTGGTTGTAGCTCACTATTGAGCATGACGAGAAGCTGAATGTTATGATGGAGTGATGCATGAGGAAAATGAAGACCATAGGTTGATGATGGAAGAAACAATGAAGACACATGATCAGGATATCATGAATATTTTATACCCTGGGATCCTGATGCAGAAACATAGACCCCCCCCCCCAAAATGATATCAGATTGTGAACCTTCCAAAAGGAGAGGACATGGATGTGATGTGGCCAAGAGGACAATATTTCATTGCATTTTGTGTAAAACAATAGGGTTGTTATGATATTGTTTGTGTTGATCGATCTTAGGGATATATCGATGATACATTGAATCTAAGATGATTTGATGCTTGTAATCTTCCTTTAGATATGTACTCTATGGGCATGAGTGATAGAAGGATAGAAATAATGTAAAATCAGGATGAGAGGGTAGCCTTGCCCATAGAGGTGTTGGGTGCAGGCCCATTTTGAAGTAAAGATTAATTTTGGAGAATAAAGCACAAAGAAGGAAAATACAGCTAGAAGGAAAAGCAACAAGTGCAAGGTAAACATGCATGTAGAGGAGGAAAGAATGAGAGGAACGCATGCAAGAAGACCTAACCATTCTAGGGTTAGGGTTTTGGTAAGAAGATGTAATGGTTGGTAAGCCAAAAACATGTATAAGTAAGTACCTAGGAGGTCTAGGTCGTGGGTCGGTTCTCTTTTTGGTTGGTCATGGTTAATATGTCCTTCGAAGAGTATAGCCAACACTTGGCGAATTACCCCAGAGGTGGTTACGCAATTAAAGGACATAGCCAACTTCAAGGAGTCCATGTAGAACATGTGGATCCAAGCGCATAGGGATCCAGGAAAGGAGTGGCTTCAATTGAGATACCGCGTCACGGAGGAAGACGTAGAAATGGATACGACAGATTGGACAGACGATTGGAATATTCCAGTCTTAACTCAAGAGGTACCTAAGGGTACGGAAGTAGATGAGGAAAAACCAAGACACTTACAGGAGAAAAATTTGCGCCCAAAAGGCCGAAACCAACGTAGAAGCCATTATAACAAAAGAAGAGGGTGCAACAAAGAATAATGTGCAGGCAAGAAAGAAGTACACTAACTCACAACAAAAAGAACAAGGAGAGGGGGCTACGGGAATGCAGGGAACCCCCTCAACATCTACTCCACAAGAACTAGGGCCACCTAAATGACCAATTTCACAGACAAGAGGAATGCGTAAGAAGGCAAAGGCGCAAAAAGAGTCGCTCGAGTACATGATCACAGAGGGCGACATTGACCTCATGGCTGAGAAAGTGCAAGACCGTGTCGTAGAAGACTTTGAAAAAGCCAAACACCAAAGGGGGAAGATACAAGATGACCTGGCTGGCATAAAGCAGGTCCTCAAGCAAATCAGAACTGTGCAGAGGTCTAAAAGGGAAATAGAATCCTTCCCCAAGGGAAAAACATCAGTGACAACAAGGACTATGCCACAAATGGAACACACAGTTCACACAACTTCCTAGGCGAGTCCAACATTCAGAGTAACAAATGACATGATGCAGATGGATGAAACTGCAACATAGACGCCACTGAAAGATTTGGTGTAGGTCGACATGGTATTAGCTAAGATACCCATAAAGACGTTGTACAGACTCCAAGTTAGGGTCTCGCATGAGGTGCAGTCACACGCAAGGACATACGTAGTAGAAATAAAGGAAACTAAAAGTGACAAGGAAGCATTGGATCTTGTGGTTGAACAATTAAAGTTTGAGACCAGAGAAGAGAAAGAGCACGCAAATGAAATTGAACAGGGGGTGACAACATTCTACAACCACCTTCCAGACAGTGCGTAGGCCGAGAGTTCAAGTATAGAGGAGAATTTCAATAATATTTCCCAAACCATCGACCACTATAGGCAACAGATTGAGGAATTGAAGGAAAATTGACTTCAATGACTCCACTTGAGGTTAGAGAGCAAAGGAAAGAAAAAGTTGCACTCCAACTAACAAAGTTGGAGAAACAAGCTAACACAACAACATAATTGTTTGACATAACAACAAATCTTTGGAAAGTGCTGGAGAAAGATGAGAAGGTACAATGGTGGGACCAGGAGGAAGAGAGAATAGGTGAAGAAATCCAGGACCTCAAGTAGAGGCAGAAGATAATGGGCATCATTGTTCATTTAAAAGGAACACAACATATGAAGAGATTGCAAGCCAAGCTAAAGACGGTGCAGGTGCACAAACAGTAGAGACATGCAAAGATGGAACCCCTCCAAGAGAAAGCAACATAAATGATCGTGCAGTTGGATACAAAGAAGAAAAATATGGTGCGGACACAGGAAAAATGCACAACCATAGTTCAAGAGGAAGTCACAGCGCAGAACTTAGAAGCGCTTACAAAAAAGGTCACGCAGGTCCAAACATGAGGAAGGGGACTTGCATACAAGTTCCATAGTCTAGCAGAGGCTGTCAAAGGAGTGTGTAGTGCCTAGGTGGCTCGGGATGAGCCATATGTTAGTGTTGGGGGCTTGTTGGGTAGAGACCCATTTTGGAGTAAAGACTAATTTTGGAGAATAAAGCACAAAGAAGGAAAAGACATATGGCAGGAAAAGCAACACGTGCAAGGTAAACGTGCATGCAGAGGAGGAAAGCATGTGGTGCATACATGCAATAAGACCTAACCATGCTAGGTTTAGGGTTTTGGTAAGGATATGCAATGGTTGGTAAGCCAAAAAAATGTATAAGTAGGTACCTAGGAGGTCTAGGTCGTGGGTCGGTTCTCTTTTTGGTTGGTCATGGTTACTATGTCGTTTGAAGATAGAATGATTGTATATCCGATCTGTTTTGTAAGTTGGTGATATGAGGAGAGGAAATAAGGTAGATCTTGAGGGTTAGATCATAGGATGAGGAGCCTGGTGTGATCTAGTCCACCTCATTGTAGATCTTGACCTGTTTGATGTAGAGTTGTAATGCGTGAGGCACTGTAGTTTTGGAAACACCATAATAAAAGAGAAGAGAAGCCAAATATTTGTGGGTGTATCCCAAGAGGGGGTGAACCGCAAAAGATCATGTGTTGTGTGATTGAGTATTGAGTATTTTCTTTACTGTCAATAATTAGATATTAGATAAATGCATGAATGACTTAAGTAGATCTGTTATTTTACATGCATGAATAAGAATGAAAGAATATTCGAGATAAACTGAATGTTAGAGTAAACAAATGAAGATCACAGAGTGTAATCCCATATCCCCACTCATTCCTAGGCTGCAAGCACCTGAGTGTTACATACACCCATAAGAACTATCTCAGGTGAGACTGCGCAGTGCACTCTATGTGTTGTGTTGCCTTATTGTTTCCTAGGAGGGTCGATAGTTATAGAGGGTTTTGTTGGACATCATAGTATATTTGAACCTGGGTAAGCCAAAGAATGGTAGCAAGAGTGAAGTAACCAACAAGAAGCCATGTTTGTGTGTAATCGAGCTTGATGTAATAGAATCTTGTGTATTTATTGTATGTTTTTTATTTGGCGTTGTCTCTATGCGTGAACCCTATGTGTACAAACCTTGTCGAGTCCATGAATTTTAATGTGTGTGTGTGTGTGAGAGGCCAAGAGAATTTTTTGCAGATCGAAATGGTGAAGAGAATTGCACTCGAGTGAGGAGGAATATCGATCGCTGATCATGTCAAGATCAACGATGATCCATGAAACGACGATTTCAACATCCATCGGAAGGATAGATCGAAGAGCAAGGTCACAATCGGCCTACAGAATTGGAAGGATCATGATCATCAATCACGAGATATCGACGGTGGAGTTTGACCCATCGAATAGGAGACATATACTCTGAAAGGGGAGAGTTTGATGACCTTCGGAGTTATAAATGGTTGGAACCTCAATAGAAGAGAGACCCCAACCATTGGCAGAGATATGTTTGGAGTGAACTAGATTAATGGATCCAGAAGGAGGCACGTGGAAGTTCATCAGAGTCAAAAGATTGTTAGAGTTTGAAATAGTTGGAGGGGCACCAATGCTTATCAAATATGACCAGTCAAAGCAGTCCCACCACATTAGAGTGGCATGGAGTCTGACAATCAGAGTCACAGCGGAGAAGTTTTTGTAGTGGTCCCAGTCCGAATAGTCAAAGGGACTCACTGAGAGGGAGTTTGGAAATGACACTCCAATAGAAAAGTTCGACAGGGGAAAGTCTGGTGGTCCAGGACAAGAAAGAGTCTAATAGACTAAGGTTATAGCCCACGGTCATAGCGCTTGATCATATGGAGGGATAAAGAAGTATGTTGTACTAAGAACTTGGTTATAGCCCAAGGTCATATGGAAGAGGTCGCTATACCTACGCGAGGGGTGAAGTTCCTGTGAACTTCATGGAGACGCGTTTTGAAGAAGAGCGAGCCAATGTAATCTAGGGTATGTAAGAAAGGAGATTTCTTGAGGTGTTTAATTGCTTCCATGGACAAATGTTCAGTCGATTTCGTGGGCCATAACCCATAGGTTTGAGGATTAAATTCATTGATCTTCATGACCCCCATATATGGTCTTCATCACATAGTATTTGGTCCTTCTTTGAACAAATAACCTTGAGAAATGTTTTAGAAACTTTTTTGCAACAATATATTAAACTCTATTCACAAATCATGGGATCTACATTGAAACAATAAACAAAATCTCATCTAGGAAGGAGTCATATGCAAGTTCTTGGTCTGCATTGTTTGATAATATGGAAAGAAAATATGCGACAATATTTTATTGGCCAAGATTGTCGAGTATACTTAAATCAAATTCTTGCAGTAAAAGTAACTATCTAATAATGGGACCGTTTATAAATGATTTTTTTATTAGATACCTAATTACATAATGGCCAGTATGCACAAAAGTGGGTAATTTCATAATATATCGATAGCATAACTATTGCAATGAATTATTTCTCTATGATTATATAATTTAGTTATATGGTTGAAGGATTTCTATTGATGTAGTATATTACATATGGTTCATTAGATTCCTTCTATCCAAGAAAAACTCCTAAGGCTTTCTCAAAAGCATCAATGTGTATGTCAAAATGGAAAATTCCAATTAGATCAAGAAAGTTGTGAATGTCCCTTTGTTTTTTAGGTATGAATAGATCATGTATTATAGAATTTTTTTCAAGATCAACCCATGTTCTTGAAATAGATATTTAATGTCCCAATACTATTTCTTTGTTCATTAACATCGACCATTTTCCATGGCTCAAAGATAAGTTCACATCTTAACAATGCTAAAATATTTTTTTATATTGGTTTTCATGGCTCAAAAATAAATTCATATCTTAACAATGCTAAAATATTTTTTTAAATTGGTTAAAGCCTCTTTAAAAGTATTATCTTGAACTATGAAACCAATATACACAATCATGAAACCAATATACACAATCATGAAATGTATATGAAAATATACTAAGAATAGTTCTTTGAAACATAGTAGGATCATTCCATAAACCAAAAGGAAGAAATTTGTGGGAAAATGTACCTTACGAACATGTAAATGTAGTCTTGTCTTCGTCCTGTAGGATATTTTGAATTGATTAGATCCACTAAATCCATAAGTAGGAAGATTTATTTTTTGCTTGATAGCACATCTATAACTTAGTCAATAAACGCTTAGTCAATAAACGGAAAAGGAAAGTGGTTTTTTCTAGTGTTTTTATTAAGTTTTTTTTTTAATCTACACACTCTCCATTTACCTCTTTCATAGGAACAATAACAAATGGGAATACCCATTTGTTATTTGAAATTGGGTATATGAAACCAACATCTAACAAGAAGAGCTACAGAGCAGCAAGTTCCTGCTCTTTTCAAAATGAGATAGGAAGACATCCAAGCCCCTGTGAGGTCGTTTCCAGGTTAGAGTTGATTGTGAGTCTTATCATATTACATATGCAGCACATTCACATTCATGTTTGAAGCTTTATATATTTAGATAAATTTTGGTTTTTATTGATTATAACGTTTTTGAAAAAAATGATTCAACTTTGAAAGTTGACCTTTCATTAGGACTTGAATAATAAGAAATTTTTGGTTTTCTCGTAATAATATATGAAATTTCGTTTTCTCATTCCGTTTCATTATAAAATAGCAACAAGTTTTTTTTGGTGGGACATATATTTAAAAAGTTTGAAAAAAAAATAAAAAAATATTATTCTTTTATATAATAAATATAATGTTAATATTAATTTTATATATATATATAGACTTATTTTTAACTTTAAATTTATTATATAAAATGGATTCATATTAATAATATTCAAATCTAATTATAATTTTATATTATAATAATAATAATAATAATCTATTTTTAAGGTCACGGTCAAGCCAGCACACCAAATTGGTGTATGAGACCCTCTTGTTTGTGGGACAAGGGAGTCCCCTCCGCCCAACAATTTGACTGGTAAAGTTTACGAAGGTATACATACCCTACCCCCCTCTGGATTTGAACCTGTGACCTCTTAAGAGGAAACACATGTTCTTAACATATCTTCATAGTACCAACCATATGCAATGCTTGCTATAAGTTGGGAGTAGTTCATCGATTCTTGTTTCTAAGTAGAATTAAGTTTACTATTAAAATTTGCTTAGAAATATATCTATTAGAGTGATCACGTGGTTCGAAGTTTCAATGGTGAAAATATTATTAAATATTTATAGATGTCCAAGTTTTTACATGTTCTTACTAATGCATCATATACCACTAAGGATTTCGTGGTGTCTTTATCATGAAACATATTTTGATCAAATTACTTAGGGTGCTCTTGAATATGCATATTTGGAGGGTAACTAGATTCTACCTAAAATTAAAAATTAGTGTATTCTCATCCAATTATTTTAATTCCAAGGCTCTGTCTAATGTGAAAATAAGTTGAAAAATAGCTCCAATTAATGCTTTTTTTTCACTCATCTTACCCAAAGTGGTTATTTAGGCTCTATGAATGTTTTAGTAAGGAAATAAAAAGTCAATTTTTTAAGATACTTTTCATGGATAGTAAGGAAATAAAAAGTCAATTTTTTAAGATACTTCTCATGGATAATAGTCACATATCTTGTTTCTAGCCAAATATCAACATTAAATATTGCTAACCAATGTCTACCAAGTTATTTGGTCAATAATGAATGTTTTAGTAAGGGGATAAAAATTCAATTTTTTAAGATATTTCCCATGGATAATAGTCACATCTCTTGTTTGTAGTTAATATAAACATCAACTATTGCTATCCAAGGTTTACTAAGTTATTTGGTCTCTATGAATGTTTTAGTAAGGGGATAAAAAATCAAATTTTTAAGGATACTTCTCATGGATAATAGTCACATCTCTTGTTTGTAGCCAATATCAACATCAACTATTGCTAACCAAGGTGTACTAAGAATCAATGGATAGACACTAAGTCTAAAATTAGTTTCTATCACCATGAAGTCTATTGGATATTCCCATGAATCTATGGAAGCTGATATATCTTCTAGCATTCCCTCGATATTAAAAATTGACCTATTATCCATTTGAACAATGGAAGGAGTTTTCCTTACCAAACTGTCTAGGTTCAACTTGATCATAGTTTTCTTGGTCATTACATATATTATTTCTCTTAAGTCTATTAAATTTTTTTTGATTAAAAATTTGGCTCTGTATAAATCTACTACAAGGAAACCTAGATTAGTATAGTTGGGGGAAAAGACCTTTTCCAGGGATCTTAATGTATGGTTCCTTGATAACTTGGCTATATATGGGTACATCTTAGATAGCTTTAAACAATGTAATCTTAGAACACAAATTCTTTAACTCTCCTAGAAGATCAAATTTTGCTTGACTAGGTGCTTTGATCTACTAAAGCCTTTCTGAAAAGATGGAACTTTTCTAGAGGTGACAAGTGTGGGGGGGATTATCCTTGATCTCAAGGGGAAAAATAATTGACTTATATGTGGGGTTTAGGGACGTCCAAAAATAAACAGGCCGGAGCATATGCCATCCTTTAGGGTCTAATTTCAATAAATGTAGATGGAGTAAGGAATCTAATTTTCATCGGTGATTTGAGTATAATCATCAATATAATGAATTCTAAAAGGATTCCTTCTTATGGAAATCTAACATCACTCATAAAAAGGATTCAAAAGGAAACTCTCGTATTTCAAGAGTTTTTACTCTTCCAAGTCCTAAGGGACCTCAATCAACAAGCTAATGGTCTTGCAAATGAAGCAACAAAGTTAAAAAAAAAAGGGTCCTTAGGAAAAATGGGGGTCCATATGTTCAATCCATTACCCAATCTCATTTGTGATTTATAAACATAAAGGCACATCATCAATTTAATAATCAACCCGTGTCATAGTACTCTTGACTTCATGTGATATCAAGTAGGGGGATGATATGTGAAGGGAATTATTCACCATCCTTACACATGTTATAATTAACTCTCAAATAGCTTTGTGAATCCTTCGATGTGACATTTCAAGACTCAGGTGGGATAATAGCACAATTTGTGGGTGGTTTTGGTACATAGCTTTTGGTGGCAGTTGTCTATGGCACTACATGCCTTCTTGGTAATAAATTATCATTGTCTATGTTTTTTTCTTGAGTTTCTATCTAGTATAGACATTTCTAGTGGTTTTGTGGTGTCATGTTAATGCTCTATTCTATAATCATGTCATTTCTTTAGTGTTTGGGATTCTAGGTTCTTGTGACCTTATGTTTCTTTTGGGTTGTTTGGTGGTTTTTATTGATGTTTCGGTGTTATAATTCATGGACCGTCCCTCATCCACCCTATTATACCCCCATATAACAATTCTTGTCTTTAGTGACAACCTATAGGGAAGAACAGGGTTGTTTTTTGGGACTTGCCTTTTTGGACTCTTTATAATTCCCTTTTGATTGAGAAACAATCCATAAAAATGGACTATAGGGAAGCCAAAGAATTTTGTAGAGTTCTTTGTAGACATGAGGAATCTATCAATAACAATAGAACCTGAAAATTCTCAATAACCACCAAAGTTCATGAAAATGAACATCAATATATCTCTAAAAATGCTTTGGTCATGAATTCCCTAGTTCAATAGAAGAAACAAATCCATCTATTGGAAGCAGAATGTTCCATGTTTATAAACATGGTTTGAAATCTTAGTAAAGGCTCACACTTAGCTACCTTTAATTAAAGAATGTTAGTCAACTTATCCCAAGCATACCTCAAGGAAGAAGACACAATGCATCAAATGACAGAGGACATGGACCTAGGCAATCAATATTCCCACCCTACCAATATTGGACAAGTTGAATCCATCAAAAAACATGTCTTTCATTCACTTATTGTTTTCTAAAACAATAATTGTATTAGGTGTATTTTTTAGAGTATATACTAGCAATAAGTTTTTGAAGGCTACAACAAAGGATGATCTAGAATTAGTTTTTTTGACATATTTTATCTACTTGTATTGCCATTCATATTCCATGGAAGATTTATTTGCATACTTCCATGTTGTTTAGCATATCTACAACTCGTTATAATATAAATTTACCAATTTATATTAATAAAAATATAGATCTTTTCTTTATTTTTCTTGTGGGAGAGTTTGTGGAGATTGATATTGGTTTGAGGAAGTTGCATTATGTGATTTTTGTTTTGCAACTTTATCCATAATTATAGGTGGTGAGGGATCTGTTACCACCCTTCCTAAGAGAAGGTTAAACTCATTACATTCCACAAAACTTGATTAGTAAGTTACATAAGTGTCATATCATTATTGTAAACTGGTTGGACTGACTTATTATTAGGATTTGATATAGTTTGGGAAATCATTTGTGGCTAATTTGGGGGTTGTTGATTAGTGTTTTGTTGAGGAGGTGGAAACAAAGTTTTTTTTCTATTATTTCTACCATCATTGTTAAGGTCTCCAATATTATTGAGGATTAATCCATTGTGTCTACTATGGAGGTAGAAATTGGAATAATTCCATTGGCTATCCTAGAGGTAATTGATATTTCCATTGTTGTGTAACTCAGGATTGTATTGGCCATTTACATTGAATTGAAGGATATCGGGTTGTGGGAGGAACATGTGTTTGATTATTAAAACTAGAATTAAATAATTAGGGGTGTCTATAAGGCACACCTTGTGGAAATTGCCTTGATAGTCCTTGGCTTCTTTGGTTGATGAAGCATACATGCTACACCTTCTCTTAAGATCCTTGGTACATAGTTTTCAAACTAGGTAACATTGGGCATTGAATAGTACTCTAATTCTCTTAAAAAATACTATAAACCTCCATATTATCCAATGGACATTCATGGCAGGATTTCTTCTTCATGCATTTAGGACAAAAACATACAAGATTCATTTTATCACCTGCTTCTTATTAATTTGGATAGTGTCCAACTACATGGAGAATACATGTAGGATATCTTTCTTCATGTCCTCCAACAAATTTCCAATATATGGTTTAGTTAGACTAGTTATTTCCCTTGAGGATTGCATAATATTTACTCTACAACTTTTTGTTTTCATTTTAGCAACTCTTGAATAGATCTTGAAAATTTCCCTCAGCTCATAATAGGAAAGAGAAAAAAAAAATTGTAATTAAAACCACTCTAACTGTGGTTGAGTTATCAAGTTTTAAACCCCAACTTAACCATCATAGATTCTTTCATAGGCCACCTCACATGATGCTAAATTTATTCCTTTTTACCATGAAATGTGTTTCATAATCCCTCTTAATTCTCTTTGGGTTGTAGGAGTCAAAGCGACTCTAAAACATACACATAATAATGTAATTGTTTATTTAGGAAGGGTTCCAAATATTCCTTCGAGTACTTTATGTTGGACAATTGGTTTGGAAATTTGGTTTTCATTGATGTCAACCCTTGTAGATTGATCTCAACTCTTGGAGAATTATAGAATCCCTAGAGATATGCTTGATATTGATGGTAAGTTATTTTTCATTGATGACAACAAGAGTGGTTGATGTCAACATGTGTGATGGGTGGATTTAAATAAGTCTACAAGAAGCCCCAGAGGTGTGGTTATGGAACCCAAATTTTATCAAGGAATAAGGACATGAAAGACAGCGTAAATGAAGGTATTACCTTCATATATGGATAGTACTCATCATTCCATTTCCGGTGATAGGTGGAATGTCACGTAGTTCCTCATGGTTGAGGAGTTATGAGGTCATGAAGTTGGAAGCCCCAAAGATGGGTCAAGAAGCCCCTATGGAAGCCCTAAGATAGGTTAAGAAGCCCCTGATTTGTTTCAATTCATTAATGAAAGGGTAAAGTGGTTGTAACAAGAAAGTTCAAGAATCCCTAAAGTTAAGGAAAGAGATTACTTAGAAAAAGTATATATACACCTCAATAAGTCACTCATAAGTACATTCACACATACATTCTATTGAATATATTATATGTGAGTAAGTGATTCTTATTTGAGTTAACCAAGGAGATTCGAGGCGAATTTTAGAGGGAAGATGAAGTAAAGAAAAGAGAAATTCCAAGAGAGGATGAAGTCTTGTGATGATGTGTTCTAAGGTATGTTATTTAAATGTTATCTTACCATTTCGCTATAACATTTTTTATACAATTATTCAAATAGAAAAAAATGGAGGAGGTTGTGAAGACATGTCAAGGTACCTGTGGTAAAATTTTCAGCTTTTGGGTCATTGTATTTGCAGAGATACACTCTGTGGAAAATAGGGTTTTGGGCTAATCCTAAAACTAGTATCAAACAGGTGTTCCAGGTAAAAAAGTCATAACATCTTCATAGAGGATCCAAATTAAGTGTGACCAAATGAATTGGATAGATTATAGTATGTAGTATGTTCGGTAGGATTTTTAGATCTAGATATCAAATATTTCACGTGTGGAATGCTCTACAAGTTCGATCTCTAGAATAAGCTAGAATTCAACAAGGTCTGCCATTTTTTCTATAAATCCTTTATTGGGATGTTCCAAGTAGTGAAACGTGGAGAAATTGTAGATAAGATGTTGAATAATATTGGGTACAAATTTCATACCTTTATTCAATACAAGTATAGAGTTATGCTTGTTGAAAGTTAGGGTTTGCGACTAACCAAAAACTAGTCCTGTGAGATTAAGGTAAAGTTTGATCAAGATGTTATTCTCTCGTTGCTGAAGTTGAAGAGGGTCTATAGGTCATTATTACATTATATCAGGTCAGATACAGGTCACAAGTATTCTTATGTGATTATATCTTATGCTTGGTCATGGTATGGTACATGCTTGAGAGGCATGTCTTGTTGATGCTTGACACATCTTGGTTGTATTTGTATCTTAGTATCTGGTTTGGTTACATGGTGATGATGATATATGCTTGAGGCTTATTATTGGTATAGTCTTGAAGAATTGACACATGGTGTATGGTTTTCATTGATATTGATACATTGTTGAATAATACACTTAATATATGATAACACATGTATGAGATGCATCTCTTGGTGATGTTGGTATTTTGTTAAGGTACACCATTGATAGTACTTGCTTGATATATCCTATGGTACATGGTGTATGGCATGATTGAGTGATATGGTATATGGTTAAGATACATTGTTGGTGCATGATATGGTACATGTTATGGTGCTTGGTTGATGCACGGTTTGGTACAGGTGTTCGTGCATGGTTGATGCACGGTTTGACATGGTTGTGGTGCATGGTTGATGCACGATTTGGTACAGGTGTTGGTACATGGTTGATGCACTTGTTGTGGAATAGGTCATGTTGGATGGTTCATGCTTGGTGTGGTATAGGTTGATGGTTTGGTACATTCTTTGGTACATGGTTTTGATGGTATGTTGGTGATCTTGGTACACGCTTGGTAGAGGCATGTGTTGGTGATGTTGGACATCTAGTTGAGAGGTGTCCTTGGTATATGATCCATGTGATAGGATTTGGTTGAGTATCTGTGACAATGACAATGACAAGTTACAGGTTGATGTGACAATGGCAATGACAATGACAGTGGCAGTTACAATGATAGTGGCAGTTACAGTGACAGTGGCAGTGGTAATGAGAATGGAAATTATTATGGTAGTGACAGTTGGTATAAAATTATATTTTAGGGTGGTAGGATGTGGCAAGGAAAGGGGTTTGTATCCCCCTTCTAGTTGGTGCTGGAGAACTGGAGTTGGAGATTCCTTCAAGTTGGAGCCTAAGAATTAGGGAGTTGGAGCCGGAGAATCAACGAGTTGGAGCTTCCTTCAGGTTGGAGCCTGAAAATCAAGGGGTTGTAGCCTCCTTCTAGTTGGAGCCAGAGAATTTAGAAAGAATTAGAGCTAGAGAATTGGGAAATTATTGCTTCCAATGAATGTATTCTTTGATATATAAGAAAGAATTATGTGGTTTTATCCCATTTGGGTTTCCACGTAAATTATGGTGTATTGTGTACTTGGTGTGATGGTGTTGATGTGATGCTTCTTATGTTTATATGCTCATGAAACACTGATAATATATTGATGATATATTGTTGATTAAATTGAAGTTTATATATTGTGGTTAAAAGTTCTCATATTGATTCATCGCCCTGCTCTTAGTATTCCAACACTGTATATAGAGTTGATCCTTAAATCATAACATGTATAACTATGTGGAAATCATTACTAAACCAAAAATGGTGAATAGAAATTAAAAACTCATACCATGACATATGAAACAACACATTCATATTACATACTTAGGTATCTCAATCATCCCATCATAATTCCTCATTATCAAGCCAAATCACATCAATGTAAAAACAACTACTAGATAAATTTGAAATGGGGATTAATTAATAAGTTGTCAATGCATTAAGTACACAAAGGGAATGTTAGGAAATTATAAGAGGTAAAGATAGATAGAAAAAATTAGAAAAAAGGAACAATTATTGGGCTCATTGGCCAGCTCCATTCCTGAACATGAATGAAAAGAAAATAATGATGAATATTATTTCAGGCCAATAAATGAATGTGACAACATTACAACTTCCATTCAAATGCAAATGTGAGGAATGCTCAAAAATCAAATCGATGGCCACATGTGTCATCATGAGTTTAAGCCTCACATGTATGGGAAATATTGTAAATTAATTTTATAAAATAATTGTTCTCACATCCAATTGAATAGTCAAAGTGATATTAAGATGGAAGTTTATAATAAAATAATAACTAAAAGATTAAGAGTCTATTAAATCCAAAGAGCTAGGAAGTTGGAAGGTCATAAACCTACCACTAAATTTATAAATAAAACTATTGGATTCAAGCAAAAGGTTCTCTTTTTGCATTGTAAGTTATCTTTCATATTTTAATGAACAAACTATTCTTATCTAGTGTTTTTATACTGTTGCAAAATTATATTTAGTTTTTGGATTCTTCTTTCCTTGCTCAATTCTCTTAGTGCTTGCGAGTGTGAGCATTCTGATTTATGGGACCCTTCTCATGTTTTGGTGTTCACTCGCACTTATCCTATGCTTTATAATGCCTAATATAAAACAAGGATCTTCTCAGTTATTGTAAACCATCCTCGATTTCTCATGATTTCTAATTATGCATGTTTATTAGATTGACTATTCTCAAGATTTCCATAGGTATGATCACATTTCATTTCATCCTGGTTATTAAATAGTTTTGTGGCATGGAAGTGTTTTCGGTAGTTGGATTGTTTCACTTCAAGATGTAGTTGGGAGGGTTCAATTTTGGTTCATTTATGACAGTAGAAGGGATTATTCTCATTATTAGGGGTTGTATTTTTAGATCTCATTATCCATTCCTTTAATTAGGATTTAGTTAGCTACATTTCACAAATTGCATTACCTACATTTCATTCCCTTCTTTTACACCATACTCTTTTATATTTATGCATTTGCATTTATTATTCTAGATAAAGATAATTAAAAGAACATTTTTCCATCTTGTTGTTGGAGCAGGCAATTTTGGGGTTCAATGCAACAAACAAGGAAAATAGATGGACCAAAGGAAACAACACGCGCCAAAGAATGAGGAGAAAGCAACGTACAAGGAGGAAAAGGAAGCAACACGCCAGGAAAGAAGGAAGATCAATGCAGAGTCAAAGCAAGGAAGGGTTGGATCGAAGACCAGCTGCGTGGAAGACAATTAGAAAGTGGACAAGTGCATTCCACTTAGAATTAGAGTTTTTGAGTAGTGATGTAAGGGTTTTTACCCACCTTTTTGTATAAATAGAAGATGTATGAGGTAGAGAGGTCTAATGGTCGGATGTCAGATCGTATCTAAGAGTTCATGAGCAAAGTAATTTGAGCATCTTTTTGAGTCTGAGTTGAAGTATTTGTGTTGTTGAGAGTTGCAGAGCTTAGATGGAGTCAGTGTTGAGATGTAATTGAGGGTTAGGTCCCAAGATGTGGAGCTTGGTGTGACGATGGTCATCCTTACTAGTGCTAAAACTATGATGTAGTGCGCACAATGCAGGACCTTTTTTTATTAAGAATAACAATAAAGTAGAATAACTTTGTGGACGTAGCCCAGGGGGTTGAACCATGGTAAAAATAGTGTATTTATGTATTTTGTGTTGATTTTATATTCTTTATGATGAATGAATGCATTTGTTAGATTTTATTTACAGTGTGCACTAGAATAATCATGAAGAATGAATGTTATTGAATATTGGATAAAATAATATATCTGATTAATGTTACAGTAGAATGTATGTTAAAGTAGAAGTGGAAGCAAAAGGAACATCCCCAATCCCTTCCATGATTGTAGAAATTTGTTTCCTACAATCACCCATAAGCCATCTCTGGTGATATTGCGTTGTGTACTATGTGCACAGTGTAGCCTTATGGTTTACCAGAACGACTGATGGTGAATATGGCTTTGTTGGAGAACTAAGGTAGAACCTAGGTCATCCCAAACATCCAACAAATGGTTTTGTTGTCGGGACCTCACAAAAAGGAAAACAAATTCAAGGGCACCCAAGAGAACTATCATACAGTCAGGAGGGGTGCATAAGAAAATGAAGGCGGACAAGGAGATTCCCCAATACACCATAACAAAAGATGATGCAGAATTAGTCACAAAGAAAGTACAGGACCGCACCGCAAAAGAATATGAATATGTAGAGAAATAGAGAGAGAAGATAATGAAGGAGATGATAGAAGTCAAGAAGTTCTTAGAGAAGATACGATTTACCAAGGCACGACACATAGGGAAAACACAGTAGCAACAAACAGTGCAAGAACAATGGATGTCATTGCAGAGTGAGGAGAAGATAGTACATATAACAACATGAACAAGTAAAACCTTTATCCTTACTAAAGACATGTTTAAAATAACAAAGACATGGTGTAGAAAAAAGTAAAGGACATAGAATGGATGTAATTGGTATTGGCTAAGATACCAACAAAAGCGCTCTATCAGTTACAGGTCAGTGTTGTGCAGGAAGTACAATCCAGGGCTAGGATGGATGCAACAAACCCGGAGACAGCCAAGAAAGTTAAGGAGGTGCTAGAGAAAGTTCTTACATAAGTTTGGATAGAACGAGAGGAGTAAAAACAATGCGTAGACAAACTGGAGACAAGACATGAGGAAATCTTCTAGATGATCCCATATAGCGCACTAGCAGGAGAAATCAATGCAGGAGAAAAAATAAAAAGTATAATGCAGACAATGGAGGGATATAAACAAGAGACAGTTGAATTGGTTGGGAAGATGACACCAACCAACCCTCCAGAATTCAGATCAGAAAGGAAGCAACATGCAACAAAACACACAGATAGGATTGCACTAGAAATAAAAGAACAAAGCTCTATGAAAGAACCACACAAATTTGGACAATCTTGATAGAAGATGAAAGGATCCAGTAATTGGATCAGAGGGAAGAAAAGATAAATGTTGTAGTGCAGGATTTATAGCAAAGACAAAAGACAATGTCCATATCATAGAGGATGAAGGCCACGTGGGAGATGAAAAACCTGCAAGTAGAAGTGAAGACGACAATCCAGGGGGGAAAATAGACAAGACATGATTAATTAGAGCCACTTCAGGAGCAATTCGAAAGCATGATCGTAGAGTTGGATACAGGAAAAGGAAGACTGGAACAGACACATTCAAAGAGTATGAAAGTGTTGGAGGAGCACATAATAGTGCATGTGGTAGAGAACCTGGCAGAAAAAAGTGTGCAGGCGAAGAACCAGGTTGATGCACTGACAAAGAAGTTCCATGCCTTGGATAAATCTGTGTAAGAGGCACACACGACCTGAGTATCTTGGGGTGAGCCATGGGTTAGTGTTGGAGGCTTGTTGGAGCAAGAAATTTTGGGGTTCAACGCAGCAAACAAGGCAACTAGATTGACCAAAGGAAGCAGCACGTGCCAGAGAATGAGGAGAAAGAAACACTCAAGAAGGTAAAGGAAACAACACGCTAGGAAAGAAGGAATATCAACACAAATTGAAAGCAAGGAAGGGTTGGATTGAAGACCAACCATGTGGAAGATAGTTATAAAGTGGAAAAGTAGAGTTCACTTAGAATTATGGTTTTTGGGTAATGATGTAAGGATTTTTACCCACCTTTTTGTATAAATAGAAGATGTATGAGGTAGCTAGAGGGGTCTAATGTTTGGGTGTCAGATCATATCTAATAGTTCTTGACCAAAGTACTTTGAGCATCTTTTTTAGTCTGATTTGAAGTATTTGTGTTGTTGAGAGCTGCGGAGCTCACACGGAGTCAATGTTGAGATGTAATTGAAGGTCAGGTCACAAGCTATGGAGCTTGGTGCAACACTAGTCAACCTCACCAGTACTAAAACTGTGATGTAGTGCACACAACACATTACCTTTTTTTATTAAGAATAACAATAAAGAAGAAGATCTTTGTGGACGTAGCCAACGAGGGGTGAACCACGGTAAAAATGGTGTCTTTATGTATGTTGTATTGATTTTATATGCTTTATGATGAATGAATGGATAAATGAATGCATATATTAGAGTTTATTTACAGCGTGCACTAGAATAATCATGAAGACTTAATGTTATTGAATGGATAAAATTGTAGATCTGATGAATGTTATAGTAGAATTATTGTTAAAGTAAAAGTGGAATTGAAAGGAGCATCCCCAATCCCTTCCATAATTGCATAAATATGTGTCTTGCAATCACCCATAAGCCATCTTGGGTGAGACAGCATTGTGCACTTTGTGCATAGCATAACCTTATGGTTTACCAGAAGGGTCGGTAGTGAATAGGGTTTTGTTGGAGAAATAAGGTAGAACCCGAGTCAACCCAAACATCCAACACTTGCATATGCCAAACATGTCATAATCGTGACGCCTTAACATATCAATGGGGAAACATATAATTAAGCTCTTTTGTTAGGTAATCCTATGTGGTTAATGAGGATCATTTTCTCACTTCAAAAGTTACTTTTAGAGGGATTATATTGTATAATAACATATAATTATACAACAAAGCATGTCAAGTTATGTAGAAAATTAGCGATATTCATCAATTTTCTATTCATAAAGTTTAAATTTGTATTAGTAATAGAAACTTTGACTTTAATTGACTCAATGTAACTATAAAACTCATCATCTATTTCTTTTATTTGAGAACAAGTTCTTACATAAACTTTGTAGAAACTCAATAATTATGTATAAAATAATACTTTAATAACAAATTAATACAAAATTAGATATAATGAAATTAGCACAACCATAATAATATTCACAATGAATTAACCTTGCAAACACCATTACTAAATTATGACATAATAATGCTTAGTAAATTAGATCATTCTTGTAAAAACTTTATATAACACATGAATATATTAGATGGAAAATTCATAAATAATTATGTAAAATTTCAAGAATCCTACTTTTCTTATAAGTATATATATACCGTGGAGCCGCCAGTAGTTCCCCCATGTGATATTAGGCCCCTCAAATTGTAATATAGCAAGCGGATTCGAGATCTGGGGAGCCGAGTGTATATATATACCCTAGATAATCTTTATAATTATCAAAATATTACCTATAGTCTTTGTCTTTGGTAAGAAAATTCATAAATAATTATGTAAAATTTCAAGAATCCTACTTTTCTTATAAGTATATATATACCCTAGATAATCTTTATAATTATCAAAATATTACCTATAGTCTTTGTCTTTGGTAAGACTGTTGTAAAATTTTAATTTGTTTAAATATTTTATAGAAAAGGTTGGTGATTTTTCCGAGATGATTTAATCTTTATAATTATAAAAATATTACCTATAATCTTTGTCTAAGATTTTTGTAAAATTTTAAATTGTTTAAAGAGTTTATATATTTTATAGAAAAGGTTGGTGTTTTTTCATGTAAAATGAGATGATTCAATACATTTTTGGTTTGGTTATGTATTTCGAATTGGTAAAGTTTTATAAGAAAATGTTGACAAATTAGTTAAATAATAACTATTAGCTTTTAAATTTTTTTGGGGATATTATGAAAAATTATTAAATAGTTAATAAGCTTGCATGACAATAAATCTAAGAGGTTATCTCAACTAATTGTCATTAATGTTGATTGACATTTATCAAGTTAAGTACTAGTTATTTAGCATTTAATTAGTTATGTGATAGCAAGTGCTCAATTATAATCCTTCAAGTAAGACAGACTAATTCATGCTAATAGGTTTAGTATTAGAGATTCCATCTATGAATGTGGGGAAGCAAATTCCCTTAGGTTTCTCTTTGAAAACAAAAATGTACAACAATGACTCATTATGAAAATTCATTAAAATTATTAATAAATTTACACAACAATAACATAAATCCTTACAATAATCCTATTTATCAACCAACGATAACTTAACTTCCCTTAACTTGTTTGCAATAAAAAAAATAAAAATGAGATATGAATAATATAGCTTAATGAGATTCACAATATTTTGCATCTTGTATATTTGTACGTGTTAAAAATAAGAAAGAAAAATAACACGATGAGATAGTTACAAGAAACACAAAATCAATGTCTATGTCTATCGTGAAAACTTTTACTCAAAAAAACAACATTTAATTAAATATCTATTATTTCCCTAATCAAACCAACCAAACAATAGTTTACTTAAAACATTTTACAATAAAGTTCTTCAAGTCTTTAAAAATACTTCAATAAATTTTACAATAAAGTTCTTCAGGTCTTTAAATATACTTCAATAAATTTCTTCAAGTCTTTAAAGATACTTCATCACTTTAAATATCACGAACTTGAATCACTTTTAAGATTTCAGAAATTACTTCAATCTCTTAATGTGGAGTTCCACCTATTTTATTTGCTTTAAATTATGCGTAAAATTTCAAAGTGTAAAGTTGACGTAAGTTCGTAGCTTTTGTCGGTTGCTCTCTAACCGACATAGACGTGAGATCTCAATATCGTCGACATGATAGGCACATATTCCATTTAAAAGTAAACAATTAGAAGTCTATGAAAGAATAAAATTATAAAAGTAGACCATTAAAAGTCTATTAAAGAATAAACAATTTGAACCATTGATGCTTTATGGAATTGACCATACGGTATATCTTAATATCACACTTTATGTCCATTTGCCACACAGATCGAAATCTCTCTTACTAGTAGTTATCCAAATAGGAACTATAGTTATTGGTGGGAATAAATTTTTATTAAATGTTAAATGGTCAAATATATCTTTATGTTTTTAAAAAATTATGTATTATTTGATTTTTTTAAATAAAATAATACATTTTCATAATTGTGTAATTTCATGTAATTAGCTTTTTATTGGTTAAAATCATTTTGATTTGATGTTAATTTCAACCAGATGTTAATTCAATGGATGCTTCAACTTCCTTTTAACATGGCAACCTATATGCACATTTCTTCCATCCTCCTTTGCATACTGTTGTCACCAATTCCATCAAAACTTTTAGGTGTTGGTCAATCTAGCTCATTCAAGCTATTTTAAGAATTTTTTCGGTTTCATCTCTTCCGATTTATTCAAACCGAGTGATTCACCTCAAACACTGAGTGTAGACCCTTTCTTACTCTTGCTAGTCTAGTTATTCATCTCTTGGTTTCATCAACATTGTAGTTGACATTAATAGAATGGGTCGGTGGTCACAATACCCCCTAGCTAGTGAAGAAAGGGTTGTTCAATACCCACTTACTGTATCGCATTCCCTGTGCCATTTCTTCCATTTTCAACACAATTCTTCCATTTATAGTTTCTTTTATCCACCTCTCGGCTAGCACAATTAGTCTTTTAATGCTTCCATTTGTTAATTACCAATGATAGCCCAACTCTACTACTTGATTTCATATCTAGAGGGTTGATTCTCAGTCAGGCACCTTTCATATCTTCCAAATTAGCTCACCTTTAAAATTCTCTTTCCACAAAGTAATGGTTTTCCCTAGCCTAATGTAATACCTCTAGGTCGAACCCTAGTTGTACATATAATTGTAAATGTAAATATGCTTATAGGTTGATGAGTCGTTGGCACTTGGTTTTGGTGTTTCTCGCACTTGGGTAAGTGCACGGAGATTCGTTATCAAGATAGGGGCACACAATTCATAATGTTGTGCGCACTTGGGGTAAGTGTGCGGTAGTGACCTAGAAGTGTGCAAAGTTGAGTTATAAATGAATGCCTATGTATTGAGGCCGAGTGCCTATGTGGTTATTAGGATGGAGAGTCAAATGCTAAAAATGGTCAGTGAGCCATCATTGTAATATGTAATCACATGCAAATATTAATAAAAACACATCACCGAGGCAGACCAACCATGTAAAAGAGTATGGGGGGCTAAACTCCACTAGATAGGGAAAGGGGGCTAAAAGTTAAGGACAAGGGGCTAAGCTAGGGAGCTTAATCCCAAAGGAATATTATATTAATATTCCTTAAAGTATAAAGCATGGATAATTATTTTATCCTAAGTTCTAAGGATGGGGACAAGTGGGTCCAAGGTAGTTCTCAACATGACAAGTGTCAAGTTGGGAACATGCATACATATAGTTTGGACTTAGTTCATTTTCCTATATTCCATCATCATTCACTCACTCATTGAGTTTTCCTTCGTACCTTCCTATTACTGCCATTGTACATGTACACTGGTTAGCTGGGAGTTGGACAGAAGAAACGGGTTGTCAGACCCATAGGATATTGACGAGGCAGGTTGCCAGGCCTGTGAGCACTCTCTCCAGGTGAGAGAATTGTTGGGAATTGATTCTCGAAGGTGCCAAACTGTAACTACAGGGCTCTGAGACTTCTTTTTCGGCATGTTGTTGAAGCCCCGGAAGGGAAGTGGGGTAGCCGAGGGACTGTTGAGTAGAGAAGGGGCACAATTCCCGGGGTGGGACGTGCATGTGCGGAATGAGGGATTGTAGGTTGTTAGTTTGAGTTGGCACATGTGATTGAGTTTTCTTGTTGTTTGAGATACCTTAGTCGGGGTGGGAATCCTTTACCCAGGTGGAGTTTGGTCCCATCTTGAGGGTGACCCATTGTTGAGAGTTATGAGCAGTGCGGTCTAAGGCCGGGAGGAACGTCGAAGGTCTACACGTGGTTGGTGTTAATTTTATCAAATATAAGTGTCAATTTGTGTTAATTCATGTGTTGTGTTAATATTTATGCATTCATTTTCATGGGTTTTTCCTATGTGTGTTGCATGCATATTTCTGTTATTATTTTGTATGAATCTATGCATTTGTTGAGTATTTTTATAATTTAAATTTGTATCAGAGTTCGAAATTTAAGTGGCATAGCCCAGTAGGTGGTTGGGGATGCTGCACCTAACGTTTGTCTTTGAATAGATTTGAATCACAAATGGGGCAAGGGAAAATGTTGTTACCAAATGAATGGTGAACAAGGGATCTACAAAAACAAGAGAAGCAAACACCAAATTCTAAAAACAAGGGGCCTACAAAAACAAGAGAAGCAAACACCAAATTCTAAAACAACACTTATGTTATATAGATTATAAACTCTAGTGCATTGAATTATCAACTTTGTGATCTATACATGGTGAGTTTCAGACATCAATGCATCATTATATAGTTAGGGATGCTAAATAGAATCTATCAATTGCATATAATTCAATTGATTAATGAAATGAACAATGTAGTGAATGATCATGTTGTGTGTTTGTATTTTCAATTATGAAATTTCCATAATATTTATACATACCACGTGCAACTTGTCTTGGGATGAAAATTCTAGATTATATAGTGACCCATCATCTATACAAGAGAACCAAATTCAACCCCATGATCTTTGTACACTGGTGAATGGGTTTTTAACACAAAAATTACCATTTATCTGACATGAAACAAGAATCTTCCACCACAACCTCTTCTTCTATCAATCCCATGACCTATAAGTGAAAGACCAGGGAAAATATGTATAGACATATAATCAAGATCTAACCTATCTAAACTCCTATAAAAAGAATAAAACAAATAAAACTAGATCTATAAAATAAGAGAGAGGAGACAATAAATTATGTGGTAAAACCCCAAGATGTTGAAACATCCATATAAGAAAGGTCTTCTTATTGTTCATATAAATCTCCCAATTACAATAGATAGAGAACACACATGTATGGAGATAAAATGAAATCCACACAACTCTCAAACATATGGATGATCTGGCATAAGGGCTTACAGGTTCTAGGCTAATGATCAATACCATAAGCCACCCTCCACCCTCCTTTGATTCAAGTCCAATTGCCTCAATTTATAGTTACAACCAAGAAAAACCTTGACCATTGATCATAAGGCATAATCAAGGGTGGAGATCAACCAATCCATAAATATTGATGATAAACTCATCAATAGATAAGGGATAAGTAATGGATAAGAATCACCTAAGAGTGTAGGTCATCATTACATGAGATATAGGTCACCACCAAATAACTCTCAAAACTATATCCATGTGCACATGTGTTATATTATAAAACTCTAGTGAGGCCATGCTACCTATATAAGTGCCCTGCAAATGATGTTATAATGATCATCATTATGGAACTAAGTAAACAATCACATCAAGCCACTAGACAACATTAAAACACATTCTAACATTCCCCTGTAATGTTGACTAGGGGAATGAGCACTTGAGTAGATGAAGGAGTTGTGTTACATAAGAATAATAGGCCAATAATTTGAGATATTTGAGATCTCACAAGTCTAATGATGCCTTTTTGTTTGTACAAATGCCTCAGAATGATGTTCTCTCATAGTCATCTTAGCAATAGACTATATAATGGTAAATGTGGCCACTAGACAATCATTACATCATGGGTTGTAATGAACACATTTGGAAGAAGATGACATTACATTACTTTCCCCCTTAATGACAATTTCAAACATCCTAGATAAGTGGAAAATATAGCATTAAACTTTACTTCTACCAAGGATAAGCTCACGATAAGTTGTTGAGTGGAACAATGTAGGAAAGCATCAATATGATGCAACTAGATCTTTAATAAGGTAGAAGACACCTGCTATTGTCAAGAACCAATGTAGAATGACTATTAATGACAACATCAATATTCTCATTATGAAGTGCCAAGAAACTCAAGATAAATTAGTAATAATATGCAGAACCAATCTATCTCCAAACTCTTCACATGCACCACTCCAGAACAGGTGAAGTAAATAGACAACTAACTACAAGAAATATTCTCCAAGTGAAAAGGCATGAATCATTATGGCAAGTCCACAATGTATCAATGAACAATCTCTTGATCATAGAAGATGAAGTTGAATGTAATCCAATAGGTTGAAAGTGTCGACGATCAATTGGAGTGCTTCAGATGAAATGGTTTTGTAAAATTTGGAACAAATAACTTAGAATTTGTGGAAACCAAGCATGAGATTTAGATCTAAATTTGCAGAGTTGTAAAAAATTGGGCTTAAAAAAGCAGATTTTAAAATTTAGACTAGCATATCTAAAAAATAAATAGATCTACTTGTAAATTGGTGCCAAAAAAAACTTCAATCACTATTGTTGAATGCTTATGGAAGGAAATCGTAGATCTCCTATCCAATATTTTAACAAACAAGGACGTTCATCCAAGGACTTAGATGTATGGCTCTGATATCATGAAATCAGAGGAAAAATATGTATAGATATGTAACCAATATATAATCTATATAAACTCTTACAGAAAAAGTCAAAAAAATAAAAGTAGATATAGCAAGATATTTACGTGATAAAACTCCAAGGTGAGGAAACATCCATGGAAGCAAGGCCTTCTTATTCTTCATATAACTCTCCCAATTACAGTATCTAGAGCATACACATGTATGGAGTTCAAATGGGATCCATACAACTCTCAAGCATATGGATGATCTAGCCTAAAGACCTATAGGGTCTAGGTTAATGATCAATACTATATGCCACCCTTCACCCTCCCTTGATTCAATACCAATTGTCTCAATTTATAGTAACCAAGAGAAACATGGACCATTGATCATAAGGCACAATCAAGGGTGGAGATCAACGAATCCATAAAGTTTGATGATAATATCATCAAAAGATAAGGGAGACATAGTAGATAATAATAACCTATGAGTGTAGGTCATCATTACTTGAGAGATAGGTCACCACCAAATAACTCCCAAAGCTATCTCCATGTGCACATGTGCTATATTACAAAATTCTAGTAATGCCATGGTACATGAATAAGTGCCCCACAAATGATGTTAGAATGATCATTATTATGATGTACTAAGTGTTAAATTACATCAATCCACTCGACAACATTAAAACACATTCTAACTCTAAGAACCAAATATAGTAATTGATACATTGATAATACAAGAGTTATGATGCAATAGGGAATATGACTATTTTGTTCTTTAGTTGAAAGCTAATGGTCATGGAATTTGTGATCTAAATGGTGGTGACACTTGTGGTCTAAATCATGGTTCTATATGGCACAAACACATGGAAAACTAGAATACACAGTTGTGGTTACCCATTGGCACCTTCCAATACTTTTGGTGAATTTTGTGGCTAGGGTTTCAGACTTGTCATAAGCATTTGAAGCCATTTGCACATTGGAATCAAGTCTTACATGGGTGTTCCATAGTTTTGATACCTCACTCTCCTTCACACCATCGAAGTCCCAATCCATCTTATTGCAAATTCTAGGAGTCACCTACTAATCGAGACTATGATCCAAGATAGAGAATTGTTCAAGATTCACCTATTACTCAAGTGAAAGACCTAGCATGCAATAGTGAAAAAGGGCAGGGCATGCAATAAATGTAACTATTGGCTTGGAACTCATAAGCACACTATCACAAATTATTGGTGATCCCTATATTGATATTTTTCCAAGCACTCATACATGTCCCACTTGTTGACAAGGATTTTTCAAGAACTAGAATAACAATTAGGTTACATGCCATATCACATATCTTTTGGTCACCCTCTCCTTCGCTCGGATGGGTGGACTAGTTTTATTCAACATTATAGATTGTGTGTAGTATTTTCTTATGGAAAATTATTAGGTAAGCTTACCTTTACCCATAACAATAGAACCACGTCACTAGGACTCATCATTAACTCATGGGGTTCACATGGGCTCCAAATATTCATGAGCAATTCAACCACAATTACCACTTCTTCATAAAATATGTCTCAACAAGATAGATCATTTGACATTGTTCTATCTTGTGATCCTCAACACTCTTGTACGAGAAAATTTAAACATAAATCATGTACCATTAGGTAAGAGCACTTTCATTAATATGAGTACAAAGAAAAATGTAAATATGTCTCAACGAGATAGATCATTTCACATTGCTCTATCTTGTAATCTTCAACACTCTTGTACGAGAAAATTTAGAAAAAAAACATGTACCATTGGGTAAGAGCACTTTCATTAATATGAGTACAAAGAAAACTATAGCTATTCCAGCTTCGACATAATTTACTACTCAATTCATCTCTGTTGGGCACACTAACAACAAAAATTGAAAGCATCGATACAATAACCTAATCTTCATTATAGCATGGAATTATGCACCACACATTTATCATCCATTATCATCACTAACACATTCATACAAATGAAATGCATGCATAGATTGATTAGCATATGTTGAACACTAATTTATACCAATGATGTCACTTTCTTTGTAATGCAAAAAAATATTTTTTTGAATGACCAACTATGATTTAAAATGGATATTTATTAAAACATTATTGATACATATTTATATTAATAATGTATTTGGCGATATTTATTAAAAAATTATTAATACATATTTATATTAATAGTGTATTTGGTAGGGACTTGATTTCATAAAAAATTATTGATACATATTTATACTAGCAGCGCCACATAATTGTGGTTGATGAATGCCGAAAGACATCTTTAATTTATTAAACCTAATTTTTATCAAACCACATTTTCTTTGCCTTCCGAACCATTATTCCTGCACATCACGACCTTCTATTTAATTCTTCATTTATCGACGCTCCAACTGCAACAATCTTCTTAGATGCTACAACAGTCCAAACATTACATTATAAAATCTGTTACTGCGCTTACAAAAATAAAAATCTTAATAATTATAAAAATCCATTACTGCGCTTACAAAAATCCAGTCACGCCACTATGTAGTACAGTTAAACTGGTGAATATATTGCGGAAGAGATGCTACAACTGTCCAAAAGTTTTTCTCGCCATCATCATACAGAAAATAAAACGCTCATCCAATATGATAGGTAGGTCGGTGATTAAATATTAAACTCCCGGACAGGTGAAGAAATTAGGGGTAGAGAATGAAATGCACTGATATTTGAGGTAATCCCAAAGGTTAATAATTTATACGTGGCAATCATATGGTGATAGAGTAATTTCTTAATATGATTAGGTAAATGTTAAAAAGTAAACAGGTTAACATATGTCTTAAAAAATACAAGGAAGTTATAAAGAGTAAATCACATTCATTAATTTGGGAGGACGACTAAGAATATGCCAGAATCTTCAATTGTTATCCATTAGATTAGAATTTGAGATTAAAAGGTGATTAATTGTGCCCATTGTCAATAGGTGTACGCCTTTCGACGTAATTAATAGTGTATTTGACACGGACTTGAATCATAGCCACTATTTATCTTGTTTGGGAACTTCCCACCGATTATGGCTTAAAAACCTTCGCTAACCTTTTGTTAACCTAATAAAGGCTATTAAGGGAAGAAATTGGGCAATAACTCCCATTTCATTCTTATGAATATTGAAATCTTCAACCCATTCCCCACCAAATGGCGTCTTCAATCTTGGCCTCCAAGTTTCTTATGAATAAATCTTGGCCTTCAATCGTGATCACCATTATGTTTAATTTAAAAGTGTTGAATATATATTATTTAATCTCTATTATAATAATTTCTCCATTAGTATTCATATATGCTATATTATATCCATTTATGCCAAGTTTAAAATCATGATATTTGATTCTATCAATTTCTCATAAAGAATAAAATTTTAATCACTTAATATAGACTTTTGTTTCTCCATAGATAATTTGCATATAAATCATAATTTATTCGTATTTTGGTTAGATTTTAGACTAGGGATCATATTGGTGTCTAATAAAAGGAAGGTGTTTGATGTAGTCTAAGTGTTAATATTTTCAATCTCTATGAACATGAAGGTCTCACCTAAAGCATTATGGTGTAATTGAATACTATACGGGGCTTGTATAATATGACTATTGTGATTGACACCCAACGTATCAGAACATCTCCACATTGACTAGTCCATTGAGGTGCAACCATTATCAATGTATGTAGTACTTTAAGAATACATAAACCTAGGAACATACTCTTAGTTAAGATACTGACATGGACTCAAGTAGATTGTTTTCATTCAACAAAACATACATAGAACAATAATAAAATACACTATCACCATATTAAAGGAAGACAACAAATTTTTTAAATGGGGTCACATTCCATTGATATCTAATATGAACTAATACATTCTTCAAGAGTTTCTAAGAACTACAACCACATAGAATATGTTAGAGAGAGAAAATTCAATATTAACCCAGAACCCCTTACAAAACTGATAATTAACAAAACCATCACTACTTTATCAACCAACCCCTTCTAGGCCTAAGCCTTTACATAATATAGTGTCGCGCCCTGGGGTACAATGATTCATTAAAAATGCACACTGTTGTTAGTCTTATCCTAGTCCTAGCTTGATGGACTCGCTATTATATGCTTCTATGCCAACCACATGTCTCCATCCATTTTCCACTTCATTGTTGATCACCTAGATTCCCTATTGTTCTAGCTTTGGTATCCCTTTAGTGAAGAGACTCCTAACTATTGTTCATATTCTTTTATCCACTTGACATGACTCATGTTTATTCTATTTGTTGAGCTTTAACCACTCTATTCTTTTTGTAGTTGTAACATTCTTTTATTCAAAATTCAAAATGAGGGGCCCAACAAGCCTTGACCACACTTGTTGGCTCTCCCTCAAGTCAAGTTACATTGCCTTTACTTGACTCTACATCCTCTGCAGTCTTTCCAAACAAAGGTCCCACGATACCACCTCCAATAATTTGTTCCCAAAGACAAGGAATTCATCCAATCCCTTTTCCCATTTACCCACCAAAATGTTCAAACTAATCAAGTATACATTTTCTTGGTCAACATTAGGTGCCTATGGTTGAGTCTCCTACACCGATGACCAATTTGTTTCCAAGAAATTGAGCAATTGTTTTAATGCATTTTAATTCCCCAACATGATTGGTCAAAGTTTCCTTAGTTTTGACTAGACCTACCTGGTGGACTAAAACAATTTTTTCAGTTAATCATCCACCTTCTATATCTCTTTCATATTCTCATTTCGAGCCACTCGGTCTATTATTTATTTTTCTTCTTGTTGCAACCAATTGATCCTCTCCTAGATTTCTTCCAAATGTTTCTCCCTTTTCTTTGTTGGAACCCTAAGGGTTTGAATACTGTGCGTGCACCACAAATCAAAACTATGTGCATTCCCAAGAAGATGAACTACGCGGTGTTGATACTAAGAGGGGGGTGAATCAGTATCAATTACAATTTAAAACCTTTTTCAACTTATATTTGAACCATTCAATTATATCCAATGAGCAATAAACAATAGTATAAGAGTTACACCAATACACCACAATACACCATGCACAATATATGAGAAATAATCAATAGTTATTGTTCAAGGGAAGTAATGACTTCCAAAGGTAGCTACAACTTCCAAATGTAAAGGGAGGGATAAACCTCCAAGAGGAATATACAATCCTCCAATAGAAAAAGAGGGTTTAACTCTCTATCCTTGCCCCTTCCTTCCACCCAATAATATATGAGAGATAATAAAACTTTATATTAAATCATCACCATCAACCAACCATCGCATAGAACCTGATAATGCTTCATGAGAATTCTTCAACTTCTGAAATTCTTCAATTCTTGGAATACTATGATCCCGTAGATAATATTACTCAATGTATTTTCTGAAACTTCTCCAAGTTTCACTCCTTGAATCCTCCCCAAAAGGAAGTTATAGAAATAATGGTAGACCTTATTCAATTCTGGTTTATTCAGGAGACCGAACTTATACAGAATTCCCCACGCTCAATATTTAACATTTGATTTGGAAACTTGCACACAAGAAACTAAATTCCGTATTATTTCCAATGAAATTAGTCCCACGTCATTTGGATTCTCTATGAATAAGTTATGATTGTTTTACCCGGAACACCTATTTATGGACTAGCTTCAGGACTGGTCAAAAACCCTATCTTCCACAGAGTGTATCTCCATAATTGTAGTGAATCAAGAGCTGAAAATTTTACCACAGGTACCTTGACATGTCTTCTCAATACCATAGAAATTGCACCATCTGAATCTTTCTAGTAAAAAAGTTATAACGAAAATGGTAAGATGACTTGAAAATAACATACCTTAGAACACATCACCAAAATACTTCATCCTCCCTTGAAATCCGGCCTTCTTTACTTCTGTTTTCCTCTGAAATTCGACTTATATTTCAAATGAATGTATAATGATATTTATTTATACCATTTATGTCACTTCCTTTTAACATTAGGGTC
>ML791809.1:526513-544461 GCA_009831015.1 Picea engelmannii
GCATCCAATATGTGTTAATTCTTTTGGAACTTGAGAGTTTCTTAAGCTCTTCCTCAATGAGACAACTTCTTGTTCAAGTTTCTCACAATCTTCTTCTTTCTTCATCATTTGGACCTTCTTTACTTCTGCTATTCTTCTTGCTTCTTCGAGTAAAATTTTCAAGGAAATGGTTTCTTCTCTTAGTTTATGAAAGTCTTCTAATTGTTTCTTTAAGCTTACAATTGTCTTTTCATAAATACTCAATTCACTTCTTAGTTTTCTACACGTGTCTTTGAGCTTGTTATTTTCAATCTCAACATGCTTCAATTTTTTAAGATTCTCATCTTCTTGTTGAATCATTTCTACTTCATGATTTTCTTATTCTTCATTGTCATCTCTTTCAATCCTTGGATGAGGACATTCAAATTCAACATGTCCTACTCCTTCACACTTAAAGCAAAAGAACTGACCTCTATTTGCTTCATTGAAATCTAAGATGTTGAAATTTGCTTCAACTTCTTTTTCTTCTTCTGCTTCTTCCCTTTCATAAAGGTCTTGTAGCTTGTCCCAAATATCTTTTGTTGATGCACATGATCCCACCTTGGATTACACTGAAACTATCAATCCATCCAGGATGGTATCTATTGCCAATTTATTATTCCTTTTTGCTTCCTTCTGAGCTGCAGTCTTTGGTTTCTTTAAAGGATTGTATCCTGAAGCAACTAAGAACCAAACATATGCCCCAAGAGATTTCAAGTAAGTTTCCATTCTATTACTCCAGTATTCAAAATTGCTTCCATCAAATGGTGGAATCCCATTCGGAATGTCGTCTTCCATTTCTCCTTAGGATCTTCCTTCCACTGGTTAATCTGTACTGAAGGTAACCTGCTCTGATACCAATTGTTGTTACTGAGAGGGGGGTGAATCAGTAACAATTACAATTTAAAACCTCTTTCAACTTATACTTGAACCATTCAATTATATCCAATGAGCAATGAACAATATTATAAGAGTTACACGAATACACCATAGTACACCATGCACAATATATGAGAAATAATCAATAGTTATTGTTCAAGGAAAGTAATGACTTCCAAAGGTAGCTACAACTTCCAAATGTAAAGGGAGCGATAAACCTCCAAGAGGAAGATACAATCCTCCAATATAACCTAATAATGCTTCATGAGAATTCTTCAACTTATGAAATTATTCAATTATTGGAATACTATGATCCTGTAGATAATATTACTCAAGGTATTTTTTGAAACTTCTCCAAGTTTCACTCCTTGAATCCTCCCCAAAAGGAAGTTATAGAAAGAATGGTAGACCTTATTCAATTCTGGTTTATTCAGGAGACCGAACTTGTACAGAATGCCTCGTGCTCAATATTTAACATTTTATTCGGAAACTTGCACACAAGAAACTAAAGTCCGTAATATTTCCAATGAAATTGGTCCCACGTCATTTGGATTCTCTATGAATAAGTTATGATTGTTTTACCCAGAACACTTGTTTATTGACTAGCTTCAGGACTGGTCAAAAACCCTATCTTTCACAGAGTGTATCTCCATAATTGTAGTGAATAAAGAGATGAAACTTTTACCACAGGTACCTTGACATGTCTTCTCAATACCATAGCAATTTCACCATCTGAATAGTTCTAGAAAAAAAGTTATAGTGAAAATGGTAAGATGACCTGAAAATAACATACCTTAGAACACATCACCAAAAGACTTCATCCTCCCTTGAAATCCGGCCTTCTTTACTTCTGATTTTCTCTGAAATTCGACTTATATTTCAAATGAATGTATAATGATATGTATTTATACCATTTATATCACTTCCTTTTAACATTAGGGCCGACCTGACGCTTTCTTATTTTCTAATTCTTTTCTTTAATTATCTTCAGGGCCTACATGTACTTCCTTCTTCAATTCACTTTGTCATCTTCAAAAATTCATTTCTCCTCAACCATGAGGATCCACGTGACGTTCCACATACCACCGAAAACAACATGATGTATACTATCCATCCATGTGTTTTGTATCTTCATGTTCATTGTCTTTCATGTCCAAATACCTTCATCAATCTTGCGGTCCAAAACCAATGACTAGGGTTGACATCAATGACAAAAACCAATCTTCCAACACGCAGCACCAAGTTTTAGTTCCTGCACCAACCCAAAAGCTACTACGCACACCAACCCATTTCAGATTGCATGAAAGTACTTGAAGATATCACATGCAGGCTGAATCCTCAAAGATATTTAATAATAATTTTAAGCATTTTTGTAACAACCCGACTAGTCATTGTCGAGGTTAAGGGTAAGTTGGCAAGTTTGTTATGATTTCCACACTCCACTAGACTTAAGGGGAATGCATGTGGTTATGTAAGGGACGGGTTTTTGTTCACTGGGAAAGAAATAGAGATTGGAGGGTAAAGTTGTTGATGAGTTAGAGATCCAATGCAGTTTTTGTATCAATTATGGCTATGTTCAAAGATATTATGAGTGAAAATAAGAGATAGAAAGTATATTTGAGCACACAACATGTCTCTACTTTGTTGTGAAGACATCCTGAAAAGGTTTCGACCTTTATGTATGGAATTGTATCTGAATGCCTTTGAGTTTAATAAATAAATCATGAAGACCATTTATATCTACATCTTATGAGTTAATGATTGAAATGTATATTGGCTTTGTATTATGCTACCCAATAATATCATAATAGTTATGAATGATTTCATAGTTATATAATGAATGTTTCTTGTATGTTCCCTTCCTTTACACCTTGCATGAAACCTATGGTCTCTGTGATTCTCATGGCATCTCGGGTGAGACCTTATTCAATCCTTGAATATTCAATATGCCAACTCCTATGGTGTATTTGTTTCCCAATCCTGAAGAAACATATGTCTGAACCCCCCCAACTGAGCCAACATTCTTCGCAATATACACCTAGTTTTGGATCACTATATAAATTTTTATGCATTGGTAAGCTACGATGTGAATTGTTTCTTTGGTATGCTCATTTGACCTTATCATTGGCTCTAGGATTTGAAGTAATTGTGTCATCTTTTGCTACTCAACCAACCTTTTTGGTGTCCCAAGTTTCCATGAGCTTTTGTTTCCCTTTCTTAATCTATTTGAATGCTTGTTGCAATTTCTTCATGATCTCCATGAAGGGGGTCTTTGGTGCCACATTGCCAATATCTAGATATATTTATTTGATGGTTGGCCACATATGGATGAGAAAACCATGGACTTCTTCAATCAGATCTTCTAATGCGAGATTTTCCTATTGTAGGCTACCTTCCTCCTCTAGTGCATAATCTAGCTACATCTATACTCTATTGTTTTCTATTTGGAGTTGCATCTATGCTTTCTCTTCCTTGGCTAGGTGATGACAACAATAAGGAAGAAATATTGTTGCATGAACCTATGTTTGAAGGATTTATACACATTTGTTGCACCGGGTCAACACAACTTAGTTGTTGGTTAAAGTATTTTCCAGTCTCACTATCTTGATCTACTTCCTAGTTATGAGCACAAAGAAGAACATCTCTCAAATCTGTAGAAATATCAAAGGTATAGAGGTTTTATGTATTTATATTAGCATTTTCATAATCACATATATTTTATGTGCATGATAGTTGTTGGTATAAATATTTGGTCATGTATTAGAGCCCTTGTTTTTCTTGGATTTGGTGTAAATACATAGATATAAGAATTGATCTCTTACCACTAAATATGGCGTTGAGATGAAGTGGGTTCTACATGAATCCAATAGATATGGGATATGCTAAGCCATAAGATGTTGATGTGCAGGTTGATATGTATAAGAAAATTCCAACCTGTTCCACAAGGAAATTAGGGCCCGATGATTTCTATTCTAGGAATTTGAGTGTGGGAGTGACATTGTTTTTTTCAAAAATTGTCCTTAGTTTGTTTGTGGAAGAAAGAAATATTTTTATCCCCAACTCTCAACCATAATATTATAGACTTCATCCTCCTATGCTATTTATCTTTTCTATTATGATTTTAAATGGATCCAAACCGGCGAATGGGTGTAAGAATTAGTACTTGCACAATTAATCAGGAAATTCATGAAGGTTGGCAATCAATGTAAACCAATTTAAATGAAAATGTTGAATGAGACAAAGCAAAATGAGAGTGATAAATAAAAATGAGAGAATTAAATGAAAATAAAAAGTAAAATAGGAGAGAAGGCTAAAGAATGGGAAACAAAGAGTCATGGTTGTTGCTCTTCCCTTACCTCCTAGCTATCCCTATTTCTTACTGTGTTTTCATTCTCCATGGGTATTTTGGCAAAGAGAGGAAGAGTCATAGTAAGCCATGAAATAAATATAATCAAAGATTTCCATAATGAAGAATTGAGCCCCCCCATTCGAAGTTGGATTTCCCGATTGGGTTTCCAGTGTAAAATTCTCATGTTCATTGATTGATTATTGTGTTTGATATTGTTCTTCTTCAAGTTGAGTGGATGCCTGACTATTTTATGGTGTGTGGAATCATTATATGCATGTACATGAATTATATTAACAACTTTGTGATTACCACCGTAGGATTTAGTCTAATATTTGAAATCTATGGTTGAAAAGAAAGAGTTATTGCTTCTTTCTCGTTGAGTTTCTAATTCCATTCCCTATTATCTAGCTATTTTTCTATGCTCAGACTGTTGGGATCTTCCTTGGGTGAATTTTCTCCTTCCTCAAAGACTTACGTCATGTCTTTCATTGATTTCATTGCTGGGGTGAATTTTTAGTTGTTGGACATTTTATTTGATTGTTGGGTGAATTCTACACTTGTTGGGATATGATTATGTGTCTTTGGATGAATTTGTATCCCCTTGGATGAATTTATATCTCCCTGGGTGAATTTACTTCTTCATGGGAAAATGTGTATCTCTCTAGGATTTTCACTTTGTCCTTGGGAATTTTTCTCCATTGACGAGTGATTAAATTTGTCCTCTAGGTGTTTCTCTCGAATACTAAACCACTAAATCCATCCACTGAACTTTTCCTCAACTTCTGATAATTTTCATATGTCAACATCACATTCATTTCCTTTCACTATTTTCATTTTCTTGTAGAACAAAAATAATTTCCATGACCATTTGTTGAATCACTATTAAGTAATTCGAGATATATTCAAAGATAAGATTATTTCTTTCCATATCATTGGTGGATTTTTGGATGGTTTCCTTAGTCAGTAGGTTGTTAATATGACCGCTCAACAGACAATTTCTTGTTTTTCCAAACTGAATCTTGGGAGGTGGTGACACTTGATTACATCTGTTTGAGAACCATTTCCATTGGTTCTAGGTGTGATAGTTACAACCAAAAATACACCATTTGCTATAGAATAGTGGGTCTCATTAGCCAGAGCATCACTAAAACAAACATGCTCCACAAATGAGGTTTTCATTTCATGCTTCTCATATGGCCATTAAATATCTCCATTGGAATGAATTTTTAGTTTCTCTTTCTCTTGCTCAAAAGAAATGATCCCTACATGAGAAAGTTGAGGTTTATCCTTGGACTTGCAAGAAATATAGGAGTTAGAAGGCTAGTTATTTCTTATTCGTTTGGAATGTTGTACATATGAATTTAATTCACTAGGGGGCCTTCTCTTTGAAGGGATTTTTTCTTGATCTCGCGAAGACAACAATATATATTATAATTTCAAATGTATATATGGAATATGAATATATATCCACTACAATATGTGTCATTAATCGAGAATGAATTCTTCGATATAACTTATATATCGTCTTGACTGTTGATGACCATTTCCAAGAAGTCCTCCACCCATAATGGTTCTTTACTCTTACATATTTCTTGTTTTTAGAACATTTGTTTGAAGGATGATTTTGTTTTCCATAATGCTCACAAGGATGAATATCCAAAAATTGATCTTCCATGTGGCCAACTTGATGACAACACTGGCGTTTCAAAATATTCTCTTGAACTCGAACACGTGAATATTAACCTTCTTGTATAAATGAAACACTTTGGAACTGGATCGGTTTGGTATAATATGGAATATGAAAAGTAACTTCCTTTTCATTTCCAATACCTATCATGTGCTTCTTGTTGTTGATTTCTTCCCAAGGTCCGATGATTGGCTTGGAAAGAGAAAATTGAACTTCATCTTCACTTATATATGAATCTATCTCATTGAGTTTCCTTTGTACTAGTTGTTCATCATCTTCTTCGAAAAGAGGATTTTTCTAAACAAGGAATAGTTTAGAAAGTTGAAGATTCTTTCATTCAAGTTCATCATGAAGAAGTCAAGTCTAAGTTTGAAGCAATTTTACTTTGGCTTGTGAAACTTGAAAACAAGTTAGAACATACTGAAGAGTTTCTTTGTCAGTTGTGACCATATTGTCATCAGTTGAGAGTATTAGAGTGTTCAATAACTCTAATGGTTCATCAATTCGAGCCATTTAAATTGATTATGGAGTTGAACTGATCTTCAGTATGTGCAACATCGATGGGCCATGATTGTCCAAGCATTCCATGTCTGAAAGAAGGTACACATACGTGAATGGGTCCTTCTCGAACAATTTTATGATTGAATAAATTCACTTTGGGCATGCCAAGTATTCTATTATTCAGGATTTAAGAACAAGTTGAATTGATGATTATTCCGAAGATGTTGTCTATTTCACTTGGTTATCCTTAGAAGTCATGCATTCACCAAGAAACTCATTGTAGAAAGTTATTGCTCCATATTTGTTGCAACCATGATACCAATACAACTCTCCAACATATCCATTAACAATGTTGTGTGTATGTGTGGCCAGGTTTTGTATTACAAAGCCCTCTTTACAATGAATTGGTATGCACCACCTTTTATCAATAATGTTCTCTTATACAAACACACTAGTCTACAATGTTGTCCCTTGGCTAATATGTGATAGATAATATCTAGCATGAAAAATTCTCTTTGAAATATGTGCATATATACCTCTCCATGTATATTTTTTAGCAATTACACGTTGAATAAATATCCAAGGAGGGAGACTGCATAACAATCCCTTTACAAATCAGAGCTGGAGTTTGCATCCTCTTAGGATGAGTCAAGATTTAATGTCTTCTCAAAACCTATGATGTATAAATTTTGATGGTGGAAATTCATAGCATGGAAGGTTTCTCTCATTATGATGGGAGTTCAAGTGTCTATAGAACTCCTGCAACTTACCGAGTCAATCAAAAGAAACCAATCCAGACATAAAGAGAGCTAGAAACCAGTCAAGAAGTTTAAGAAAAGTTTTTCGTTATTTCTGGAATATTCAAGATTACACATGGATTTTCTCTCAATGACCAACACAATATTATCATTCCCTCTAGTTCCAATAGTTTTGTTACCCTTCTACACGACCTCTAGCGAATAATCCACTTGATAGCCATGCCCAAATCCTCCAAATTCCACATCATAGAATACATCGATAAGAAAACCCTTGGTTTTCAAAAGAAAGCAGCAACATCCAAATTTGATTTTCCAAACTCCATGAGTGTAATATGTAATCTCACAACCACACCAACATTTGAGACTGAATTCTATGTGATCATAAAAAATATCATAGTAATAACATCTCCCACTTGGATTTTCCTTCAACATTTCACATGTTTGTTGATCAGCTATAACCTTTTTTGAATTATTTTGATGGCATTAGTAGGCATCCTCAGATGATCTCAGACCAAACAATATGCACTTAGTCTCACACAGGTTGTTGTACAAAGGTATGGAGTCTCTTTCTTATTTATCTTCTCATGTTGTGGGTTTGATATGGATTGATGATGCGAGAAAAGGAACCCATGGATTGAGTGTTTAGTATAGTACCTAGTAGGTACAACCAAAAACAAGAATACTTCTACGTAAGCTGGCAGGAGTGGGGATATTAATTTTTAATGCACGATTTTCCCATTAGACCTCCGTGGTGTGGACGATTATAAATATGCGTGATTCTCAACCATTTCCTCATGCAAATTATATGATCTCATGGTTCTATAGTCCACGAATGGATCAATGGATTTCATCTGCATTTTATAGGGCTCTATCCATTCAGTTTTATCTCTTGAGAAATAAATATCTCACAAATCCAGATAGACATACAAGTTTGAGAAATTGAGCGAAGGTTATGCCAACTAAGGAAGAAGAAACAACTGATTAGGGTTAGGTTTCTGAGTGTATCTATGCATGAGAGAGGAAATATAATTCCCAAGGATTGATAGATAATGTCAATGGTATTTGATTGGCTCACAAAGAAAATTAGGGTTACTGAGGCATTTCTACATTGGAAGAATGAATCTCAATTCACAAAGGCACAAATTAATTTAGATGGGCGTGAATAATTCTCAGGAGGGAAGATGGACAATAGTGCATGCAAGTAAAATGATTAGAATTAACTTGCTATGGAGAACTACCCTAGCATATTTTATACTACTACATGCTCTCATATAACTATTAGAATGCACAGATATAGAGATAAGCATGAGGTGTGTATTATTCATTGATATGATACATCTATAAATACAATTGATGTGACCTTTGGATTCATCTTCCAAGAGGTCTCTTGCACTCCTGATGACCATTTGTATTACCTCAGTTTTGAGTCCCCATATGAAATAATGTATTTTGTTTATTTGATGAAAGGTTGGAGTGCCCAAACAATTAAAGAGGCTAGCATGCCTAGGAAATGTAATGTTGTGATCATTATTAATAATAAAATATATCGTTGGTTGCAAGACGAACAAGGAAAATAGTTATAGGGGGCTATGATTCCATGATAGAGGGGGCTTAAGGGGCTAAGTCATTTTGTCATATTTTAATTACCCATAATTTCTTAATTGAGAGAAGGGGTTACATGAGCTTCTTGGGTAAAGGCCATGTGGTTCTTGATTCCCAAGTAAATATATAAATCCATATTGTGGATTGTTTGGTTGTTCTTCATAACTCACTCTGTTCATTCATTGTTCATTGTTCACACTCTCCATTCTGTTCACTTTTCACTCATTCATTCGTGTTCTTGGAATGAGACCATGGGGGCGAATCGTGGAGAAAGAAGCCATTGTTTTTTGGTTTTAGTAGTGACTGGTGTATTTCAGATATGATTTTTTGCTTGCATGTTTGAGATGCATTGGAATGTACTAAATTTTATTCACAGTTGTGAGTTTGGAGAGTCCCACGATGGAGATTCTTGACCAGATGCACTAGAGCCTTGAAAGGTGGTGGATAGATCGAGGGACTGTGTGGTAGAGAACTGGGTCCATTTTCTTGGGTTGTGCAGGCTAGCAAAGAAGAGAGTTAGTGTACTTTGGATTGTTGTGTGTTGAGAAACATGTGAGAGCTTGAGTTCTGATAGGTTTGGGAAAATGAGTGACACCCTGGAATCATCCTTGTGGATTCATAGCCATGTCTCGGGGTGACTTGCTATTGAGACTTGGAACAATAGTGTCTATGGTTGGGTGGAATGTCTTTGGTATACAACTAGTTGGTGAACCATTTTGATTAAGATAAGTTCTCTCTGTCATGTTCTCCTATGTTGTATATTTATTTCCATTTTGTATTAATTAATATCTCTAAGATGTGTATATTCGATGTGCCTGATTGCTAGTTATTTCTATGCATGGAATGTTTACACATTCTTTATATTGTAGCATGAATCTTTATTATTTCATGTGTTGTTATCATCTTTCTTTCATGCTTCCTTATTAATTAATTGTTATTAGAATTCGAAATCAATTTTGAACAGAGTTTTTGATGTAGTGTTCTGGGATCTGGGGTGGCTCAGTATGTTACAGATTAACATGCCTAGCCTGAGGGTGGCTGGGTATGTTACAGATTGGTATCATAGCTTCAGGTTGAAACACCGGACTGGTATGGGCTGAAACTGTTGGACATGGTATTTTCATTAAGAAATATTATGTCTTTGAGATCCTAAAGCTCAGGATAAATAACATTGTAGAAATCACGTAGAATCCAAAGCACAATGCATATAGAGATCCTTTGCAAAGGATCATGGAATCATGATCATTAGATCGGGATCTAGATAAGTAAGAGATATCAAATCTAATTGAGAAATTTCGGGTATAACCAGAGCCATTAAATCAAACTGATAGATCGCTAGTCATTGATCAAAGCTAAGCAAGAGACAGAAAGTTTCAGGACTTTGGAACTTCTGCACATCGAAAATTATTGGAGACAAGGCAGAGGCATGAAATCCTAAATTTGTGGAACCTTGAAATCCCACCAATCGTTAGATCAAGGGAAGAATCCGAGAGTGATATGAGTCGTTAGATCAGGAGTGGAAGGATAGTGTAAGTTTTGGAACTATGGAACTTCGCCACTTCGGCGATTACAGGAGAATAGGAAAAGTTGTGAAGTGTCAAAGCCACGAAGTGTCGAATTCGTGAAGTGTCGAAGTCGTGAAGTTTCAAAGTCATGAAGTGTCGAATTCGTGAAGTGTCGAAGTCGTGAAGTGTCGAAGTCGTGAAGTGTCAAATCCATGAAGTGTCGAAGTCGTGAAGTGTCGAAGCCAAAAAGTGCCAAAGTCGTGAAGTGTTGAAGTTGCAAAGTGTCGAAGCCATGAAGTGCAAAGACGAAGTCACAAAATCATGTAAGCTATCAGATCTTGAGCGAAGGAATGTGGACCATCCTTTTGGTGGATGACATGTCTTATGCCACGTGGCAGGAGTGCCATATGGGGACACATGTCACATGAATTCAGTTCCTTTTGTACCACACCATTTCCATTTTTTAGTAACACGTGGCAATCATACCATGGTTCCACATCACCATAGGTGACATAAGCATGTCATGTCATCTATAGGATTATGGCCTCCGAGAATGTCCATCTTCTTCCGTCAACAAAAGTCTCGGAGTGTTGAAGTCTCGAAATGAATAAGGACCATCCATGTCATTAAGTCATAGCCATTGGATTAAGCTGGTGGAAGGATACCGTAAGAGGAGGTGTTAACAGACGGTAAGAGGTCATCATCACTTTATGACCACTTTGGCAAGTATAATTCCGGGGGAGTTGAACAACTTGAGAGATGTAATATCCCAGACTCCCGGAGCACTGAAGTCTCGAAATGAATAAGGACCGTCCATCTCATTAAGTCATAGTCATTGGATTAAGCTGGTGGAAGGATATCGTAAGCAGAGGTGTTAACTGAAGGTAAGAAATCATCGTCACTTTATTACCACTTCGGTAGGTATAAATCCAGGGGATTTGAACAACTTGAGAGTTGTAATATCCCAGAATCCTGAATTCATGGAGTGTCAAAGTCTCGAAATGAATAAGGACGGTCCATCTCCATGCATGTTTAAGTCATGATCATTGATTTCGTTGAGACCGCGAGATGATCTAGGATCGTCTGGTCAACGGGATATTAGATCTCAATCGTCCTATCTACTAGGAAGATAATGTACGTATTTTGACAAATTTTACTTCGGGAGAGTTGGAATATTTAAAAGGGAGAATAACTTGAATGTCGAAGTCCATAGGATGTGGTTCTAGCACCAGTCTCATGATAAAGTAAAGGGGTTGATTAGATGCAAGAAGGGCCTAGAAGTCAACAATCCCGTGGAAAGTTTTTAAACAAACTTCTATGTAGAAGAATAAGGGCAAGGCGCTAGGAGCGGTGATTAAAGTGGAGAAGCCAGTGGTTTTGAGCTGTGGTCACAGGGAAAGTGGATTGAAGGAATCGTCTGTGAAAAATTCAAATTATGTACCAGTTCAAAGAGTCTGCGGAATAATTTGACAATATTTGCACACAACCATTCCATTGCCTCTACAAGATCTTGTTTGCACAAAAAAGGTGAAAGTGACTTTTTCAGGAAGCCATAACTTTCAGCTCAGATATCGGATTGGGGCATGGGAATAGTCATTATATATATGATTAAGAGGAGAATGACATTGAATTATTATAATTTTGAGAATGATGATATATTTCTACATGAATTGAGTAGAAAAAGGACCTATAGCATTGTTTGAATTTTTTTTTATAATATGCATAATTCTAACAAAATGGTTTCTTGCACATTTTACAGAATTAGGGAGTATAACCATATCATTTCGAGATAAGAATGCATATTATAGAAATATAGGAGGGAGAGGGAGCCTTCAGTCATGATAAAGAATCCAAAGGTCAAAATATCAGTGTTGGTAATGCAGAGACAAAATCAAATGGACACAAGAGAAGAGGGGAACAAGAAAACTTAATAGAGACTGTGAGAAACATGAAAATAGAAGTGAAGAGTTACAAAGAAGAAAATGATAGGTTGATGAGAGAACAAAATTAGATAAATTCTCAAGTAATGCAAAGCCTAAATCCGTTTCATAGGTAACCAAGGAATGGATCAGACTTAAGGTAGGAGGAAGAAGAAAGATATCATGAAAGTAGAGGTAACTATAGAAGAGATTCTCATTCAATAAGTACCAACAAAACTCATAGACATCGCTCACCACCTTACTCAGCAAGGAAATTTTATGCATCTGAAGACTCGATAAGTAGTCCAAAAGTGTCCCCTTTTAGGCACCAAAGAAGAAGGCATGAATTGGACATTTTTCAAGGAGACTTGAGGAATCTTAAGCCACCATCCTTTTATGGTGAAAGAGAAAGGGAAGATGACATTTAAGCATGGATACTTGGAATCATGAGGTATTTTCAATTGCATAAATAGTCCTCAAACCTAGAAGCAAGAATTGCCACATACCATTTACATTGGAAAGTTGCTATGTCATGGGATGAGTTGAAGCAAGTCGAGAACAATAATGAGAGCATGATCACTTGGAAGCAGTTCAAGAAATATTTTCAAAAGGAGTACATTTCAGAGCACTTCTATGACAAGAATATGCAAGACTTCTTTCAGATAAGTTTGGGAAGCATGACCCTGGCATAATATGAGAAGAGGTTCTCGGGATTGCTAAATTATGTAGGAATTATCAAAGATGAAAAAAGTGAAGATACATAGGTTTTTAAGTGGACTGCCATCCTTTTATAAGAGAAGATTCAATATGATGAGCCCAGGACATTGACTAAGACCATAAGGAAGGATAAGTACCTGCATGAGCAAGGAAAGGGCAGAGAATCCATGCATAGATATGGGAAGGTTGAGAAGAAGGATAAATCTAATCAGAGGAGGAAGGGGTTCAAACCTCCTTTCAATATAAACAACCCTAATAAAAATCAACAAAATCAGACTGCTAAGGATGAATCCAAGAAAGAAAAATCCTTGGGGAAAAGAGGAAGACCACCAATCCAATGTTGGGTGCAAGGAAAATCACCTATACAAGGATTTCCCTCACAAAGGAGATAAAGTGAAGACCATGAACAACATCCAAGAGGCTACAACAATGGAGAACATGGGAAAGATTTATGTAGCCTTAGAAGATCGACAAGAAGAATACCAATCCAATATGATCAAAGTGGAAGGTAAGATCATTAATCATCTTGTTTCTATTCTAATTGATTCAGGAGCAACAAGGATAATTTTAAGGATGGAAATTGATTTTAAAATGTAGAAACCTTGGCGAATCTTACTAGTCCTTAATATGCCAACTATAAATGTTTTGCGATATTTTTGTAAAACTATTTAAATTTATAAGGATTTTATATAACTTGTATAAATTTTTGGCGATTTTAAGGTAAAATAATTTTATCCTATATAATTTGGGCGAATAGTGGATATTTTAAATTTGGAGAAAAGTAACCTAGGGAAGTTAAGTTTGGTTCAACTAGCCACTGGAACCAAAAGAAGGATCAATGAGGATGTCAGGAGTTGTCCAATAAATCTTAATGGAGTAAATACAATTGTTGATATGAATATCATCCCATTATGATCGCATGACATCCTAATTGGAATGGATTGGTTGGAAAAACACCATGCTTTCCTAGATTGTCATAACAATACATTTACATGTCTTGATGAAGAAGGAAAACATAACACTATGAAAGGAATTCCAAGACCCATTTCTATAAGGGAGATTTCAGCCTTACTATTGAAGAAATGTTTCAGGAAAAGATGTCAATTGTATGCAACTCATGTGGAAGAGTCAGAAAATACAAAGGGTCCAAGCCCTAAAGATTTTCCACTATTGCAAGAGTTTGAAGATGTATTCCAAGAAATATTAGTATTGCCACCAAATAGAGAGATAGATTTATCTATTTATTTAGTACAAGGAGCTTCCCTAGTATCAAAAACACCTTACATAATGAATACACCTAAATTGAAATAATTACAAATGAAGTTGGAAGAGTTGTTTAAGAAAGGGTACATACATCCAAGTGTTTCACTGTGGGGAGCACCAGTACTCTTTGTCAAAAATAAGGATGGAACATTGAGGTTGTGTATAGACTTTAGACATATGAATAAAGACATTGTGAAGAACAAATACCGTCTACCTAGAATTGATGAGCTCTCTGATCATCTCAGAGGATCAAAGATATTTTCAAAGATAGACTTGAGATCTAGATGCCATGAGGTAATAATCAAGGAAGAAGAAAACAATAAGACAACATTCAGAACCAGGTATGGACATTATGAGTTTGTAGTGGTGCCATTTGGAATGACCAATGCATCATTTGTATTTATGTGCTTAATGAATGGCTTATTAAAAAATTATCTGGATAAGTTTGTCATTGTGTTCTTGGATGACATACTTATTTATTCTAAGTTTGAGGAAGAGGATGAACATCACTTGAGGTTGGTGTTACAAGTGCTGAGGAAACATCATCTTTATGCCAATATTATAAAGTGTTCTTTTTATCAAGAACATATCCATTATTTGGGTCATATTATTTCATAACAAAGTATATAAGTAGATCCAAAAAAGATTGAATCCATTAGAGGATGGCCAACACCCAAGAATGTTTCAAAACTCAGATATTTTATGGGATTATCCGGATACTATAGGAGGTTTATAACAGAGTTATCTAATATTTCTCATCCCATCACTTCTTTACAAAATAAGGGAATCAAGTTTGAATGGACAATAGAGTGTGAAGAGAATTTTAATTTGTTAAAGGAATTACTTACTAGTGCACATGTTTTAAAGATTGCTGACCCAAATGAGAATTTTGTGGTATGTACAGATGCATGCAAGGAAGGACTTGGTGGATTCCTCACTCAAAATGGACATGCCATTGGTTATGAGTCTAGAAAAATCAAAGAACATGAGAGGAATTATGCCACACATGATTTGGATCTTGCTTCCATAGTTCATGCATTGAACATGTGGAGGCATTATCTCATGGGAAAAAGATTTGAACTAGAACATACCATAGTGGTCTGAAATATCTTTTTGAACAACCAACTTTGAATGCTAGGAAAACAAGATGGATGGAATTTTTAAGTGAGTATGACTTTGACATCAAACATATCAAGGGAAAATAAAATAAAGTTGTTGATGCACTCAACATAAGAGTACATCTCATGCATGCTACAGTTGTTAGTACACATCAATCATATTTAAAGAGAAGAATTTTAGATGTTGTTGTTACAGATTAACATTACCTATAGGTAAAAGAAATTTTACAACAAGAAAACATACAACAGAAAATTAAAGAGTACAAGATTAAGGAACATGGATTACTTATGCACAAAAATAGAATTTGTGTTCCTAATTCCGAAGAACTTAGGAATTTGGTGTTTAAAGAAATGCATAATGGACATCTCAGTTACCAGAAAACAATTGCAGTAGTAAGAAGCCAATTCTTTTGGCCATGAATGAAGAAGGATGTTATTGATTACATGTCCAGATGTATGGAATGTCAGAGAGTAAAATCTTAGCATAGACACCCAGCGGGTTTGCTTCATCCATTGCCAATTCCAGAGAAGAAATGGGAAGTGGTAACCATTGATTTTATAACTAAATTGCCCAGGACAGTAAGGAAACATGATTACATAATGGTAGTTGTGTATAAATTGACAAAGTACGATCATTTTTTTCTTCTAAAGATGACTCATACAACAACTAATATTGCAAAAATTTACATGAGGGAAATTGCTAGGTTGCATGGGATACCTAAGGAAATTGTTTTAGATAGAGATACATAGTTTACTTCAAATTTCTGGATGTAATTATTTAAAGGATTTGGTACAAATATGAATTTTATCACAACATACCATCCACGGTCAAATGGGCAGAAAGAGAGAGTCAACCAAGTGATTGAATACATGTTGAGAATGTATGTGATGGATAAACCATCTAAGTGGGAATACTACTTGAATTTGGTTGATTTCTCCTATAATAATGGGTATCAAGATTCATTGAAGATGAGCCCATTTGAGGCTTTATATGGTAGAAAATGTAGTACTCCAGTGAGTTGGGACAAACCAACAGACAGAGTAATACTTGGGCCAGAATTGCTCAAGGACATGGAAGACCAAATGGATATAATTAAGCAGAATTTAAAGGAAGCTCAAGATAGACAGAAAAGTTATACAGATAAGAACAAGACAACTAGATAATTTAAAGTGGGGAAGCATGTTATTTTAAAAGTGAAGCCCAAGAAGATATCATTGAAGTTGGGTAGATGTACAAAGCTAGAAGCTAGATTTTGTGGTCCATTTGAGATCTTGGATAGAATAGGGAAAGTTGCATACATGCTTGCATTTCCTGTTGTTATGGGCCTTATTGGAAAATGCAGACATAAACAGATCTCCCTAGATCCACCTAGATCTAAAACAAAACAAAACAAAATATGGTGCTTTCCCTAAGCTCTAATCATTGAGTTTACTAACTAACACGAGATGGGCAACATATCGTTTAAATATTGCTTCCTCTTGTCGTTGTCGTCCTAGCTCCACTCCATTTCTTTTGTGATATTGGATCTGCAAGGGAACACAATCCAATCAAAGTGAAATCAATATAATATACTCAACGATAACTTATGCATGTGATCAAGGAATCATACAATAAAACAAAGCGAGTTTTATGGGAAAGAAACATATCATTGTATCATATTAAAATGAAAGTGGAGATTACAACCAAAGCCTTGATGTTGCAAGGTCCCCTTTCGATGACCCTTTGCTCCAACACACACACTTGCTCCAATCCTTGAATGAAGAAGATCCACAATGAATTGATAAACTGAAATGAAGCTCTCAAGTATGAACTAAAGTAGGATTCCTCATCCAATTCTTAGCCTATTCAATATTAATCTTGCTTGAATCAACCTTCATTAACCTTATCCTTTTCCATGAGAAATCCCTCTTTATATAGGAGAAAGAGAGATGGTTGAAGAGATTAGGATGATCCCGCCAAATCAAAGAAGAGAGTAGGATCCCATCCATACGGATGCCACCTCATATTCTAGAATATCCCCTTCTAGAACTTTTGTGAAGTTTGACCTTTTCTTATCCTTTTGACATCGTCGCACCCTAGCTGTAGAGAAGTCTACAGAGACGTTGCATGCCAGTTGTATAGAAGAGAGCGATGACCAGGCATCATCGCACCCTTCCTATGGAGCATCCTGTTGTTGATTAAGGTTGGTTGTCATTGATTTCAACCCTTGAAGAAAGCCCCGTAGCACAAAGGTTTGGGTAATGGACCCAATATTGTTTGATGTAAATATGACTCATTATTGTTTTGTCATGGTTTATAAGAAGTAAATATGGATGAACTCCAAAGTGGTCCCCTTATGGTGAAAGCCCTCACAGGAAGACACTTTGTGGAGTAAGATAACCCATGCTTAATTTTGGAATAATGAGATGAAGGAAAGTGAATTTGTCAGGGAAAATATCCTATATGGATAGTGTTTGTCATGTCACATAATTCCTCACAGTTAGAGAGATATGGCCATGAGAAGTTGGAGACCCTAGGTTTGGGTAATGGACCCAAGTTTGTTTGATGGGTAATGGTATGAGTTATGATATATTTTCAGATAATACTATTCTATATGGATAGTACATGTCATGCCATTTTTGGTGGTATGTA
>ML791810.1:36865-62866 GCA_009831015.1 Picea engelmannii
TGCTCAAAAAGGGTCATTCTGGTGTTATCGCCCAACTCCATGCCATACAAGCAACAGAGACACCCTCGGTACCGCAAGACCTCCAAGCCATCCTTTCTAAACATCAATTGGTCTTTTCCACTCCCCAAGGCCTCCCTCCTTCCTATGGTGTTCATGATCATTCCATTCCCTTCTACCAGGAAGCCTTCCTCCCAATATCCATCTGTATCATCACCACTTTTCCCAAAAAAATGAAATTGAGAAAATGGTCCAGGAACTCCTTAATGCAGGCATTATCTGCCCCAATATGAGCCCCTATTCATCTCCTGTGGTCATGGTCCTGAAGAAAGAAGGTTCTTGGAGAATGTGTCCTGACTTTTGTGCCCTCAACAAACTTACCATCAAAGACAAATTCCCCATTCCTATCATTGATGACCTCCTGGATGAATTGAGTGGAGCCCAATTCTTCACTAAACTGGATCTTCATTCAGGCTACCACCAAATACGTATGAAAGAGGAAGATATTCCCAAGACTTCCTTTAGAACTCATGAGGGCCACTATGAGTTTTTGGTCATGCCCTTTGGCTTGTGTAATGCCCCCTCCACCTTCCAAAGCCTCATGAATCACGTCTTCCATCCTTTTCTTCGCCATTTTGTCTTAGTTTTCTTTGATGATATCCTCATCTATAGAAAAACCTGGACATGCCATCTTGCTCATGTGGATCGAGTTCTCCATCTACTCTCTCAGCACCAACTTTTCCTGAAACAGTCTAAATGTGCTTTTGGCGCCTCAGAAGTAGAATACTTGGGTCATCCGGTTGGAAAAGATGGCATCAGAGTGGATCCTAAAAAGATTGAAGCTATGCAAGACTGGCCTCACCCAAAGACTCTTAATATCTTGCGTGGATTTCTAGGCTTAATAGGGTATTATTGCAAGTTTGTTAAGAATTATGGGAAGATTGCAACACCTCTCACTGCTCTCCTCAAAAAGAAATCTTTCACTTGGACTCCAGCTGCTGCTCAAGATTTTCAAACCTTGAAGATGGCCATGTGCACCACTCCAGTCCTTTCCCTTCCCGATTTCACAAAGAACCTTTGTGTTGGAATGTGATGCCTTAGGGAAAGGAATTGGTGTTGTCCTTATGCAAGAGGGTCAACCTTTGGCCTTTACCAGCAAACAACTATCTGAAAGAAATATGGGCAAATCCATCTATGAAAAGGAAATGTTGGCTATTCTTCATGCCATGGATCTATGGGATCCTTATCTATTGGGGCAATGGTTCCAAATTAAGACAAACCATCAAAGCCTCAAGTATTTTCTGGAACAACACATTTCCTCCACAGAAGAACAAAAATGGGTGACTAAACTCTTTGGATACGATTATGAGATCATTTATAAGAAAGGAAAATACAATGTGGTTGTGGATGCACTTTCCCGAAAATATGAAGATGAAGGATCCCTTTTTTCTCTTTCATTCATTGTACCAGATTGGCTCCAAGTCGTTCGCCAAGAATGGCTACAAGATCCCAAAAATTTGCAGTTGATCTAGCAATTGCATTCCAATGCTCCATATTTCCAAGGGTACTCTTGGCTCCATGAGAAACTTCGATACAAAGGTCATTTGTATTTAAGTAAACAATCAAATCTTAAATCCACAGTACTTTCTGAGCTTCATGCTACACCCACAGCAGGGCACTCCAGGTTCACCAAAACCTATGACAGGGTCAAACGTTCCTTTTTTTGGGATGGTATGAAATAGGAAATTCGTAATTTTGTAGTTGAATGTGACGTGTGTCAACGCAACAAGGGAGAAACAGTCAAATCGCCAGGCACACTACAACCACTCGCAATTCCACCTGCTATTTGGAAGGATATCTCTATGGATTTTATTACCATCTTACCCAAATCGGGAAATAAATCCGTCATCATGGTGGTTGTTGATTGCCTTTCCAAGTATGCTCATTTATGTGCCCTTCAACACATGTTTACAGCATCCACGGTGGCTCAAATATTCATGGATTAGGTCTTCAAGCTTCATGGTATGTCGCACTCTATTGTTTCTTATCGCAACCCAACTTTCACAAGCAATTTTTGGCAAGAACTGTTCAAGATACAAGGCACAGAATTGCATCTCAGGACAGCTTATCATCCCCATACTGATGGCCAAACGAAATTTGTCACCAAGTGTTTGGAAACATATTTGAGGTGTTTTTCCTCAAAAAATCAAAATCAGTGGGCTTAATGGTTACCCCTAGTTGAATGGTGGTACAACACTTCATACCATACAACTACACGCATGACTCGTTTTGAAGCGGTATATGGACAGAAGCCACCCTCAGTTCTCTCATACTTATCGGGTGCCTCGAAGGTCCAGACAGTTGACCTAACACTTATAGCTCAAGAGGCTATTCTTCATACCCTCAAAGAGAATTTGGTCACGGCACAGAATCGCATGAAGCAACAAGCAGATCAAGGTCACTCTAAACGTCAATTTTCATAAGGGGATCAGGTGTTTCTTCAACTGCAACCTTACAAGAAAACTTCCCTCAAGGTCGAGCATTGTCAGAAGCTAGCGCCAAAATTTTATGGTCCTTATACTATGTTCAAGCGTGTGGGACAAGTCGCCTATAAGTTAGCTTTGCCCAGCCATTCGAAGCTATATCCTATTTTTCATGTTTCATGCTTAAAGAAGGTGATTGGAGCTAAGTGCTAAATTCAAACCAACCTTCTAGAGTTAGCTGAAGAAGGATCCATTTGGATACAACCAAAAGCAGTTTTGGACCAGCATGAGCGTCGCCTACATCAAAGAACCATCAAGTAAGTGCTAGTCCAGTGGAAAGATACAACTCCAGCAGACACCACTTGGGAACCAGCTACCATTCTGCAACAATTTCCTCATCTCAAACCTTGAGGACAAGGTTGTTTTTAAGGGGGTGGACATGTTAGGGTCCTAACTTGCACATAGGTAGAACAATATATTCGGATGTAATAAATGTAAATATTAATAAGGCCTTTCAATAAAATAGAATAAGGCGAATGTAAGAAGACATAATAGAAGCTTCTGCTTCTAGAAGGATCTTCCTCTAGATGCTTCTTTTTAGTATAAATAGGAGTAGAGGATATGAGAACCCTAGCTTAGATATTATTGTAATAGAGCTCTTCTCAACTGGAGTTTTCCCCCTCGAAGAGGCCCATGAACATTTCTTCCAAATTCAAAGCGTTATTTATGTTGTTATTCTTATATCATTTCAGTGTTATTGTGGTGAATGTTCTAGATATATTGTTGTTATTATGCCATTACTAGCATTTTATTTCTATTCTGCATACATTTTATATCTGGTACATTATAGGATGGGTATGTTAGATGTGTCGAGGCAAATTCTGCAGGGGAGTGGGTGGATGGGATGGTGTGTCAGTCAAGGTAGTGTTTTTGCGGGGTGTGTGTTGAGGAGGTCTAAGGGATATGTGTCGTGCGGGGGGGTCTGTGGGGTGTGTGTCAGGAAGTGTGTATGTGTGGTGGCTATCACAGAGTATTGTGGTATGTGTGGAGGCTATCGTGGATTAGTGTGGGGAGTATGGGGGTATGTGGTATCGGGTGCAGAGTGTTGAGTGGAATGGAGGCGGGGTCAGGATTGTGTGTGGGAGCGGGGTGTATAGGGAGCAGAGTGTGTGGTTCGGGGTTACGATAGTTTAGGAGGGGGTTGCAATGGGTCCGTGGGGGGTGTGTTGGGGTAGGATATAGGATATACGAGAGTGGGGGATGTCAAGTGGTGAGTCGGGAAGGTGAGGGTTTGCGGGAGTGGGTTTACGGGATTTCAAGGGGTGGGTGGGGGTTAGGAACAAGGACAGGTGGGGGAAATAAAATATAAATATAAACATAAAATATATAAAGATAAATAAATATAAATAACTAATAGTTAATAATTAATTATTAGTTATTTATATTTATTTATATTTATATATTTTATGTTTGTTACAGGCCTGTTGAGGAAAAGATATGAAATTATCTTAATCAGGCATTTCCGGATCTTGCTTGGCTAATGCAAGATATTCGAGAATGTTACCCTATGTTTATAGCATCAAAAAGTGTTTCCCAATCCACAAGTATTAATTAAATGGGGTTAGGCTGATTTTTGAATAAAAAATTGTTGCAAAAACAAACATAACATTTTTATACCATTTTCTGAATAATACATATGCAAAAGGTAAATGTGGAGACAAAAGAAAAAATACCAAGTCACATATCAACATAGATGAGACAAAGTAGCAATCATTTATGTCATTCCAAGAAATCAAAAAAATCGTTCTCTTTACAAAAATCCCTGAGGGAGTTTGGACCAAAGTCAAACTTAGATATCCACGATGAAAACCATACAAAATGACTCTGACAGGAAGTAAAAACTGAAATTTAAAATCTAGATAACCTTGCCATGGATTGTTTCCCACTCGACTCTACACAATATCCTTTATCAGTCATGAAATTTAATTCATAAACAGACAAGTCTACACAGACTATCAAAGATAGATCAACACCTCTAAAAACAAGTGTCTGAATGATGTAATTTAGCTTTGAATCTTGTTGTCTACAATAGGACCCTGCTATCATAAAAGAGAATTAGGATTTTAATGAATTGAAGAATGAATGAAAATTGAATTATCTCAATAAAACTCAAGAGCAAGCCTTAGTATATTTCTCCTTCTATTCTCCTATTTTCCTTCCTTCTCATTTGACTTGTATACATTCCAAATTAATTGTAGTTTAACCACTTCATTTAGTTAAGTTAACAAAAACTCAACTAACTTTTAGTTTAGGGGAAGAATTAATAATAATAATAAGGGTCTTTTAATAAATAATCACTAGTAGGTGTGACCCCTTGTAACTCTCTTTATTTTCTTTAACAAAAATAAACATAACTAGACAATAAATCGGACACGTCCCTCATTGTGGCTCCCATATCATTTCTATAATTTGAAAATTAAATATCAATGATATTTCAAATCATATCTAAACATATAATATCTAGAATATCCAAAAATAGCATGTTGTCCAAACCTTCAGCAGTCCATTGTCCTCAATAAAATAATAATAAAGTAAAATAAAAAACCGTACATTGAGAGGAAAATTTATCTTTGTTGTAGTTATCTCCTTTTGAATTCTCTAAATTAGCCTTAGGCTGTATAGAGCCTTTAGGCTTGATCTCATTGATGACATGAAAACAATCATCTCTCAAGTGCATGCAGGATGAAACAAATTTGGTTGAATCACTTGAGGGGGAGGAGGGGGCAGCAACAACTTTCCTTTATCATGCATATGGTGGGCTTCGGTTTTGAGTCTCTTTCTTGCGTGGGAGGACTGTACAGGTGAGTGTGCAGGAGAAATATGGAAATTTGGGTTAACTGGTGGAGGAGAAGCAGGTAGAGACAAATTTGGCCAGCCACGATGTTGGAAGACTACTGGGTGAACAATCTTTTCCCATTCTCAAGGACTTCAGGTTGCAATGAAAAATGAGGGGGCACAGGGATGCCAGGGACATGTTGGGGTTGGAAGGGAGGCCTCTCTGGTCTAGGTTGGACTACCCCTTGTCCAATCCAATTGGAAAATATAGCTTGGAAGTGTTGGTTTAACTCTTGAGGATCTGCATCAAAATGTATTGAGAATATTGGAATTCTAGGCGCTCTGTTCCAATTCCCTCTACCCTTGTTATTTTTTCCATGACTTCCTCTATTGAAGAATCTCATCCTATATACAACGTTTATTAGCAACTAGCTTCTTAAAGAAACCATACATGACATCTATTAATATGAAACAAAGTTTGGCGCAGTAATCACATCATACCCATGCAATCCAATCCATAAAATTCATGCAATAATTGTCAATGAGCAGGGGGTGAATTAGGGTTCTGGGATATCTGAGGGGATTGTATTGAGTGAAAAAGTGATAAAATGAAGGGAGTAAGAACACGATTATTGCTCAACCATCATTGAACAATCAACTATGCAACAATAACCAAATCATATCAGTTGTGATCCATCTATGTGTTATTTCTTAATCACTGTAATACAAAGTTTTAATTCAATTTTAAGAACAGGGCATGCAAAATGAATCTGGGATTGTGAGGGGATTTGTATTAAGCGAAAAAGTGAAAAATGGCAGGGAATTTCATGGATACTATTCATAAAACAAATTAAATAAATCATACAATCATAACTCTGTTCAAAATTAATCGAAAAAGCATCCACTTTCAAGACCAACATTCATTGTTCCTCAATTGTATACAAAACTGCTTGTTGTTTCAATAATTAAATTTTCCAAAATTCCTTAATTTATAATAGTCTGTGCAATTATAACTTATAAAAACCTTTCCCATTCAGCATTATTTTTTATTAAAACGTTGATCCCTTTTTCTTTTTCTTTTTCTTTTTAAATAATCAATACATGTACAGAAATATGCTCAACATTGTATCCCCGATAATAAATAATGCACCATGATAAACAATCAATAGTCATTGCTCATCAATTACAATCGGACCCAATTTAAATGTACACATGTGTAAACCCCGATCTTGATCCCTGCGTGTATCAGCATATATAACTTATTTTGAAATATTGTAAATGCAAAGAGTATTGTATTTATTGTTGATGTATTATTCATTAGATCAATCCCCTTTTGTGGATTGATCATGTCAGGCATTGTAAATGACCAAATCCCCTTTTGCGGATTGGTCAAACCCTAATTGTAATATGCTAAATGAGAAGTCGGCCCCCAGAATATATTAAAGTGGTTATAACCACCTAGAATGAGAAGTTTGCCCTGCCAGTGAAAAGACACCTCAGTTCAGCACTTGCCAGATTGTATAAATAACAGAGGTCAGTGCCTCATTTATTCACTCACTCACTTGTTCATTAGAGCGCAAGTTTGGATATGCAGTTGGAGAAGAAGGAAGAGAGAGAGGGGTTCATACTTGGGAGAGGAAGTTTTGTATTGTTTGTTTCATTATCTTGGCATTGTATTGGTTATCTATATTAAGGAAGTTTTTGTTGGGTTTTCTCCCCCATTAGGGTTTCCCAAGATAAATGATGTGTCTCTTGTGATTGTGTATTTCTCGGTGATCCTATCTATGTTATGGTTATCTAGTGAATTTAAAAGAAACCTAATAATATATTAAACCTTAACATGGTATCAGAGCTAAGCTGAAGAGAGCATATTTCACAAGAAGAAGAAAAATGTCGTTGTTGTCATACATGAAAATTAGGGTTGTTTTATTGAAGAAGAATTTCATCCCCAAAACCTTCTAGAAAAGTGAACCCTACCTCAAGGAACACTTTGGCATCTTCAGCACACCTTTTCAGTGGCTAGATCTCCTGTAAAGTGAAACCCTATTTTTCACCAGTACCAGAAGAACCAGAAAACCAAAAGTACCAGGAAACCAGAAGTACCAAAAAACGAGAAGCACCAGTCCATAATCCGTTGGTCAAGTTTGAAGGGGTAAAATTTGGATTTTTTGAAATCTAACCACACCAGGCTACTCGCCTCAGCCAAACGCGCATCTTGGTAAGTTCAGAATTCAATTTTGAGTATTTTCATTTTTTGGTCATTTTCCTAGCTCCAGGTAAAAGATGTCTGCAAGCATTAAGCTTGTTGACAAGCTAGAAGGTGTGGAAAAATTTTGTGCCTGGAAATATAGTATCGGACTCATTCTTGAAGAGAATTACCTAGCAATATTTATTAAAGAAGATGTACCAGAACCCGTCGATGTTGCAGCTAAAGCAAAACACCAAAAGGACACAATTAGGGCCAAAAGAATCATTGCAGATTCTATCAAATATCACTTGATTCCTCAAGTGTATTCAAAGAAGACTCCAAAATAAATGTTTGATTCCCTAACCATATTATATGAAGGAAATAACATAAATCGGAATATGAATCTAAGAACTCAACTCAAGAATACAAGGATGCAAAAAGGAGAAATGATCCAGGAATATTTCTCCAGAATTTCAGAATTCAAAGAACAGCTAGAAGCAATTGGAGATACTATAGACGAATCTGAACTCATAATGATGGCCCTTAATGGTCTCATAAGACCATGGGATGTATTCATTCAAACTATTTGTGCTAGAAAGGAGAAACTACAATTTGACAGTCTTTGGGAAGAATGTATTCAAGAATAATCAAGGGTACCTAACCGAGAAGCTTTGCTATAAAGAGATGAAGATCAATCCCTAGCTACTCACACTAAAGGAGGAAGGAAGAAGTCTTACTTCCAGAAAGAAACTTGTAAATATTCTCACCCCCAAAACAAATTCATACATAAAGAATCTCAACCAAGGAGACTCCAAAAGTTTCAGAAAGGACAAAGAAAAGGAAAAGATTTCTCATTCTACCAATGTTACCATTGTGACAAGATGGGACATATTGAGAAACATTGTCCAGTTAGACGAGAAGAATACAAGAAGAAAAACAAGAGGTATCATGTCCATGCAGTTGAAGATGAAGAGCCACCCACAAAGATGATAAGAGAACAAATTGAATACCATGTCTTAATCTCGGCCCTCTCAGGATCAGTATCACCTGGTGAGGACACTTGGCTCATTGATAGTGGTGCTTTCAAGCACATGATAGGTCAAAGATACATTCTCTCTTTCCTTTCAGAAAAGAAGTTTTCTCATAGAGTTACACTTGGAGATGATTATCAATACCCTATCAAGGGAGTAGGAGAATCAAATTACAAGCTTAATTCAGGGACTCCAATGTAGATGAAGGATGTACTCTATGTACCAAGTTTGACAAAGAACTTACTCTCCATATCAGCCTTACAAAAGAAAGGCTTTAGATTTTCCTTTATAGATGGAGAATTTCTTATGTAGGCCAAAGGAAAAAACATGAAAGAAGCAATTGTTATTCAGAAAGAAGAAGGTGGCTTGTATAAGCTAAAGGGTCATTCAGAAGTATCCATGGCCCACACCATTGAGAATCTATGTGAACTTTGGCATAGATTATTATCCCACATCAACTACAAGGCATTACCTTATATAAGCAAAGTAGTCACGGGTCTACCAGAACTCAAGGTTGATCATGAAGGTGTGTGCAATGGATGTGCACAAGGGAAGAACATCAAGAACCATTTTCTGAAGAGGGATAGTAAAGAAGAAGGAGTCTTAGAACTCATTCACAGAAGAATACCAATCCATTATAAATAATGATGTATGGGAAATAGTTCCCAAACCGAAGAGCAAGGATGTGGTATCTTCCAAATGGATTTTCAAAATAAAACATGTTGTTGACGAAAGTATTGAGAAATATAAATCAATGTTTTTTGCTCGTAGCTTTTCTCAAAAGGAAGGCATTGACTATGAAGAGACATTTCTTCCTGTAGCTAGATACACTTTGATCATAACAATCATATCCCTTGCGGATAAGATGAAGTGGAAGTTACACCAGATGAACGTGAAAACTACCTTCTTGAATGGTGTCATTGAAGAATAAGTGTATATAGAACAACCTCAAGGATTTCAAGTTGAAGACAAGAAGACTCATGTGTGTAAGTTGAATAAGGATCTGTACGGATTGAAGCAAGCTCCTAGAGATTGGTATGGAAGGATTGATAGTTTTATGATGAGCTTGGGCTTTACCAAGAGTAAAGTATATTCTAACCTTTACTTCAAGGTTATGAATGATGAGCTTGTTATATTGTTGTTGCATGTGGATGACTTATTCTTAATTGGAGAAGAAATGCTCATCATTGAATGTAAGAAGAAGCTCGCTGCAGAATTTGAGATGAAAGACCTTGGCCTAATGCACTATTTCTTAGGTCTTGAGGTCTAGCAAATCCTAGAGAGTATCTTCCTTAACCAAGGGAAGTATGCAGTTGAAATCCTGAAGAGATTTGACATGTTGGAGTGCAAGTCCATGAATACACCCATGGAAACAAAGTTGAAGCTCATGGTTGACACTTCGTCAGAATTGATTGATGTTATGCTATACAAATAAATCATTGGATTGTTGATGTATCTAACAAACACCAACCCAGATATATGTTTTGTTGTAAACACCTTGAGTTAGTTTCTAGTAGAGCCCAGATGTGTTCACCTAGTTGTTGCAAAACATGTGATGAGGTACCTTAAGGTTACATTAGATTATGGTCTCAGTTATGATGGAGATCATGACTTCTGACTAAATGGTTATACTAATTCAGATTGGGTTGGAAGTGTCTTTGATATAAATATCACTTCGRGATGTTGTTTTGGTCTGGGGTCATCCATGATCTCATGGCAGAGTAGGAAGCAATCAAGCATTTCTCTCAGCATGGCAGAAGAAAAATACATTGTTGCTTGTTCTTCCAGTTGTGAAGCCATATGGCTTTAGAAGTTTTTGAYARGTCTGTTTGACCTAGAGTTGGAAGCAACCATGATCCTATGTGATAACCAAAGTTGCATAAAGATGACAGAGAACCTTGTGTTCCATGACAAGTCAAAACACATAGACATCCRATATCATTACATCAGTGATATGGTGTAGAGAGAAGCTATAAATCTCTAGTATGTTAGCACAAATGAGCAGATTGTTAATATGTTGACCAAGCCTCTATCTCATGTAAAGTTTGAGCATTTTCGATATAATCTTGGTGTAGTTCGTAAGGACCTCCCTGGAAAGGGGGAGTAGTGTTGTGATTCTAGCCCCATGATGATGATGTGTCAGCCTAGTCCTGTGATTCCATCCTTGTGTTGATGATGTGCCAGCCTAGTGTTGTGATGTCATCCTTGTGTTGATGATGTGACAGCCTCGTGTTGTGATGATGTGTCAGCCTCATGCTGTGATGACGTGTTTTTGGCCTCGTGTTGTGATGATGTGTTGCCATCCTTGCGTTGTGATCCCAGCTTCGTGCTGATGATAATGTGTTTCCAGCCTCACATTGTGATGTCATCTTCGTGTTGATGATGTTGTGTTTCCAATATCATACTGTGATGCCAGCTTCATGTTGATGATGTTGTGTTGCCATTCTTGTACTGTGATGCCAACTTTGTGTTGATGACATTGCCAGCTTTGTGTTGATGATATTGTGTAGCCAGCTTTGTGTTGTGATGCCAGCTTCATGCTGAAGACTCTCAGCCTAGTGCTAATGTGTATGATGCTCCAGCCTCTATGTTGTGTTGTTGTTGATGTTGATGATGCTCCAACATTTAGGTTTTGTTGATGATTCTCTAGCCTTTGTGTTGTGTTGATGATACTCCAGCCTTTGTATTCTGTTGATGATGAGAAAAAATTCTGATGATTTATAGATATGCCAGTCAGTGTTCTAAGATGTTGTTGATGATGTTTCCCTCTCTCTCACCTGATGTTGTTGAAGAATAACCTTGTTATTAAGGGGAAGTGTTGAAATATTGTAACTACAAAGAGTATTTTATTTATTATTGATGTATTATTAATTATATCAATCCCCTTTTATGGATTGATCATGTTGATCATTGTAAATGACCAAAACCCCTTTTGTGGATTGGTCAAACCCTAATTATAATATGTTAAATAAGAAGTTGGCCCCCAAAATATATTAAAGTGGTTATAACCAGCCAGAATGAGAAGTCGACCTTGCCAGTGAAAAGACACCTCAGTTCAGCACTTGCCAGATTGTATAAATAAGAGAGGCCAGCGCCTCGTCTTTTCACCCACTCACTTGTTCATCAGAGAGCAAGTTTGGAGCTACAGTTGGAGAAGAAGGAAGAGAGAGAGAGGTGCATACTTGGGAGAGGACTTTCTATATTGTTTGGTTCATTCTCTTGGCATTGTATTGGCTATCTATATTAAGGAATTTTTTGTTGGGTTTTCTCTCCCATGAGGGTTTCCCAGGATAAATGATGTGTCTCTTGTGATTTTGTATTTCTTAGTGATCATTAATATGCTATGGTTATCTAGTGAATTGAAAAGAAACCTAATAATATCTTAAACCTTAACAAATTATTCTTTTTTTTAAAACAATCGATAGTCTACACGATAATTCCAATATAACCATACCATATATGAAGCAAACAAAAGTCAATTGACACCATGGACTACTTTTTTACCTTGCCAGAACCCTGATCAGTCTTGGTAAAATTCACATAGGTGTCTTCTTACACACTCAAGACCACATTGGATAAAACACAGTGATTGAACCATAACGAATAGAAAGACAGTCGTCGACTATATGCAACCATTCCTTTCCCTTTTAATTTGTTTAAACGATTTCATTACAGAAGGACCTCACAAAGATTCAACCAAAAGGAATGGGTTTATAAATGAGAGAGTATGTCTCCTTAAATTTCCACAATCATTAACTGATAACCCGACACTTGACAAACCTCAGAATGTGCCCGAGGAGAGTAGAGACAGTTAGAGTCTGAGTCGTCTCTGTCAAAAATCAAATGTGTGGAGGCAACACAACCCTATTTATCTTTTAAACAAAAACACAAAGAGTTGACGATATTCCAATACTTATATCCATTTCACCATCGATTAACAACCACAGGCCAAAAAAACAATTTTGAAAATGAAACAGCAGTGAGCCACACAGTCCTTCGACTTATTACTCCAAGCCCTTGACAGGACCAATAGTTAACGTCTGAGGAGAGACAAAGGAAATTCGAGTAAAATAACCCAGTGCACACAAGTGCATCTAACACTTGCAGAGAAGAGACGAGGGTTAAACTAACATTGGTGGTTATCCAGACACAGTGAGACAATGTCTCTTTCCAATCATCCGGGAGGTTAATAACTTTTGACAACAACAACAATGAGGACACACACATTCTTGTGAAAGAATGTTGAGATATAACATGTATCAATCCAATACCCACACAGGACTATATTAACATTCAGGGCCAACCAAGACTGGATCTTGGGACGCTTTCAATGAAAATACAATAGGAACGGGCTACCAACCACAACTCGGGGTTTGAAGAAAAAAAGACACCACTTTTGGCAATTTCTCTGCAAATGGGTAAGGATTACCACAAGAATCGAGACAGAAACGAGTTAACAGACAGTGATACACTGAACAAAAACCTTCAATCATCAAACCCCGAGCCTTATTGCACCACTTTCGCTTATTATTCCACAGAGACCCATCATAAAACTACATTGATTGAGCAAACAACCAACGCGCAACTTATTAATACCCATTTCTTTGTTTGCAATTTCCAACATTTTACAATCATCACAGAGAGCCATAACACCACATTTACACACAGTCAAAAATCTCAAGAACACACAGAATCCAAGCATCAATGAGCCACCATTTGGTTCATAAAACAGAGAATAATTCATGGATGGAGAGAAAATAGCCATACTTGTGAGGAAAATGCTTAAATGACGAGTTGGTCAAGCCTTCCCTTCAAAAAAAAAACTGAAAATGCAGAGCTTCACAACCAAGAGAGAGAAATTGCAACAATGGAACAATGCTAGGGTGATGAGCGATAGGGAAGGTTTGGAATGACGTGAAGTAAATGCAAGTTGATTCCATCACCTGACCCCATTCAATTCGAAGTACGAGACAACCCAATAAGCATAACATCCACCAATAAATCAAATGATATCACCAATGCATAATCAATGTCAAACCATCGAAAGATCTAAGACCATATCTACTGCATAGTGCGCCACCCAAGATATTTCATATGCTAATGTTTTGTCATAACTCCACACAATAATCCATATCAAGATTGCTATATGCGTCTACATTCGACTTTAATGAAATTTGCATAGTCCATTAACCAAACAAAGAGCATAATAGCTAGGACTAACACTTAATCCATTAACTCTTTCATTTGAAATTTACAAGTAGTCTTTTTACATAGTCCCTTTCCTTTTTCTATAACTATAGAACCTTTCCATAATTTTCCTTGTTTTGATCATGTTGCCATTAAGTATCCCTTGCATATATGTGGCTAAGTAATCAACATAAGAATTAGTAACAAGGTTATAACATAGAAACTATAACCAACATGATCCTCATAACCATGGAAGTTGTTTTGTGTCGCAAATTATTACCAATAGCATGCATTAACCACTCATTATCACACCAAATGCAACCAAGACTGCATCATCAAAAAGGTAGGATTGTGTAGTCAACATCATAACAGTATAAAAATATGTGTCATGTGTCTATCATTGCACCTCTAGTCTACAGGGGGGTCCCACCTACTAGTATTATATTATTATCATAATTAAATAATAGTGTTTTTAGCAATCCTTTGCATGCGGGATTCATCATTGCGATTTTAATCGTCAACAAACTAGCAACTCCACAGGGAAATTTGTTTCCAACAGATTAAGAACTCAAAATGTCTAGTTTTGCAAACCATGTAACATCATACCAAGAAGATATAAATCAGAAACGATTATGCAACAGGGGGAAGCGAGCGGATTTAAGGGAATAATGACCGGGAATTTGGGAATAAATCATGGAAAGTGTTAAGTATGAGGGGGTTTATCCCTATAAGCATAATCATTCAACTAAAAAGTATTCTTGACTTTCAGGAGAAAAAATTTATGAGCTTGCTCTTTTGAATCTTGAAATGGATGAAAGAAAAGGAAAGCATAAGAGGGATAAAACAAACTATCTTATAAAACAGCAGTTGAAGCATATAACAATTTCAATGATGTTTTCAAGAAGAACCTCATGACAGCTGTGTAACTCGATTGTTATTGATTAACAATACTTTGCAGAAGCATCGTTGTGAAAAAACTGATCCAAAATTTTATTTGACAAGAAAAGACATCAAAAGAAACAAAAAGTAAGAAAAGTCCTAGCATAAATGAAACAACAGAAACAAAATAAGTAGAAAAGAAATGACAAATGTAAAAAATAGAAATGTAAGAACAGAAATGAAAAACTACTAAAATACAGAAAACATTCCATACAATGTTAAACCTTTCAAGTTGGTTCCACGTAGTGTTTTAAGTGGGAACCGTTAGTGTTGTAGGAAAACAATCGCTCTTGTGAGTTCTTTAGAATGTAAGAATTTGTGCCCAGGACAAAAGTGATCTTAAAAGGACCTAGCCACAATTTTTGAAACTTTGAATGTCTTCCTCTATCAGCATGAGTTGAATCCCACAGCAGTACCTTCTCATTAACTTTAAATTTGATAGCCTTGACACTTTTGTTCAAACATTTTTTAACAGTTTGTTGTCTTCTCTTTATATTATCCAAGGCAAACGTCCTTTTCTCTTCTAAAGCCAAAAGTGCATTCATTATTTGAGAAACATCAAAAGAATTCAATTCTTCGACCTGTAGAATTACCTTAAGGAGGAAAGTTCCAGCTCAGTAAGAAGAATGGATACTTAACCATAAACAAGTTGGAAAGGAGTGCAACCAGTGCTCACCTTGGTGGTAGTGCGATTTGCCCAAAGAGCATAAGTGAGGAGAGTGTTCCATTGACGAGGCTTATCTTCAATGAGCCTCTTAATAATTATTACCAAATTCTTATTGGTAGACTCGGCTTGCACATTACCTTGTGGATAACAAGTTGATGAGGTAAAATGTTTAACCCCCAACTTTTAAGAACCAAAGATTGAATACAAAATCAGCACAACAAATATACAAGAACAATATGCAAAAAAAAAATTATTACTATCAAACCCTTGAGGTAGGGAAACACCATACAATGGATCATATTATGGAATGGATCATCTCATGTTCACTTGCCTCTTCGAGGGGGTTTCCTCCTAATGAGTTACAGCTCCAAATACAATACTTCTCTTCATATCCCATTACATTTCTTGAACCCTTTTATATATTACTACCATCACCTAAGAACATTCTAGAGGAGGAATCTTCTAGAAGTAGAACCTTCTAAGAAGTCCTCTTACATTTATTATATCTAATTACCCATTTATTATATCTAACTACCATAGTGGGTCTTATTTAATAATATAGTGGGCCTTATTTAATAATATAGTAGACCTAGTCCACCTTACATTGAATGGCCTCCACTATTATCACTATGGGCCCTCTGCCCCCTCCCCCCACCCCTCCACTACTTCTCTAGATACCTTACATCCCATCCCCCTTATGAAAGCATTGTCTTCAATGCTTGATGTACAACCATATACCAGGGTCCCATGGATAAGTGTGGACCACAATGATAAAGTAGACTAGAGAACCATGGTCCCATTGAGAAATGGAAGCCACCATGCTGAAGTAGTCCAACCGTCATTGTAAACCAGGGTCCCATGTCCAATTTCTCATGTGAACCCCACATGGAAGATATCGGCGCCCATTAACCAACTGAAAATGATGCTCCAAAGACTGACACCTGTCATGTGGATCCACATAAGGAGATCCATCCACATAGTGGAAAATGGTCATAGTTGAATCTGGAAGGAATAATATCACTGTAGAATATGTAGGATGGACGTTGGTAATAATCATTGGCTCTCGATTTGTCACATTGATACTCTTTACAGAAGGTGGATTAAAGTTATCAAATAAAATATGAAAGTGGTTGTCATCCCAGAAATGACAAATATCCATATACCAATCATCGCAATCGGTCTCCAAATCATACCAAGCATATATTTCTTGATTATATTCATCTCTGATGTCCTCCATAAGAAATATCTCCTACATGCTATCCAATGAATCTTGAATACTACAAAAACTATCATTGAGGTAGTTTGTGAGGCCATCCAATGTTTCATACAATTGGGATTTGAATGATTCAGTAATTTGTAGAATTTCTTTGAGGGTTTGAGAAGAAATATACATCTGAGCACCCTATGAACTCTTCAATCCCACAACCATCATGAAAAAACCCAAAAAATAGAACAATAAGTTACGGCAGGAAATTGCAGCTTTTTCTGGAAAAAAACCTGAAACATTGTTGAATTTAAAATGCTCATAACTTCACTTCTCGAACTCCATTTTGGTTGATGTTTTTTTTAAATGGGTGAAATTGTGAGAGAAACTCAGATCTATAATTTGTTTGGGCAAATTCGGCCTCCAACTACTACATAAATAAAAACAATTTCGTCGTTGTCCGTGGAAAAACCCCTGAAAAATTGCAAATTTTAAAACTTCAATATCTTGACTTCCCGGACTCCGTTTCAGACAAAAAAAAATTCAACTTGAGTGTTTTTCTGAGAGGAAATTAGATATAAAACCTTTTTCTACAAATTTTTCACAAAAATATATCGAAAATTTATGGAATGTCATGGCCCTTTTTTTTCTTCTCTGAAAACAAAATCTGCAAAAATAAAAAATATTTTCCCACAATGTCTGCCAAGGAAAGTTCTCTGACACCAATTGTTAAGAACCAAAGACTGAATAAAAAATCAACACAACAGATATATAAGAACAATATGCAGATTCTTTTTTATTACTATCAAACACTTGAGGTAGGGCAACATCGTACAATGGATCCTATTATGGAATGGATCCTCTCATGTTCACTTGTCTCTTCAAGGGGGCTTCCTCCTAATGAGATACCTCTCCAAATACAATACTTCTCTTCATATCCCATTATATTGCTTGAACCCCTTTATATAGTACTACCGTCACTTAAGAACATTCTAGAGGAGGAATCTTCTAGAAGTAGAACCTTCTAAGAAGTCCTCTTACATTTATTATATCTAAGTACCAATTTATTATATCTAACTACCATAGTGGGTCTTATTTAGTAATATAGTGAACCTAGTCCACCTTACATTGAATAGCCTCCACTATTATCACTATGGGCCCTCTGCNCCCCCCCCCCCCCCCCACTACCTCTCTAGCTACCTTACACCAACTTAGCTAAAAATTGGATCAGCTTAGAAGAAATAAAATCAGGACCATTGTTTGTAATGATTTCCAAAAGAAGACCAAATCTAGAAAAAAAATATTATTTTTAAAGGAAATCACCTATTCATCCTGCGAATGCTTAAGTGGGACAACTTCAGTCCATTTTGTAAAATAGTCTTGTTGAGGAAAAGATATGGAATAATATTACTCAATCATTTGCAGACTCTTCTTGGCTAAATCAGAATAGACGGGAATGTCACCCTATGTTTATAGCCAACAAAAATAAAATCCTAACTCACAAGTATTAATTACAAGTGTTTAGGCTAGTCTTTTATCAACAAAAAACTTGCTAAAAATTTACTTTTTATGTAATTTTCTGAACATATTAGTTGTTGAAATAAATATAAAGATAGAAGTAAAGTCACCAAGATATGAGACATAAAGCAATCTTTTATTTCATTCAAATTCACCAAAGAGTCATTTTATTTACAAAATCTCTTACAGAAATTTTGGACCAAAGTCAAACTTAGGCATCCACGATGGAACATACAAAAGGACCTCTGATAGAAAACCAAAACTAAACTCTAAAAATCTAGATCAATTTGCCACAAATTGTTTCCCACTCAACTCTGCACAATAGCCTTTGTCAATCATGAAAACTAATTCACAAATAAACAAGTCTACATAGACTATCAAAGATAGATCAACACCTCTGAAAAATAAGTGTCTAAATGATGTGATTCAGCCCTGAATATTGTTGCCTACCATAAGACCCTGCTATCATGAAAGAGAATTAGGCTTGTGATGAATAATGAATGAATGAAAATTGAACTATCTCAACATAAACTCAAGGAGAAAACCTTAGTATGATTTTGTTTCTATCCTCCTCTTGTCCCTCCCTTTCTTTTTGCTTTTAAACAAATTAGAATTGGTTGAAGAAGTTGAACCAACTCATTAGTTAAGTTCATTAAAAGACTTAACTAACTTTAGTTAGAGGGAAAAGTAATAATCATAATAAGGGTTATAAATAAATAATAACCAGTAAGTGGGACCCCTTGTGACTCCCTTTAGCTCATAACAATCATAGCATAACTATTTAGTTAAGAAAAACACACCTCCTTGTGACTCCCATCCACATATTCTTATTTGACAATTTAGCTCATGATATTTGAAATTATTTTCAAAAAATATTACTCATGTATCCAAATAAAACATGTTGTCCAAAAATTCTTGAAGTCAACTGTCATCAATAATAGACAAGATAAAAAAATCAAAAGCCATATTTCCCGCTCTGAGATGCAATATTTCCTTGATTTTTGTTGTCACCCTTCAATTTTCCTGAAATTGTCTTTGGCTATGCTAAGCCTTTAGGCCTAATCTCGTTGATCACATGGGAACAATCGTCCCTCAAATGCATCCAGGAAGACACGGATTTTTCAAATCCATTGAAGGGTGAGGAAGGGGCGGTAGTGGCTTTTCCTTTGTCAAGGGCATGGTGTGCCTCAGTTTTCAATCTCTTGCTAGCATGGGAAGATTGCACCAGTGAGTGGGGAGTGTCTTGGAAAATTTGGTTATTAGGTGGAGGAGCAGGCAAGGACAAGTTGGGCCAGCCACAATGTTGGGAGACTGTCGGGTGGACAATCTTTTGTCGTCCATCATTTTCAGGAACCTCGGGTTGCAATGAGACGTGAGGAAGCACAGGGATACCAGGGGCTTGCGAAACTTGGAAAGGAGGCCTTTCAGGCTTAGGTTGGACTACTCCTTGCCCAATCCAATTAAAAAACCCATCTTAAAACAATTGGCCAAGATCTTGTGAATCAACATCAGAACGTATGGAGAACCTAGGCATTCTTGGGCCTCTATTTCCACGGCCATGGCTACCTTGGCTGAAAAAACTCATTCCTGCATGAATTATTGATGAGAAAATATTCTTTTAAACAACCATACATGACAAATATTTTAAAAATATGAAATATATTTTGGCTCAGCAATATATCATCATCATGCAATCCAATCCATACAAATTGTTAAATTGTTTTTCAATGAGCAGGGGGTGAACAAAGGGTTTTGGGATATGCAAGGGGTTTGTATTGAGTGAAACATGATATAATGAGGGGGGAAAAGAACATGGTTATTGCTCGATGAAAACAACAATCAACTGTAATGCAAACCAAAGTAAACATCATTGTAATCCAACCAATACACTATAACTTCCAACTGCTTCAACACATAAATTCGCTTGACTGTAATCGATTTTAGAACAAGCAGTGAAAAATGAGTATGGAAAGGTGAGGGGGTTGTAATTAATGGAAAGCGAAGTAATGGTAGGGAAAAAGAGTGATTACTGTTGATAAAATTAATTAAGTGATCCATAAAACTATTCTATGAAGAAATCAATCAATTTACCATTATGACTTCAAAACACTACTTTGTGTAATTCAACAATTATGGGCGTTAACTTGCTTATAGTTTGAAATCAAATACTAAAGACAGTGTCACCAAACAATATAGTGTGCAATCCACAAATATTTGTAGGAGAGTTATGTTCCTCTTACTTATCCAATTTACATCTTATAACAATTCTCAAATGTATAATCAGTAACCATTTCCACTTTGTTATTATCAAAACAAACACTCTCCATATATTACTTCAATTATCAAATACAACTCAAGAGTTACAAAAAAAAATGAAGTTATACTACCATTGTAATTTTGTTGATCATTTGTTAAAATGCATGACATTCGTTAAACATACTTAGTGGACAGTCAATCCAATAATCCATAATTAAATTGCGAAAACTTTGACTTGCCATTCAACAGACAAACAATGACCATCACTCCAATTCACGCTATGTTGTAGAAAACTCCAAACAAATCAACACAAGTGTAATTATGTGACTGTGCAAGCCCAATTTCCTTCGACTCAAAATAATCAAAAAGCTAGGATATCCATCCATTTCACGAGGCATCAATAGTAGGCCCGATTTACAAACATTGAACAAATTGCAACAGGCCATATTCAAAACTCTGTGACTATCCCTCAATTCGCAACCCAAAAAATATCCATAGCATACACAGTGGGCAGCCATACCATAACACCACGATGCAACATTCCCATTTGATAATTAAAAAAAAAAAAAAAAACAGCCACAGTAGCATTTACTTAACCTCATCGTGTTGACTTAACAATCAACACAAGGAGATAGCAATAGAAATGCATAACTCAATCAAACTGTAATCCAACCATATTGATTAAGCTCGAGCTCATCCCTGACGAAACAATTGGATAATATACTTATACAGTGAATGAAACTGTCATAAACACCTCGATTTAAAATGATCATCATGCCACTAGAACACACAGTCACAGTAAACATTGAGTCATGCTATAGGAATGCCACTCATACCAATATACTAAGCACGAAAACAGTGCTAGGTTACCCATTCAATAAACCCAAGGAGGCAGCAATTTTGAATTAACAATTCATTTTAATTAACCATGCCAAGCTTATACACTCAATAATAACAATTGCAAAGGCTAGATGCTCAAACCACACTACTGTCATACAATCCACTTTGGTCAAACTGGTTAATTACTTCTGTCAACAATACATAACAACCAATAGTGAACCTGACAGACAAAAATGGTCTTCTCTATCAACCCTCAGACTCGGGAGTTAAGGGTTTGCCCTGTGGCCAACACAGGGAGACTGAGTTGAATTCTTCTCAATGGAGAAAAACTCTGAGACCAACGGTCTACACACAGAGAATGACACAATTTACTTCATGTCCAGGGTGATGAATCCCATGACAGGAGAGGTATGAGAAAAGGGACCAAGCTCCATTTCGGATTTGTAATGACTTAGTACACACAGGGTATAACCCTCGTAGTTCTCTCAACCAACCAACTAACAATGTTTATAAGAAGCAGAGACGAGAATAAGAAACATAACCTACTGCATGACCAACAAAAGCATGAACAACCCAATGCCCAAAATAATGCATAGTGTGAACCCATTAAACCCCATAAAAGTCGAGACTGGGTATGGTAATATAAAATGTGTGAAGACAACCAGTCACTTCAGACTAAACGAAAACCCTTCAACTAAACTAGCAAATATGACAAAGAGCATTTATGGTTGCTAACACATCATGGTGACCAATAACATTGTAACTTCAAACATTTTTGCAAAGAAAACCATCAACACTTCATCCAAAAATCACAATTGCACAATGTTGCCTTACTCAAAGAGAACACAACCCAATACATCTGAGCCAATATCCATTTCATAACCAGAGTAGACTCATGGATGGAAAAAAAAAAGACATACATGTTAATCAAACACCATAAAACGTGAGTTGGCCAAGAGGTTCCTCTCTACTAGGAAGTTGGAGCATAACCACAGCAACAAAATTGAACATTATCCTGATTAGGGTGGCGTCCAGTGAAGGAAAAAGGGTGACATGTAGTAAATGCATGTCGCCTCCATTCATAGAGCATTAATTCCTTAGTACATGCCAGCGAGATTTCCATCGACACAATTAATCAAACCATGTATTGAAACCATCACCCATTAAAACCAACAGCGTGGCCATATCACATTTCTAACTTATGCCATAACACAATTCAACCAAGTTCCATATAATTCAACATTTCTCATAACCATTAGCATCTATTACCTTGTCAAATGTGCCACCAACATTATACCCATCCAAATATACCATATGCATATTAACCATATAACTCAATCAAATCGCATAACTATTATTTGCTAGCTAAGATTTAACGATAATCATTTAAATCTTTCATGCATGTAGTATAGCATCTAGCATAGTTCAAATTCTTCCCTTTGCATTTGTTGCATTTTTTCCATTTCTTTCCAATTGATTGTATGTGTTATTTCCCTTTTTTTGTCTGTTGTGCAGGTGTTCCAAGAACAGGTAGAACTGGTATCAATGAATAGCATAGGTCGTAGTAACACAAAGAAACAATAATTCATAAGCCCAAACCATAGCCAACAAGATCTCATCAACCATGTAAGTCATTTCAAACATCATCACAAACATCAAATATGAACAGATCTGATATCCAATCTACAAGGGGGTCCCACCTACTAGTATTATTTAGCATTTATAGTAATAGGCTTTAGAAACACTTTGCGGGAAAAACTTCGTTGTGATTTTAATCGTCAACAAACTAGCGAATCCACGGGAAAATTTGTTTTCAACATATTTAGAACTTAGAAATTATGGTTTCGCAGACCAAGAACAGCATGCATAGAAGACATAACCAGGAAGATTATGCAACAGGGGGAAGTGAGCGGATTCAATGGAAATATGATCGGGGAATTTGGGAATAATTCATGAAAAGTGATAAGTATGAGGGGGTTTATCACTGTATGCATAATCTTCAAGAAGATTTTTTATTTTTTTTTAGACTTGCTCTTAAAATCTCAATGGATGGAGAAATGGTAAGAAGAAGCGGGATATAACCAATTCTTTATAAGACAACAGTGGAAATATATAACAATTTCAAGGGTCCTTCAGAGGAGACATCATAACAATTGTGTAAGCTTGATTGTTATCGATTAACAATGCCTTGCAGGAGTGTCACTGTGGAAGAATTGATCCAACATCTTATCTTGACCAAATCAACTAAAAGATGATAGGAAACAAAATCATGATAGAACTAAAAATGCAGAAATTAAAATAGCAGCAATAAGAGACAAAAAATAAAGAAACAACAAGAAATGTTTTAACCCAGAAATTTGAAGTCAAATTATTGTAAAGTAGAAAAAGAAGCACAAAAAAAAGAAAGAAGAGATAGGCTACTATTATACAAGAAATCCAGACAACATTAGAGATTTTCACATTGGTCCCTCACAATATTTCAAGTGAGGTCTATTAGCGTTGTAGGAAAACAATTTCTTCTGTAATTCCTTTAAAATGTAAGATTTAGTGTCCAAGACAAAAGAAATTTGGAAAGGACCCAACACTTGGAATCCTGACGTAATTATCAACCCCTTGACATGCACAATTAGATCATCAAGATAGAGATGGACACTGACCAATTCATCAAAATCCATGTGCACGGGTCTTCTAAAAGAGGTACTTACATCAAGTAAGCTAGAAAGCAGACATTGGTAAGACATGCTACCCCAATTAGTGATAAGAGTGGTTTTGTGATCATCTTCCCCTTTTACCTTGATTTTCTTGCAACCCAACAAACTGTCAAGAAAGGGCCTTAACTGTGACTCTACAGCCTGTTGCAGAACCATTTCCATACTCAGAGGTGGAAAAGGGTTTCTCATAATAGTTTGCCTAGAAGTTCGAATATTGATGCAGGTTCTAATATTCTCAATGGTCCTCGAAGCAGGTTCCTAATTGGAAACCCATTCAGGATGGAATGCAAAAATAATCCCAGCCCTTAAGGATTTTCCCAACTCCCTTTGAAAGGTTTTCTTAAAAGCAGAGTTAATAGATATTTGTTCTTGCATAATTGGTTTCATGCATTCCTTGATGGAAATAGCATTTTGTAAAAAAATAGGATCAAAACCATGAAGATCCTTATAAGGCCAAGCAAAAACCTTTTGAAATTCACCAAGTAGCTTGGAAAACTTCTTTTTTTTTCTATCAGAACATTAGGTACTTACGTTAATATTCCTTGAAGAATTGAGTGCCCAATTGTTCATAGAGATGGTTTCACCCACCTCCCTTCGTAGCTCCTCCTTTTTCTGTTTTTTCTTTCTTGCCTACAACACTCAATGAAAACGAACCATATAAAGGATTCAAGCTCTCAGAAATCTTATCATTTTCTATGGAAATAATTTCCTCAAGCTTAATAGGTTCATCTTGAATGAAAGCACAAATGTTCTCATTGTTAGGGAGGGCCTGCCAAGATTCAACATTTCCATAGATATATGGATGATATAGAGATTGAAAAGAACAATCGGGCCTGTGACGCAAAAGTTGATGATTAGGAGAGGTTGCAAAGGCAACTAACCGATCAGTCATTGAATTCAACTCCCTCTTAATATGAGTGATGTTGACAGATAAAAGGTTTGAGACAATGCCCAAATAGTTTGGGAGTATCGTTCCATCATCTTGTTGCTATGAGAGAATATCTTATGTATCAGGTTCACAACAAGCTCAGAATTTCCAAAAACTGAAAGGTGACCAGAACCAAGATTAAGGGAATTTTCAATGCCTAATAATAAAGCTTTGAATTCAGTGACATCATTTGAACCAGCAAACTCTAACCTGTAAGACAAATTATGGATTTTTCCTGCAGGAGAAACCAAGATAATTCCAGCCCCATTACCTTCATTAGAGAATGAACCATCAAAGTGCATATGAAACATATCATCATCTAAATCAATTCTCTCCAAAGAAATATTATCCTCCTCGAAAAAGATGGAATACACTCCTAGGTCTTCTTTGATATAGTTTACACTAGATTGTGGAACATTCTCTATATAGGGTGAAATCCTTCCCTCTCTAAGGACTATAATGTTCTTACCATTCCGAGGAATGGATAAATGTGTCTCATTGAGTGAGGGGTATCTATTATAATATAACGGATGTGCTTGTTTTACCATTGACAATATCTCTATTGTCACCCAACCATAGGTCGAAGCCACCCTCCGAGCACCTTAACCTTGACAGAGAATCACTCTGGAAGCAAACCCTAGGCTAGATAGCCAAACAAAGGGTAGTGCACCAACAAGATCTAATCAAATAGTCCAAACCCTAACCAAGAGATATTCCAAGCCAAACGTGATCTGCTAGCTGCAGCAGCTGCAATGGCACCTCTCCTCAAACCTGCGCACAAGTTTTTGCTCTCCAATTCTGAGACTGCCTGCCAGAATGAGAACTGGCCTCCTATATTTATACTAATTCTGGCTAACTGCCTAGGATGACTTCTCATTCTGGGTATCTGTATGTTTAGTATACATTATTATTTCTGACCAACTTCTTCTCTTGGAGGCTAATAACCTAATATAAATTATCTTCTTGAGCCGACAAGTCTTCTAGGGTTATTATCCAACTCATTAGGGTTTCTTCTTTCTTCCCGGAGTATTCTATCCTCGTCAGGTTTACACATGGAGGTAAATACCTCCCACAGCTACCATAATATCAACACTCCCTCCTAGCTAGGGAGGTATTACAGGTAATGGTCTTGAGCACAAAAACATACCATTTACCTGGTAGCATCAACATAGTTGTATAGACTAGATCATGAGCACCATCATCATCATCAGTGTCAT
>ML791810.1:124408-137131 GCA_009831015.1 Picea engelmannii
GAGACCTTAAATGGTTAAAAGCGATGGGAACCTGGGCTTGAGCGTTGCTTATGTGTCTTGGAGGTCCTAACCACTGCAGGGTAGGACGGGCGGGAAGTCGGTAGCATTTAGCAGTCAATTTTACCTTGTCGCTAAAATGTTTGTGTGTGCACCTCTGCCTATGGTTGTATTTGTCGTAGTTTCTCGTTGAGGCCTTCAGTCTTCTTGTGCTGAACTTCGTGGTTGAGTCTTGTTGCTTGTCGAGTGGCGTCGTGTCGTTCAGTATGTTGCTACTTCTACACGCACGCACACACCTTAACACAAAAAAAAAAAAAAAAAAATTGCACCTATTACTGGAATGGTCGTCATAACGAGGCAGTTCGTTACAATACATTACTTCAATTATCAAATACAACTCAAGAGTTGCGAAAAACAATGAAGTTATACTGCCATTGTAATTGTGTTTATCTTTTGTTAAAATGCATGAAATTCGTTAAACATACTTAGTGGAAAGTCAATCCAATAATCCATATTTAAATTGTGAAAACTTTGACTCGCCATTAAACAGACAGACAACGGCCATCAACTCATGTTATGTTGTAGAAAACTCCAAACAAATCAACGCAAGTGTAATTATGTGACTGTGCAAGCCCAATTTCCTTCAACTCAAAATAATCAAAAAGTTGGGCTATCCATCCATTTCATGAGGCATCAATAGCAGGTCTGATTTACAAACATTGAAAAAATTGCAATAGGCCATGTTCAAAACTCTGTGACTATCCCTGAATTCGCAACCCAAAAAATATCCATACCATACACAGTGAGTAGCCATACCAGAACAACATGATGCAACATTCGCATTTGATAATTAAAAAATATATATATACAATCACAGTATCATTTACTTAATCTCATCATGATGACTTAACAATCGACACAAGGAGATAGCAACAGAATTGCATAACTCACTCAAACTGCAATCCAACCATATTGAGTAAGCTCGGGCTCATCCCTGACGACGCAATTGAATAACATACTTATACAATGAATGAAACTATCATAAACACCCTGATTTGCAATGATCATCATGCCATTAGAACACACAGTCATAGTAAACATTGAGTCATGCTATAGGAATGCCACTCATACCAATGTATTAAACGAGAAAACAGTGCTAGGTTACCCATTCAATAAACACAAGGAAGCAACAATTTTGAATTAACAATTCATTTTAATTAACCATGTCGAGATTATACACTCAATAATAACAATTGCAGAGGCTAGATGCTCAACCAACACCACTGTCATACAATCCACTTTGATCGAGCCGGTTAATTACTTCTGTCAATAATACATAACAACCAATAGTGAACCCGACAGGCAACAACAGTCTTCTCTGTCAACCCTCAGACTCGGGAGTTAAGGGATTTCCCTGTGGCCAACACAAGGAGACTGAGGTCGATTCTTCTCAATGGAGAAAACCTCTAAGACCAACTGTGTACACATAGAGAACGACACAATTTACTTCATGGCCAGGGTGATGAATCCCATGACAGGAGAGGTATGAGTAGAGGGGTCAAGGTCCATTTGGGCTTTGTAATGACTTAGCATACGCAGGGTATAACCCTCGTGGTTCTCTCAACCAACCAACTAACAACGTTGATAAGAAGCAAAGTCAGGAAGAAGCAACATAACCTATTACACGACCAACAAAAGCATGAACAACCCAATGCCCAAAATAATGTGTAGTGTGACCAGGCATCCCAAACCCATTAAACCCCATAAAAGTCGAGATTGGGTATGGTAATATAAAATGCGTGAAGACAACCAGTCACTTTAGACCAAACGAAAACCCTTCAACTAAACCAGCAAAGACGACAGAGAGAATTTATGGTTGCTAACACATCAGGGTGACCAATAACGTTGTAACTACAAACATTTTTGCAAAGAAAACCATCAACACTTCATCCAAAAATGACAATTTCACATAGTTGCCTTACTCAAGGAGAACATAACCCAATACATCCGAGCCAATATCCATTTCATAACCAGAGTAGACTCGTGGATGAAAAAAAAATACATATCTGTTAATCAAACACCTTAAAACGGGAGTTGGTCGAGCGGTTCCTCTCTGCTAGGAAGTCAGAGCATAACCACAGCAACAAAATTGAACAATAGCCCGATTAGGGTGGTGGCCAGCGAAGGAGAAAGGGTGGTGGCCATCGAAGGAGAAAGGGTGGCGGCCAGTAAATGCACGTCGTCTCCATTCACAGTGAATTAATTCCTTAGTACATGCCAGCGAGCTTTCCATCGACACAATTAATCAAACCATGTATTGAAACCATCACCCATTAAAACCAACAGTGTGGCCATATCACACGTCTAACTTATGCCATAACATAATTCAACCAAGTTCCATATAATTCAACATTTCGCATAACCATTAGCATCTATTACCTTGTCAAATGTGCCACCAACATTCTACCCATCCAAATATACCATATGTATAATAACCATTTAACTCAATCAAATCGCATAACTATTATTTGCTAGCTAGGATTTAACCATAATCATTTAAATCTCTCATGCATGTAGTATAGCATGTAGCATAGTTCAAATTCTTCCCTTTGCATTTGTTGCATTGTTTCCATTTCTTTCCAATTGCTTGTATGTGTTATTGCTCATTTTTTTAACTGCCTTTTATATATTGTTACTAATATGTCTGTTGTGTAGGTGTTCCAAGAACAAGTAGCAATGGTATCAATGAATAGCATAGGCCGTAGTAACACAAAGAACCAATACTTTATAAGCCCAAACCAAAGCCAACAAGATCTCATCAACCATGTAAGCCATGTCAAAAATCATCACAAACATCAAATATGAACAGATCTGATCTCCAATCTACAAGGGGGTCCCACCGACTAATATTATTTATCTTTTATAGTAATAGGCTTTAGCAACACTTTGCGGGAAAAACTTCGTTGCGATTTTAATCATCAACAAGTTTGTGGTTGTCAAGATAAAGACGTGTCTTGCTAAAGATGGAGGATTAATAGGACCAATAAATTCCAAACTCCATTTTGATAAAGGAAAGTCAGGGAGGGCAGGTTGTGAAGGCATAGCAAAAAGACGTTATTTCCCAGCGAATTTCTGGCACTTGTCACAAGATCTTGAAAAATTATAAGAATCACAAAAGATTGAAGGCCAATAGTACTCTTTCTTGATAATATTAAAAGCAGTTGTGCTTCCATGAGTCTCTTGCAACATTTTTTTTGCTTCCTCATTGTTCACATAGTGAAGCAACATACCATCGGCAGATCTTCTAAACAAGAAGTCTCTTATAATGACGTATTTAGCATATTCGAGATGGAGCCTTCTTCTTTGATGGGTATCTAATTTATTTGGACATCTTTGATTTTTCAAGTAGTAAACCAAATCTTTATACCAAGGATGTTCATACACAGGAAGGATTTGATTTTCAATATAAAATAGTGTTAATAGAGAGCTATCATGATCATCAATTTCTTCACTCATTTCAACATGCTGAGCTAAGTGAAGGGCTAAGTCACGTCCCTTGATAGTTTTAGAATTCATGATAGTTAGATCATGATATTGAATCTTGGCAAGCCAATGTGCAAGATTTCTTGAAAGATAAGTTTGTGAGAGTAAAAACTTGACAGCAAGTAAAAGAACTTTTACCAACATATGCTTACCTAAGATGAAGTGGCCAAATTTTTCAACAGCTTTAACCAGAGAAAAAGCATGCTTTTCAATAAAAGAATATTTAAACTCATCATTAGACAAGATTTGACTCATGTAAGCCACTAGTTTTTCATTATCTTGGTCATCACACTGAAGAAGGATGGCACAAACTACTTCCTCTATGGCATTAGTATATACCATAAATTCTTTCTTAAAATCTGGCTTCGCCAAAACCGGTGCAGAACTAATTGTTTTCTTGATCCCTACGAAAGAATTTTCGACATCATATGTCCAAGAAAAAGAACGATCTTGCTTAAGGAGATTGTGAATTGTCTTGATCATCACAGCAAAATCAGGAACAAACCTACGGACGAAGTTAATAACACCCATGAAAGCTTGAACCTCCTTCTTGGAAGTAGGAGCAGGAAGATTTAGGATAGCAGTAATCCTTTCGAGATCAATGCTTATTCTTGAATCCGAGACAATGTGTCCAATGAGCTTACCCTTGGTAACGCTGAAAATAGACTTAGAAATATTTAGAGAAATGCCAAATTTCCTGCATCGCATGAGAATCTTTCTAAGATGACTGAAATGATTTGATCGGTTTTTAGAATACACAGTTAAGTCATCAAGATAAATATGAATAATTTTACCGATCAAATCGTTAAAAGCTATGTGCATAGCTCTTTGAAAAGTAGTACCTGCATTAGATAAGCCAAAAGACATATGTTCATAAACAAAAGTTCCCCAACGAGTAATAAAAGTGGTTTTAAATCTATTTTTCATTTTTACCTTGATTTTATCATAACCAGAAAAACTGTCAAGTAAGGACATCATTTGTGACCATGCAACTTGCTGCAAAATCATTTCCATATTAGGGAGGGGAAAATGGTATTTAACACTGGTCCTATTCAATGCATGAAAATCAATGTATAATCTGATATGACATGTTGACTTCCGAACATGAACCAAATTAGAAACCCACTCAGAATACTTAACAGGGAAAATTATCCCAGCGTTCAAGAGTTTTTCCAACTCTTTTCGAATGGTTGCTTCCAATGCAGGGTTAATGGGTCTCTATGTTTTCCTAACTGGTTTTATGCCTTCCTTGATAGGGATGGCATGTTTTATAATAGTAGGATCAAAACCACGGAGGTCCTCATAAGACCAAGCAAAAACATCATGAAATTCACCAAGTAGATTAGTGAACTTCATTTTTTCTTCTTTAGAACATTGGGCACATATTTTACCATTCTTTGGAGACTCAAGTGTTCCAATGTTCAAGGTAATGGCTTCACCCACTTTCCTTTTTGACTCCTCTTCTTTATGTTTTTCTTTGTTCCTACATCACTTGATGAAAATGAACTTTCTAGAGGATTCAAGCCTTTAGGAATTTTGTTATCTTCATTGATATAATTTCCTTAGGCTTATAAGGTTCATTTTGGATGAAACCACAGATGCTCTCATCACTAGGAAAGACCTGCCATGACTCTATATTGTCAGGGATATGCGGACGATACAGATATTGAAAAGTACAATCAGGTCTTTGTGGCAGAAGTTGTCGAGTAGGAGAGGCTGCAAAAACAACATGTCAGCCATTGAATTCAATTCCCTTTTAACATGAGTGATGTTAAAAGATAGCAAATTCGAGATAAGTTCCCATACAGTTTGGGTATAATGTTTCATTAACTTGTTGCTAGGATAGTATATCTTACGTACAAGGTTTACAACAAGTTCAAAATCCTCAAAAACTGTGAGGTGACCACAACCCAGATTATAGGCATTTTCAATGCCTAGACGTAATGCTTCAAATTCAGTGACATTGTTTGTGCAAGCAAACTCTAACCTATAGGAAAATTTATGAATTTTACCCACAGGGGAGTACAAGATAATACCAGCTATCTTTCCTTCATTGGAGCATGAACCATCAAAGTGAATATGCCACATCCCATCCTCTATGTCAATTTGTTCCAAGGGAGTGTTGTCCTCATCTGCGAAGATGGAATACACTCCTAGGTCCTCCTCAATATAATCCACATTAGGTTGTGGGACGCTTTCTATGTAAGGTGAAATTATCCCCTCCATTAGGACTATGATGTTTTTACCATTCCGAGGAACAAATAAGTGTGTCTCGTCGAGTGAGAGGTATCCACCTATCAAAGATTTTCAATCTCTTCCTAATATGATTGAGTAATTACTTACTAGCGTATTAATTACCTGAATATTAAGTTGTCGTTATTTCAGGATGTGCACACAAAACCAAGGTCACATCCTTGATTTCTCCTATGGTTGTTTTTTGTAAACTATTATAAGAGAGCATGCTTCTGGCATTTTCATTTGTACAAAACAAGCCTAGCTCTTCCATAATAATTTTCGACATTACACTTGGGCCTGAACCGCCATCAATGAGACAACAATGGACAATCTTGTCCATAATATTTATAGAGATATAAAACGGGGGGTTTTTTACAGGATGCCTAAAGTGATGTACACCTAAATTATTTACATATGAATCTACCTCTTCATCTACCTCTTCAGAGAGGTTGGCTACAATGGAAGCGTTTCCTTCCATGAAATGTTTTAGATGCTTATATTTCTCAAGGACGGCAACCATTCCCAGGATGGTAGCATTTTCTTTAATGTTGGCCAACTGATTTAGAATGTTGTATTTGGAAGAGGGAAGAGGAGAGGTAGTTCCTTGACTGTTAGGAGCCTTAGAAACTTGAACAGTAACAGTTGGTGAAGATGAGCTTGGGCTGGAAGAAGTGCGAGGAGGATCATATTTGTCTTTTGGAGCATAGGATTTATTCCTAGTATTTATGATCATGACATCCTCTGGCTCTGCAAATTCTAGGACAACAATGGTAGTTTCAGGTCTCTGTTATAACCCTAAATTGCACCATACATGCTTACCTGGCATCAGGCCAACTCATATCCCTTCATTGCCAAAACATTTGTTGAACAACCTCTTTGAAAATCCTCTTGTGTCAAGGCCCCCGCCCCCTAACCCATTACTGCACGCGTGTGCACACTGGCAGTCCCACTACAGCCCGTGTGTACCTAACAAACACAAAAAAAAGGAAAGTTTCTGACGGAACAAAATGATATGGGTCAGTTACTTGAAACTCCCGACCATGCATGGTCGAGAGTTCGTCCAAAACCCTAGCTCCTTCTAGCCTATAAAAGAAGGGGTAGGGGTACCATTTGGAAGAGGAAAAAAGATAGTGAAAAAACTCTACCCATTTGCCGAATCCATTGTCCCAACCCTTTAGCCTTTCCTCATGCCAAAGGAGATTTAACACAAAGCAGTTGGAGGACAGAAGAAGAGGAGCCCAGGATTAGGATCAAGGAGCGGTGGTCGGTCTCGACTTTGATTATAAGTTGATTCATTTTTCAAATAATAAAAGAATACTTTTCCCGTCCCAATGCATGAGTTATCTATGGTTCGGTTAATTTATGCTTAATTTATAACCCTCAAGTAGAGAAGTAGCATGCATGCATAGTCGTTTGTCTTAATCGCAGGTTATCTTTGGAAGGAGCAGCGCAAGCAAGCGGTTAAAGTGCAACGGAGGATCTACACCAAACGTCAGTAACAAGGTTAGTAGTTTCTTTCCATGCATGTATTGTGAAAGAGGGGTTTAAGTTTTGGGTGGTAGGTTAAAAAGTAATTTCTTTACGATCAAAAATATACATGCAAGTCTGACCCTAGTTTGCTAGTCCGTAGGGTATTTTTCCCAACAACAGAATTGGCGACCCTACTGGGGAGAATACTCTTTAGGGTTTTCGGATTTAGTTGAGTTTTTGGGTAGTTTAAGAAATTAGATTTTCTGTTTCTTTGCATGTCTTTTTCTGTAAGGTCTGAGCGAGCAGGGAGCCTGGTTCTTCATACCAGTTTTCCCTGACGTCTGGTTGACGGTAGTTGTCGGGACCCACAGAGGTACATGCAGCCTGCATAAGGCCTGCACGTGTGTACTCGCGCCCTATCCTCTTACAGCCTGCATGTGAACGCTAGTTGTAGGGATAACACTAGTGTGTAGGAGTCCAAAGACCTATAGAGGAAGTCCACCTCTTCCCTGTCAGAATTATACATTCTCAGGGGGTTTTCTGGAATCCTGTCTGAGTCTTGCTGGTTCACAGTCCTATTTCAGATTGTCTTTTTTGCCTTGTTATTCCTTGCATTATTTTTTTTCTTTTCTGTTAGAAAAAGCATCCAAGCCTTCAAGGGACCCTGATTGTCAATACCAGAGGCCTCTTCCTAGTCTGGACTGCCTGTTTTTATCTTTGTCTTAGAATTTATACATACACGCGGTCTGTACAAGGTCAGCCCGCGTGTACACGCATCTTGTTGCAGCTCAGCGTGCGTTTTCACACGTGTTGTTTTAGTGACAGTAGCGTGCTTGACAGGCTGCTTTTTAATCAGGGTGGGGCAGTCATCCCCTCCTTTGGTGAGAAGTGTTCCTCTCAGGTGTTTAAGTCTAGGGTTAAACAGTCAGTAGGTTAGGGCCTCTTACCCATAGCCTATTTTTTCTCAATTGATAATTGACAGAAAATAAATAAATAAAAATTGTTTTATGGTTTTTAGACAAGCGTAAGAGTCTTTGTTTTCTTGAGTGCCATTGTGTGTCTTTACTCTGATTCTTTGCGATCTGCGCTTTAAGCCAGAATTTGTTTCTCTTGGTTTTGTGCTTGTCGATATTTTCCCTTTGTTGTTTTATTTGCACTTAAATAACAAAAAAGGAATCTCTTTTCATTTTCTTCTTTGTTTGAAGAGTGTGTTTCTGCATCATTAGCTAGGGAGAAGTCTTTTATTTCGTAAGTTTTTGCAGTGCATTTAGAGTATAAGTAGCTCGTAGTCGAGCGAAATTCCTTTATGATTGCTGCATAAAATCTCAGAAAAATTGAAAAGAAAAAGAAATCTTTCTTTGTGAAAAGTTGTTGAATTTTGCATTTAGTAAAAGTCTTTTGTTTCCAGCATTTTTTCATTCGTTTTTGCTTTCGTCTTTACACATCATCAGTTTCACCTTCATACCCCGTGATGTAAGAAAGTCCATAAAAGCAACGCTAATTTAAAATCTATTAGACTTCTTGTTTGTAGGGTTCACAAACTAGTTCAGGACTAGGGCCTTGGATTAGGTTGGAGAGGAAACTCTCCAAGGCCATTCAAAACCAAACATTAGATTCTGTGATAGGGAGTGTAGAATTCCAGTTTCGTGTAAGTTATCCGGGACCCCCCTCTAACACAGGGGATAAACACGAGGTCGCGTGCAAAAAGGTAGCGGAGATAGCCCCTCCAAAGCCGGACCAAGCGTAGTGGAGAACACATATCGAGGGCTTGTTTTGGGATTTCGTCGTTTTCATTTGCCACGGGGCTTCGTGGGTCTCGAATCCATTCGAGGTCCTCAATTGTCTTCCAGACCATTTTCTCTCGATACCCTTGACAGGTTTCGGGCTTGATACCCTACTCATTGTGGTCTACCCGACTTTCGACTGTACCTGCCTGGTGACTGTTTGCGTGCTGGCAACCTAGTTGCCAATCTTTTTAGGGACATACACGGGTGACTGCGGGGGTATACCACGGTACCTAGGACAGACATCGGGCCACGCTTTTCAAAGTATACTCAGAGGGTGATTCCATATTCGAGTTGCACTTGTACTAGTAAGTTTCTCTAGTGTTGGTTGTTGTAACTGTTCTTCCAAATAGTTTAGTGATTGCTTGTCTTATCTCTTAGAGGCTTCTTTTTTAGTGTGTGTTACTGTTTGAACATGTAGAACACCTTAGCGTGTCTTGGATATTCTCACACAATGGAGGATCCTGAGCTCCGTCGGTCACAAAGGCTTCTGGGCCTGCCGTCGGTTATACTGGAGCCACCCCCGCCACCATTAAGGCGGAAGCTAGACCAACAAGGGTCTTTTGAAGCGACCGGGTTACAAACCATTGTGCCCGAACAACTCCCGGAGGAATCAACTGCCAATCTTGGCTCGGTTGAAACCCCAACCACTGATACTTGGCCACAGGTTATTGTACCAATCCAATTTTACGAACGCTTGTCAGTGCCTCACACAGCTATGGAAACAAACGTTGTTACTTCTTCTGGGAATTCTTTCATTCCCACCACAGTTGCTACCACAGGAGAATCATATCCTAACTTACCATCGTCGGTCTAAGCCACCATGGTCTCGGCCACAACTACGTCACACAGTGGACCGATTTCGTCTATGGCGGCGGCCACAACTCCCTTCACACCTAGTTCGACAGGCCCTCTGTTCTCATACGGTATGCCTAGTTCAGGTACAAGTCCTGCACTCACTTACTCCACTTTATAGACTTTGGGTCTAGGGGCAGGGAGCTTTAACGCTCCTCTGCAAGGTCAACTTGGGGGCACTCATGTCCCTTTTAACGTTTTTCCTTATGTCGGAGGTCATATTCCTCCTTCGTCCCCTTCACTTGGTGGTCTGCATCAGCAGTCCGCCGGGCAGCCTGCACACACTAGTTTATTTGGAGCCGGGAGTCAAGGAACACCTACGCAAATTATGCCAGTAGGTTCATCACCATTTGTTTGGAATGGGACGTTTGGTAACAACACTTTCGCATCCACCGCTTTCCCATCTGGGGGCTCTCCCATTTTTGGACAGTCTACGACGGCACAGGGTACTATTCCTACGTCGGGGACACATATAGCAGGACCTTGGAACTCAGGACAAGGATCCGTTCCCTCCTCTGGAATGCCATTCTAGGGTAATTCTTTCCACAGTCAATGGAACCCTGGACAGACTAATATGCCTCTCCCATCAGGACCGACATGGGGTAATCCTTCCCAAAGTCCTTCGAACATGATGCATGCCCAACATCCTATGTCCTTTATGGGAAATCAGTCGATGATGTCTCCACAGATGCAAAATCCTTACGCTGGTTAGGGCCATGGTTTCTACCAGAATCTGGGCCAGCAGCCAAACTTTTCCTGGCAACCTGGTGCCAGTCAAACTCCAGGACTTTTTTTCCCAGGTTATCAATAGCAACCCAAGCTACCATTCCTAGCGACGTTACACTTGTCGGATTTGACAAGGTTGTTAAATGATCCGATTTTTCATGATCCACGTTGGCCTCCTATGCCAACAAAGTTGCCTTCGGACATTCCAAAGTTCGAGGCCAAGCCTAATGAAGATCCAGGTGATCATGTGACTACCTTCCATCTTTGGTGTTCATCTAACTCATTGAAAGATGACTCTGTATAGTTGTGATTGTTTCAACGTACTCTTATCAGGAGTGCCGCAAAATGGTATATCGAGCTCGATCGCTCAAGATACTCTTCTTTTAGCGAACTGGCGATGGCCTTCCTTAACCATTTCCAGTTACCTGTGAGATACGACGTTGGCACAAAGCTGCTCGCTAATTTTGAACAGACAACAGCGGACCATATCTCTGATCATATCCGAAAGTGGAGACGCCGGAAGAGTCTAATTAAAGTACCAGTCCCACCAGCATTCCTGCTTGAGTGGTTCCTTAAGTCTCTGGTTCCACAATTATCCAAAGACGTCGCAACTTCTGGGGTTTTCTTTGAAGAAGATGCCATCATGAGGGCTCAACAATTTGAGCTCATCTATTCTCAGTCTGGTTTATTATACAACATCCTACCGGATGCACCACAATCGATACTGGATAAAACTAGACAGAGAGTTGGACCACATGCCAATGGTATTGTTGGTTCAGCACAAACTAAGCCCACTGAGCAATTGACAAAACAATTGCAACAGTTATCTATACAACACTCAGCAGCCAGCCAGACTACTGCTTTGGCTGCTCCTCCTACCCAAACGTCAAAAGTACACTCCATGCAGTCGACTAACCCAAAGGCCACCCAGCAGCCTGAAGGGAAGAAAAAACAACGCAAGAAGGGTAAGGGGGATAGAAAACCCACTGATAATGCTGGCAGGGACAACACAGAAAAACGGAAGGCGAGGTATCCGTGCAACTTGTGTGCGGAAGACCACCCGACCCATCTTTATCCTCAACTTGTAGAGGCCCAAAATTTTGTCACACAGCAACAGCAAGCAGTGTTGACTAATCCCTTTCAACATGGGAAAATTTTAACTCAAGCCTCTACAAGTGTCGAAGAGGGCAGCCAAGAAACCTGCCCTCCTCCAAACAATACCTCATCCGCGAACGTATATATGGTTAGGGGTGATGCTTTCATAACGACTAGAGTGAACGAATATAGTAAACCAAGTGCCTCTGAGAAGGGTAAAGAAGCTGAGCTCCCATCTCTTCCTCTATAGATCGAGAAGACATTGGGAGAAACAATGACACGCATTCCAAAGGGTGCATTTAAGAAAGCTTCTCACAACCCAAACGCAAGGGCTACCCAGAATTACTCTGTGGTGGAGGATTTATCACAAACCCCTTGTGCGATGTCTGCTTTGGAGGTCCTCCAAAGTTGCCCTGCTCATAGGAAGGCCTTGTTAACTGCTTTAGGCTCTACTGAGACTTGTAACCCGGGTACCATCATGTTAGATACAATCAACTTAAAACCTCGTCTGCCTTACCACGTCGCATTTCAAATAGTAGTGGCTCATCCCACAAAAAATTTTACACGGAATATCTTTCGCACGGTGGTCAACGAGGGAGCCTCGACATGCGTTATGTCGTTAGCATGTTGGAAGGCCATTGGTCATCCCGCTTTGTCTCCATCACCTACTCTCCTCGCCGCGTTCGACAGTCGTTCTTTCCGACCACATGGCATCGTTCCTTCTTTCCCTATGCAGTTAGGAGGGAAGACTGTGTGTGTCAAAGTAGAGGTATTCGATGCTCCCCTTGACTATAACCTCTTGTTAGGTTGAATTTGGACTTATGCTATGCAAGCTATCGTTGCTACAGTTTTTCGAGTCTTGTTGTTTCCACACGAAGGCCGGATAGTGACCATCGATCAATTGTCCTTCTCTAGACCTGACCCAGCTTTGGGGGCATCCACGGTTCCCATGATTGATAATCCTCAACCCGGTGTCATTAACGTAGGAGTTGGTTTGTGCCCATCCTTGATGGGTACC
>ML791810.1:149200-177557 GCA_009831015.1 Picea engelmannii
AAAAAGTTTGAGAGTTTGTTTGATCACATTCACTTCAACGCTGGAGGTCTAGGATCAGTGCCTGTGGGCTTATGGGGTCAATTTAGCAGAGGATGCAAGGGTTGAAGGAGAATGGCAAAGGACTAGAGGGAAGAGTTCTGAAGTGATGTTATGGTAGGGCTTTAGAATCAAAACCCTAGGGGAGAGAGGCTCACTCCAATGTTGCTAAAGCAAAGCCTCGTGCTCTCTCCTCATTCCTTAGGTTACCTTGGCAAAAACGGCTAGCATGAAAGATAAATCAAGACAAGAGAGTATAGTGAGGGAGAGTGTTGCTACAGCAAGGCTCTATCACTAAACCCTAGAAGAAAAACGGCCCTAGGTGTAGATAACCTAGGCCTGGGATGTCTCCTCCTTCTTAACTTCTGGAAAGTACGGCTAGCTCAAGGAGAAAAAGAAATGAGAGTGTAGCTATGTCTAGGCTCTTCCTTCCTTCTTCAATGGCTGAAAATTTCTCTTTTAGGGGACATGAGACAAGGACCTACTTGTGTGCTTGTCACCTAGGGTTTTGATTCAGGAAATTATAAATAAATGTAAGAAAATAACACTATAACCATTCAATCAAGAAGTTTTGCATAAAAATACTTACAATTCTTTAAGAAATAACCATGCAAAGCCTAGTTGTAACACCTTCCTTCAAGAGAAAAACCATAAAATACTAAGAAATGCCTTCCTTCAACAAGTGCGCCTCACTAAAAAAGAAAAAATACCCAAGTAGGGCGCTAAAATAATACCTCACTAATGAGTGAGTGATGTGTTATGTCAAAATGAGGCTAAAACTCCTCAATATATATTGTATCAATGACCTTAATTAACTTTTAGGTCATAAAAAGGCCGACAAGGCCATAATACTATTTTTTACATTAAATTGTAAAATTAAAACCCCAACTGAGCTAATAAAAAGGTAAAATCCCTTTCAAGGGAGGCGTTATCCCCTTTTAGGGCAAATGAGACATCCAGGAGCAAAACATTAGCCCCCCAGGGGCCTCTCCAACATGCCACACGTGCCATTGTTTCCCAGTCTGCCTCCATGAATGTCCATGAAGATGGATGACGTCATGGTGAGGATGGGGGCGTCTTGAGCCTTCCAAGGCCAACGTTCCACTAAAAAAGGGTCATTTCCCCTAGGTCAGGCTCCACCAAAGTGTCTCTAATGGAACGTCCTCTTCTTCTCCGGTGCAAGACCCTAATCAACCACTTTCATGTCTCTGCCCCCTAATGGGGTCTCAACATCTATCTGGTGGGCTCTTTAGCCCCATGGAGGTCCGAACGGGTCATCTCCCCATGTGTATCGGTCCAAAGGGTACCTGTCCGTCGGGAATGATCCTGCACATCAAAGGCTACGCCCTCCATGGGCTCATCAATCACCGGGATCATAGCAATGTTAATCATGTTTCATCATCAATATTAACAAACATATGCATAAGACCCTAATACATCAGTCAATAGCTCAAAGACATTACAAAAATCTACAATACACGACTAGAGAAAAAGACAAGACGTCCTATTGGGCTAGTATCCACAAGAAAGGGGAAGTTTCCAGGAAGGTTTCATCCAAGCCATGTAAGTGAGGTGATCTGGCTAGGGGATGTCCAGACATGTGGGTGAAGTGAGAGCCAGGGATGCATGATGTTATCTATGGGTGCCTTTGTATAAGGCGAGTTGTACCTGTCATGGATGCAAATTTCTCCAAGTCCGCTCTTGCCTTTATTATTTTTTTTATTTGCTTTTTCTTCTTCTTTTTCTTTTATTCAAGGGCTAACCAGAGAACACTACCTTGGCATAGAGATGACAGTGTTACCCACAAGTACTTTCACAGAGATGAGAAGGTTGGCTCGTGATGAGACCCCCTTTCCCGTGGCCATGCAGCCAAAGGTCACTACCCTGGCATGGTAACCATATGGTGGCAATGCCATACTGTTAGGTACCCATGAACCTAATAGGTTGGCTCGTGATGAGACCCCCTATCCTCTTGACTAGGTCTTGTTTATATTTTTTGGGTCCCTCTTATTTCTTACTGAGAGGCATTTTATTGCCTTCTCGGGGATCCCTAGGTGAAGCACCTCGAGGTTTTATTTCTAGTCTTTTATCTTTTACCAGCTACTTTTACCTTCTGGGCCTTTAGCCCCTTCTTCCCACGAGGTAAGGTAAAATCCTACAAACAGGTCAACCCAATGCCCGGACAAGGGGAATGGGACAAGTGAGCGGGAGATAAGATGAAATAGTGGTGCTATGAGGGGAGCAGACGATAGCTTTTCATAAATCCCCCATTGGCAAACCCAGACCTATGGGCACAGTCTTGCTAGGATACCCTGTCAATCTCCCAGAGCATGGTCAAGTGGGCTAACGTAAGATCCAAGTAGTTGTTAGAGATAAAAGGAATCAGATGCATACATTTAAAGGTTTTAATGATCAAAAGTGACACATACCATGATACCTGGACCAATTACCTCATGGAGCAAGAACCTCGTCTGATACAAGACCAAGTCGATGGTGATGGATGTTGCTGCTTCTGACAAGATAAAGTTGATGGAAGAAGAAAAGGATGGGCCCTCCAGGGCCATGCTCAGGTCAATCCTGCTCTCAGTACTCCATGTCTAGGGCATGTGGGCCTCGAGACATGATCTCCTGGTTATCCCTAAAAATCAAGGATAACATTTGGCTCCAACTCAGGGACATGTGCTCACCGTAGAGTGCATGAGAACCTCAACATCTTTGGCATAACCTGTAGACCTGCTCAAAATCGATAGGGGCATTAGTAACAAAAATGGGGCGGTAATGCCACCCCAGCATACATAGATATATATATAAACTAAAATAAAACAATTAATAATGAAAATGTAAAGCAAAGTACCTACCTTTACCTACCTGTTCGCTAGATATTCGATGTAGTCAAACGACCAGAGTAGCCAATCCAGTAATGTCCCACGATACTTTTCCTTGTGCTTCAGTATAAACCAAAATAGTGATAAATCAAGCACAAAAATGTCATGAATTAGAATATATATCATATCATCGAAAATATCAAAGTCTAACTCATGGAGGCGGGTGGGAGGGACAAAATTCTGCCAAGTCCATCTCTGGGCAAAGTAGTCAATCCACTTCAAGAAAGGGTCAAGGAAATTCCAAGGTTCAGAATACTGACTCAAAAGGTTGGTACACTGGCTACCTAAGATGTTCTCATACTGTGAAGTCTGGGAAGGGATTGACAAAGATCTCGCAGACGACTGGCAAACTATCAAGGGAAAGTTAACAAACTGAGATAACAAACTTGCAGTACCCAACCAACCCTTGGCGTCTAGGGTTTGCCTAAGAGGAAAATCAACATTAAAAATATACTTCCCAACTACACCTTTAATGGAAAAGCGTGGTAAACTAATAACAGGTAGTTGGAGAAAAAGGTCATGATAATCCTTCTTTAGGCAAAAAATGTCTTTACTCTTATCAAAATCCGAGCATAGTGGCGATTGATAGTCATATTCATAGGGTAAATCTAAGTGCTCGAAGGAGTACTCATCAAAGGCCTCAAGGTAAGACCGAAAATCATCAGGAAAATATTGTATTTGGTCAACCTTGTGTGTTTGTGGAGAGCCAGTAAAAGTCTCATCTCCCTGTTGCCACTGGTCAGGAGATTGATGTGATAATTGAAAAGGAAACACTTGGAGATGACTATTTATTACATAGATGGGATCCATATCATAACTAACCACATCCCACCTATGTCTCCCAACATGTAGGAACTCGTCAAAATCAGCTATGTCAGTATCAGTATCATAACATGTTGGAGTCAAAACATCCAATACTTTTGTACTCTCTGTGTCATAAGGTAAAGAACCACTAAAAACTTGGAAGGGGGAATAATTTACCTTGCTTAATCCTTCCTGTGCAAGAGCTTCAAGTATTTGGATAGCTTCATCAAGTGGAAGATCTGCCTCTACATCTTTAGTCTTGAGACATAGGGGATCTAGCTTGTCCAAAGGTTCCATTTCTTCTTCACTCTCTGAGTCATAGAACAAGGTATCATCAAAAAACTGGAAAGGAAAATGACTTACCTCATTCTCTTCATCTTGTGCAGGAGGGGCAGGATCTTGGAGAGCTTCATCAGACTGAGGAGCGGTTACTGGAGCTTCATCCTCATAATTCACGTCTCTAGTTATATCTTTGTTTCATTCTATTGGATTATGGAAGATGTCTTGCTCCTCTTCAAGGGGTTGATAATGATCTTCATAAACCTCATCTTTTATATCAGAGGATTCTTGGTATTGATCATAATATTCTTTCCTGAGATCTTCTACAATCTCAGTGGTGAATCCTTTGTGGTCTAAGGCTACCATGAGGTTTTGAAGGACATCTTCATACATTTGGAAATGTGTCTTAGTAAGGTCTATAAACCTATTGATGAGGTGTATGAAAGATGATATACCCCTGTCCTTGCAACAACTCTTAAAACGATCTTGTAAGTAGGATGGAAGAGTGAGTAAGAACAATTTTATAAGAGCATCCTCTCCTCCCAACTTTATCTCACTCAAGTACTCCAAAAAATTTACGATGTGAGGAGTTGGGAGGCCCAAAAATGTTGGAGAGTTGTTTATCCATTTTGTATCAAAGTGATTCGGGTATCCTTGAAAAATTCTGAAATCAATACTCAGATACATTTGTTCCCAGTGTGCCATGATCCCATAACTTGGAAGTATCACAAAAAATAAGGTGGCACCTTGAGAAATATTAGTGGAGTCGCCAGATAATTTGCCTGAAACTATCAAAGGATAAGGGAAAACACCCTAGTGGAGTCACCAGGTAAGCTTGTAAGATAAGGCTCTGAGGAAAGGTTTACCGAAAAGATTTGTTGTTTGAGGAGAATTGACTCACTGTTCCTCGGAAACAGCGCCAAAATGTTATCGCACAGTTTGTAGCTAGGTCAAATGGATATAAGATAGAAGGCTAAACTAGCGTAACAGGAACCTGTCCCACCCAATGTCACCACGATGGGGAGGTTTTTTCTCTTTAGGGAGGTTAGGCCCAGGGGAGACGTCCCCGTTAACCTAGATTTTTGAAGAGGCAAAAGTTAAAAGGACAAAGGTAAAGTTCCCCCTTCACAGGTCACCACCAAGACAGATAATCCCAGCTAAACAGCCAATAATGAAGTGAAAGCCCAAAGAAGAACACTTGTCCGGAACAAAGCAACAGCAAACCAATATATGCAATCTATGATTCAATGGGTTAGTACTTCATAAGACTATCTGATATCAATATATAAGTAATTATAACAATAAATATTGACGAAGTCAATGTTTGTTAATACAGCAATGAAATAATATCACTCCACCAATAAATATCAAGATGATGTAGCAATCAATGTATCCAATCAATCCCTCATTCAATAAATGCTTTAAATGCCATTTAATTGCTTATAAAATGAAACATTGTTGCGTCAAGATGAAATAACCAAGGGTGACGTCAGCATTCTTAGGGTTAGCAGTTAGTTGGGGTTTCAATCTAGCAAAAAGTTTGAGAGTTTGTTTGATCACTTTTACTTCAACGCTGGAGGTCTAGGATCAGTGCCTTTGGGCTTATGGAGTCAATTTGGCAGAGAACACAAGGGTTGAAGGAGGATGGAAAAGGACTAGAGGGAAGATTTCTGAAATGCTGCTATGGCAGGGCTTCAGAATCAAAACCCTAGGGGAGAGAGGCTCACTCTGGTGTTGCTAAAGCAAGGCCTCGTGCTCTCTCCTCCTTCCTTAGGTTAACTTGGCAAAAATGGCTAGCATGAAAGATAAATCAAGACAAGAGAGTATAGTGAGGGAGAGTGTTGCTACAACAAGGCTCTATCACTAAACCCTAGAAGAAAAACGACTCTATGTGTAGATAACTTAGGCCTGGGATGTCTCCTCCTTCTTGACTTCTGGAAAGTACGGCTAGCTCGAGGAGAAGAAGAAATGAGAGTGTAGCTATGGCTAGGCTCTTCCTTCCTTCTTCAATGGCTGAAAATTTCTCTTTTATGGGACATGAGACAAGGACCTACTTGTGTGCTTGTCACCTAGGGTTTTGATTCAGAAAATTATAAATAAATGTAAGAAAATAAGACTACAACCATTCAATCAAAAAGTTTTGCAGAAAAATACTTACAATTCTTTAAGAAATAACCATGCAAACCCTAGTTGTAACACCTTCCTTCAAGAGAAAAACCATAAAATGCCAAGAAATGCCTTCCTTCAATAAGTGTGTCTCACTAAAACAGCAAAAATACCCAAGTAGGGCGCTAAAATCAGAGCTCACTAATGAGTGAGTGATGTGTTATGTCAAAATGAGGCTAAAACTCTTCAATATATAATGTATGAATGACTTTAATTAACTTTTAGGTCATAAAAAGGCCGACAAGGCCATAATACTATTTTTAACATTAAATTTTCAAATTAAAACCCTAACTGAGCTAATAAAAATGTAAAAGCCCCTTCAAGGGAGGCATTAGCCCCTTTTAGGGAAGATGAGACATCCAGGAGAAAAATGTTAGCCCCTCAGAGGCCTCTCCAACATGCCACACGTGCCACTGTTGTCCAGTCTGCCTCCATGAATGTCCATGAAGCTGGATGATGTCATGGTGAGGATGGGGGCGTCCTAAGCCTTCCAAGGCCAACCTTCCACTGAAAAGGGGTCATTCCACCTAGGTCGGGCTCCGCCAAAGTGCCTCTGATGGAACGTCCTCTTCTTCTCCGGTGCAAGACCCTAATCAACCACTATCTTATCTCTGCCCCCTGATGGGGTCTCAGCATCCATCTGGTGGGCTCTTCAGCCCCATGGAGGTCCGAACTGATCATCTCCCCATGTGTACCGATCCAAATGGTACATGTCCATCGGGCATGATCCTGCACATCAAAGGCTATGCCCTCCATGGGCTCATAAATGACCGGGATCATAGCAATGTTAATCACGTTTCATCATCAATATTATCAAACATATGCATAAGACCCTAATACATCATTCAATAGCTCAAAGACATTACAAAAACCTACAATACACGACTGGAGAAAAAGACAAGACATCCTATTGGGCTAGTATCTACAAGAAAGTGGAAGTTTCCAGGAAGGTTTCATCCAAGCCATGTATGTGAGATGATGTGGCTAGGGGATGTCTAGACATGTGGGTGAAGTGAGAGCCAGGGATGCATCATGTTATCTGTGGGTGCCTTTGTAAAAGGCGAGTTGTACCTGTCATGGATGCAAATTTTTCCAAGTCCGCTCTTGCCTTTATTCTTTTTTTTATTTTCTTTTTCTTCTTCTTTTTCTTTTATTCAAGGGCTAACCAGAGGACACTGCCTTGGCATGGTGACCAAAGCTGACAGTGTTACCCACAAGTACTTTCACAGAGATGAGAAGGTTGGCTCGTGATGAGACCCCCTTTCCCCTGGTCATGCAACCAAAGGTCACTGCCCTGGCATGGTAACTAGATGGTGGAAATGTTATACTGTTAGGTACCCATGAAGCTAATAGGTTGGCTCGTGATGAGACCCCATATCCTCTTGACTAGGTCTTGTTTATATTTTCCGGGTCCCTCTTGTTTCTTACTGAGAGGATTTTTATTGCCTTCTCAGGGATCCCTGGGCGAAGCACCTCGAGGTTTTGTTTCTAGGTTTTTATCTTTTACGAACTGCTTTTACCTTCTGGGCCTTTAGCCCCTTCTTCCCACAAGGTAAGGTGCAATCCTACAAACAGGTCAACCCAATGCCCAGACAAGGGGAATGGGACAAGTGAGTGGGAGAGAAGATGAAATAGTGGTGCTATGAGGGGAGCGGACAATGGCTTTTCAGAAATCCCCCAATGGAAAACCCAGACCTATGGGCACAGGCTTGCTAGGATACCCTGTCAATCTCCCAGAGCATGGTCAAGTGGGCTAACGTAAGATCCAAGCAGTTGTTAGAGATAAAAGGAATCAGATGCATACATTTAAAGGTTTTAATGATCAAAAGTGACACATACCATGATACTTGGACCAATTACCTCATGGAGCAAGAACCTTGTCTGGCACAAGACCAAGCCGATGGTGATGGATGTTGTTGCTTCTGACAAGATAAAGCTGAAGGAAGAAGAAATGGATGGGCCCTCTAGGGCCATGCTCAGGTCAATACTGCTCTCAGTACTCCATGTCTAGGGCCTATGGGCCTCAAGACATGATCTCCTGGTTATCCCTAAAAATCAGGGATAACAGTCTCATCACGTCTTCTTGCTTTACATCACAACCATAAGGTCGGAAGCAAGGTATACGTCTTTCTTTACATCACAACCATCAGGTTGGAAGCAAGTTACTAGACTTGCTTTACGTCGCAGCTGTATAGCCGGAAGCAGGGAATATCTCATCACAACAACTACTCCCCCTTTTGAGGAAGGTCCTTTCGGACTATGCCAAGATTGTCTCGGAAGTACTCAAACTTTACATGAGATAGAGGCTTGGTCAACACATCAGGAACCTGTTCATCCCTACTAATGTACTGGAGCTTTATGGCTCCTCTTTGCACCATGTCACGAATGTAATGATATCGGATCTCTATGTGCTTCGACTTATCATGAAATACAAGATTCTCTGTCATATTTATGCAGCTTTGGTTGTCACATAGGATCGAAGTTGCTTCCATCTCTAGGTCAAATAGACTGGTCAGCAACTTTCGAAGCCATATAGCTTCGCAACTAGTAGAACACGCAGCAATGTATTCCCCTTCCACTGTGCTGAGAGCAATGTTGGATTGCTTTCTACTTTTCCACGAGATCATGGTTGATCCCAAACTGAAACAGCATGCAGAAGGGTTTTTCCTGTCAGCAATGCTTCCTACCCAATCTGAATCAATGTATCCACTCAATGTGAAATCATGATCTCCATCATAATTGAGAGCACAATCTAATGTACCCTTAAGGTACCTCATCACATGTTTTGCAGCCACAAGGTGAATATCTCTAGGCTCTACCAGAAACTGACTCAAGGTGCTCACGGAAAAACAAATGTATGGTCTGGTGTTCGTCGAGTACATCATCGATCCAATAATCTGTCTGTACAAGGTGGCATCAATCAATTCTAACAAAGTGTCGACCAACATCTTCAGTTTTGCTTTCATGGGTGTATTCATGGGCTTGCATTCCAACATGTTGAATCTCTTCAGGATTTCAACTACATACTTCCCTTGGTTAAGGAAGATTCTCTCTGGACTCTGCCATACCTCAAGACCTAAGAAATAATGCATTAGGCCAAGGTATTTCATTTCAAATTCTGAGGCAAGTCTCTTCTTACATTCAGTGATGAGCTTTTCTTCTTTCTAAGAAAAGCCCCAAGCGACGAATCTTTCTTTATATTTTTCAATATTTCCGTCAGCAACATGTTTTATTTTGAAGAGCCATTTGGAGGATACCACATTCTGGGAACTATTTCCCATACATCATTCTTGATTATGGATTAGTATTCCTCTGTCATGGAATCTGCCCATTCTTTCATCTGAAAGGCTTCTTCAAAGTTGGTAGGCTCCTTCTCTAGGAGGTCAGACATCAAAGCCGTATAACTGGAAAATGGATTTGGTCTTTTCACCGGTCTCGTGGTTCCTTGGGGAACACCATACTTCTCCCCATATTGAATAAGCTCTCTGGCCCAAGCTAGCTTTCTTTTATGGAGTATTGTCATCTGAGGTGGTTCTTGAAATTCCACTATATCATGATCTTTTAGAATTTTCTCCTCAGGGGAAATTACGTCTTCCCTCACTAGTTTTGCGGCTCTAGGAACCTCCCTCTCTGCAGTTCTGGGGATTACAGGTTCCTCTTCATATACTTCTTCAAGCCGGCATCTTCTTGATTTCTTGAGAGTTGCATCTTCATCAAAGGTCACATCCCTGTTGATCTCAATGTGGCGGTGATCAGGTATATAAATTATGAAGGCCTTGGAGACCTCATAGTATCCCACAAATATTCTCCTATTTCCTGAAGGTTCCAGCTTGTTTCTCTTCTCTTTCGGTATATGAATAAATATTGGGCAGCCAAATATTTTGAGATGGCTTACCTCTGGCTTCTTTCCGGTGAACATCTCTTTGAGGTGTATTCTCCTCCATTATCTGACCTGAGTATCTTAATCTTTCTTTCAGAAAGATTCTCTATCAAGGCTTTGAATTCCTTGAACTTGTTGAACACTTCATATTTAGATTTCAAGAGATACACCCAGGTCTTACGAGAATAATCATCAATGAATGATACATAGTATACATACCAACTAATGGAGGCCGATGGCATTGGGCCACACACATCTGGATGAATGAGTTCTAGGACTCCTTTTGCTTTGTTGTCTCTCTTCAGAAAAGGGTTCTTGATGTTCTTCCCTTGTGCGCATCCTTGCATATGCCTTCATGGTCAACCCTAAGTTCTGGTAAGCCTATGATCGCTTTGCATATGTATGGTAGTGCCTTGTAGTTGATGTGAGCTAATCTTCGGTGCCAAAGTTCACATGAGTTTTCAATGGTGTTGGCCAGGGCAGTTTCTGAGTGACCCTTTAGTCTATACAAGCCACTTTCTTCACTTTCAATGATGATTGCTTCATTTATGGTTTCTCCTTTAGCCCACATAAGAACTTCTCCATCTATAAAGGCAACTTTGTAGCCTTTATTTTCTAAAGGTGAAATGGAGAGTAGGTTCTTTTTCAAACCTAGTACATATAGTGCATCATTCATTTTTAATGAATTCCTTGAATTCAGTTTGTAGTTTGATTATCCCACTCCCTTGATGGAATATTGGTAATTATCTCCAAGTGTCACTTTCTGAGAACACTTCTTTTCTGAAACACAAGAGAGAATGTTTTTTTGACCTGTCATGTGCTTGGAGGCACCACTATCAATGAGCCACGTGTCATCTCCATGTGTTACCGATCCTAAGAGGGTCGAGATTAAGACATAGTCTTTGATATGTTCTCTTATCATCTTTGTAGGTGGATCTTCATCTTCGACTGCATGGACATGGTGCCTCTTATGTTTCCTCTTGTATTCTTCTCATCTAGCTGGACAGAATTTCACAATGTGTCCCATCTTGTCACAATGATAGCATTATACAGATGAGTAGTCTCTTTCCGTTCGTTGTCCTCTCTTCTGAAATATCCTTGGATGAGATTCTTTATTATTGAATTTGTTTGGTAGTTGAGGCTCTTTATGAGTCTCCTTGTGGAAGTAGTGTTTCTTCCTTCCTCTTTTGGTGTGAGTAGCTAGGTCTTGATCATCATCTCTTGCTAGTAGCGCTTCACGGTTAGCTACTCTTGTTTCTTCTTGGATGCATTATTCCCATAGACTATCAAACATTAATTTCTTCATTCTGACACATATCATTTGGATGAATGCATCCCAAGGTCTTGTGAGACCATTTAGAGTCGTCATTATGAGCTCGTCTTCGTCTATGGTGTCTCCAATCGCTTCTAACTGTTGTTTGAATTTTGAAATTCTAGAGAAATATTCTTGGATCGTTTCTCCTTTCTGTATCCTCGTATTCTTTAGTTGAGTTCTTAGATTCATCTTCCGGTTTATGTTCTTTCCTTCGTACAGTCTGCTTAGGGAATCAAACATTTCTTTCGGGGTGTTCTTTGATGACACATAAGGAATCAGGTGGTCTTTGATTGAATCTGCAATGATTCTTTGGGCCATGAGTGTGTCCTTTTGATGCTTTGCTTTCTCTGCGGCATCTTCGGGTTCCGACACTTCTTCTTTGATGAATCTTGCTAGGTCATTCTCTACAAGATTCAGGCCGATCCTATACTTCTAGGCACAGAAGTTTTCCATGCCTTCCAGTTTGTCAACAAGCTTTGTGCTTGCAGACATCTTTTACCCGGAGCTAGGAAAATGACCAAAAAATGAAAGTGCTCAAAATCAAATTCTAAACTTACCAGGAGATGCGCTTGGCTAAGGCGAGTAGCCTGGTGTGCTTGGATTTGAGAAAATCCAAATTTTACCCTTCCAAACTTGATCTGTGGATTTCTGGACTCGTGCTTCTAGTACCTCTGGTACTCTGGTACTTCTAGTACTTCTAGTTCACTGGTTTTCTGGTACTTTTGTGAAACTAAGGTTTCACTTTTTGGGAGATCCACCCACTGAAAAGGTGCGTTGATGATGCCAAAGTAATCCTTGAGGGAGGGCGCACTTTTCTAGATGGTTTTGGGGCTGAAAAGCTTCACCATCAAAAAGCCCTAATTTGCATGTAAGGCAACAGTGACGTTTTTCTCTTGCAAAAGATGTTCTCTTCAGCTTGGCTATGATACCATGTTAATGTTTATGCCATTATTATAGTTCTTTTCATTTCAATAGATAACAACAACATAAAGACAAGATCACTAAAAAATACACAATCACAAGAGACACAGCATTTATCCTAGGAAACCCTCTAGGAGAAGAAAACCCAGCAAAACTTCCTTATTATAGATAGCCAATACAATGCCAAGAGATAACTCAAGCTAATATAGAAGATCCTCTCCAAAAAATACACCACTCTCTCTCTTTCTTCTCCAACTGCAATTTTGAAACTTGTCTCTCAAATGAGGAAGTAAGTTGTGTGTCTAAGTGAGGCGTTGGCCTCTTTATTTATACAAGACTGGCACGTGTGAAGTGTCTCTTCACTAGCAGGGCCGACTTCTCAAACTGGGTGGTTATAACCACCTTTAATATATTATGGGTCCTCTTTAATATATGTTGGGGCTGACTTCTTATTCTGCCTATTATAATTATCATTTGACCAATCCGCAAAAGGGGATTTGGTCCTATTACAATAGCCGACATAATCAATCCACAATGGGAATTGATCCAATGAATAATATATTAGATAATAATAAGAATACGCTTTGCAGTTATATTATTTCAGCATTATTTACCTAACTTCCAAACGTTCTTGGACACTTATGTCTTGTTCAACTTTTTCCCATGAGCATTCAAGCTCGACCCAGGTATTAGCAGTCTCGCATATGGTATTAAACAAGTTTAAAGAAATGTTGGTATAATCTTTAAAACTGAGCTCAATATTGGGCTGCCTTGCAACAGGTACAGTCGTGAAGAAAAGAAACAGTCAAAGAAAAGATATCAAAAATACAAATACATTTAATTGAAGATCTCCCCAGTATGGTCTCCAAATAAATGTTGAGGAAAAGATATGAAATTATCTTACTCAAGCATTTTCGAATCTTGCTTGGCTAATGCAAGATAGTCGAGAATGTTACCCTATGTTTATAGCCTTAAAAAGTGTTTCTCAATCCACAAGTATTAATTACAAGGGGTTAGGCTGTTTTTTGAATAAAAGATTGTTGCAAAAAAAAAGCATAACATTTTTATACTATTTTCTGAATAATATAGATGCAAAAGGTAAATGTGGAGACAAAAGAAAAAATATCAAGTCACATATCAACATAGATGAGACAAAATAGCAATCGCTTATTTCATTCCAAGAAATCAAAAGAATCGTTCTCTTTACAAAAATCCCTAAGGGAGTTTGGACCAAAGTCAAACTTAGATATCCCCGATGAAAACCATACAAAACGACTCTGACAAGAAGTAAAAACTGAACTTTAAAATTTGGATCAGCTTGCCACAGATTGTTTCCCACTTGACTCTGCACAATATTCTTTATCAGTCATGAAATTTAATTCATGAACAGACAAGTCTACACATACTATCAAAAATAGATCAACACCTCTGAAAACAAGTGTTTGAATGATGTAATTCAGCTTTGAATCTTGTTGTCTACAATAAGACCATGTTGTCATAAAAGAGAATTAGACTTTTAATGAATTGAAGAATGAATGAAAACCGAACTCTCTCAATAAAACTCAAGAGCAAACCTTAGTATATTTCTCCTTCTATTCCCCTATTTTTCTTCCTTCTAATTTGGCTTTTATACATTCCAAATAAGTTGATATAGTTCAACCACTTCATTTAGTTAAGTTAACAAAAACTCAACTAACTTTTGGTTTAGAAGAAGAATTAATAATAATAATAATAATAATAATAATAATAAGTCTTTTAATAAATAATAACTAGTAGGTGGGACCTCTTGTAACTCCCTTTATTTTCTTTAACAAAAATAAATATAACTAGACAATAAATCAGACACATCCCTCTTTGTGGCTCCCATAATCATTTATATAATTTGAAAATTAAATATTAATGATATTTCAAATCGTATCCAAACATATAATATCTAGAATATCAAAAAATAATATGTTGTCCAAACCTTCACAATCCACTGTCCTCAATAAAACAATAATAAAGTAAAATAAAAAACTCTATTTATCACTTTGAGAGACAATTTTTTCTGTCACTGCTATCTCTTTTTGAATTCTTTGAATTAGCCTTAGGTTGTGTAGAGCCTTTAGGCTTGATCTCACTGATGACATGAGAACAGTCATCTCTCAAGTGCATGTGGGATGAAATAAATTTGGTTGAATCACTTGAGGGGGAGGAGGGGGCAAGAACAACTTTTCCTTTATCATGCATATGGTGGGCTTTGGTTTTGAGTCTTTTGCTTGAGTGGGAGGAATGTACAGGAGAGTGTGCAAGGGAAATCTGGACATTTGGGTTAGCAGGTGGAGGAGCAGGTAGAGACAAATTTGACCAGCCACGATATTTGGAGACTGTTGGGTGAACAATCTCCTTTCATCTGTCACTCTTAGGGACTTCAGGTTGCAATGAAACATGAGGGGGCACAGGGATACCAGGGGCATGCTGGGGTTGGAAGGGAGGCCTCTCTGGTCTAGGTTGGACTACCCCTTGTCCAATCCAATTGAAAAATCCAACTTGGAAGAACTGGTTTAACTCTTGAGGATTTGCATCAAAATGTATTGAGAATATTGGCCTTCTAGGGCCCTCTATTCCAATTCCCCCTACCTTTGTTATTTTCTCCATGACTTCCTCTGTTGAAGAAGATCATCTTGTATACAGTGTTTATTAGCAACTAGCTTCTTAAACAAACCATACATGACATCTCTTAATATGAAACAAAGTTTGTCTTAACAATCACATCAAACCCATGCAATCCAATCCATAAAATTCATTCAATAATTGTCAATGAGCAGGGGGTGAATTAGGGTTCTGGGATATCTAAGGGGATTGTATTGAGCAAAAAAAGTGAGAAAATGAAAGGGAGTAAGAACACGATTACTGCTCAACCATCATTGAACAATCAATTGTGCAACAATAACCAAATCATATCAATTGTGATCCATCTCTATGTTATTTCTTAATTACTATAATATAAAGTTTTAATTTAATTTTAAGAACAAGGCATGCAAAATGAATCTGGGATTGTGAAGGGATTTGTATTGAGCGAAAAAAGTAAAACAATGGCAGGGAATTTGATGGATATTGTTCATAAAACAAATTAAATAAATCATACAATCATAACTTTGCTCAAAATTAATCCAAAAAGCATCAACTTTCAAGACCAACATTTATTGTTCCTCAATTGTATACAAGACTGCTTGTTGTTTCAATAATTAAATTTCCCAAAATTACTTAATTTATAACAATCTATGCAATTAAAACTTATAGAAACATTTCCCATTCAATAGTATTGTTTATTAAAACATTGATCCCTTTTTCTTTTTCTTTTTCTTTTTTAAATCATCAAAACATGCACAACAATATGCTCAACATTGTATCCCTGACAATCAATAATGCACCATGATAAACAATCAATGGTCATTGTTAATCAATTACAATCGGGCCGAATTTAAATGTGCGCATGTGTCATTTCAAAAACGTGGACAGACTTAAAAGCATGCTCGATCATACACGAGACTTTAATAATATCAATCAACAAAACTTGAACAGACAACCCAAACATAAACCCTGAGCTTGATCCCTGTGAGTATCAGCATATATAACTTCTTTTTTTTTAAAACAATTGATAGTCTGTGTGATAATTCCAATATCACCATATCATATATGAAGCGAACAGAAGTCAATTCACACACAAGGATTACTTTTTTACCTTGCCAGAACCCTAATCGAGCTTGGTAAAATTCACACAGGTGTCTTCTTACGCAATCAAGACAACGTTGGATAAAACACAGTGATTGAACCATAACGAATAGAAAGACAGCCATTGACTGTATGCAACCATTCCTTTCCCTTTTAATTTGTTTAAATGATTTCATTACAGAAGGACCTCATAGAGATTCGACCAAAAGGAATGGGTTTATAAACGAGAGAGAGTATGTCTCCTTAACTTTCCACAATCCTTAACTGATAACCCGACACTTGACAAACCTCAGAATGTGCCCGAGGAGAGCATAGACAGTTAGAGTCTGAGTCGACTCTGTCAAAAATCAAATGCAGGGAGGCAACACAAGCCCGTTTATATTTTAAACAAAAACACAGAGAGTTGACGATCTTCCAATACTTATATCCATTTTACCATCAATTAACAACCACAAGACAAAAAAACAATTTTGAAAACAAAACAGCAATGAGCCACACAATCCTTCGACTTATTACTCCAATCCCTTGACGAAACCTGTTATCACTCCAAGAAACTCCTTAGGGTTGTAGGCTAAGGATGCTTGGTAACTTAAAAATAATGTGTAGGTATGCTTGGAACAATGGGGTCTTTAATGATCAATGTAATAGACAACTCATCATACATCTAAAGAAACAGTGCTTTCAGGAAACAATAATCAGATCAAGTAATTTGAAAGGAGGGGATGAAGAACACTAATCTTGATTGCCAAATACAACGGAATGTAGGGCTTAATGCGAGATAGAAAGAAATCCTTTACTTCAAGTCTATGAGCTCAATAAAGAGATAACAATCTTCATAAGCTAAGATAAACTGAAATAAAGTACAGAGAGTGAAACATGGATATTTCTGATATTGAAAACAAAAGGAAACTGAACTTTTATTCTGTAAATAAGAGTCTATACAGTAGCACAAAATATATTCCCAGTTTGAACCCTTGTCTCTTAGAAAAGATAGGCATCTATAACCTTTTACAATCAGTTTTTAAGATCCTAAAAACTTGGATCTATATCTAAAAATAACAATTCAAAATTAACTAAGCAACTTGATAACAAAGACTTAATGATTAGACTAGCATTCGAATTGTCTTCAATCTCAAAATTTGGCATCTGTATTCTTAAGCTTCTGGAATCTATGGTGTCATGAAACATGGCAGAGGCACCTGTCTTGGCATCTGGATCTCTTCAGTTTTTCATAGTCGATGCTTTAGGAGAATAGTTTAGCATGTGGTTCTCAAAAACTCCCACGAATCTCCGATGCAGAGTATTTTTTGATCAAGTTGTTAACCCCTTAATACTCTGGAACCTCTTTAAATACTGTGAAAAACAACCTGCTCCATCCTTAGCTTTCAAAAATGTTTTTTCTGCTTTCACCAGCTAACTCGCCTTATGATTCGCTGGTTAGTTGGTGAAAGCGTTGCCTTTCACCAGCTAACTGGTTGTAAAATTGCCCTGTGCGCTGGTGAAAGCCCTGCCTTAGTCCAAAATAAGCTTTCACCTCCAAAACTGTGATTCCATCAAAAACTCAATGTGTCTCTGCTTTATCCCCTTGCATGTTCGCAACGACCTGAGCTAGCACTTGCAAATCTGGGTGTGACTTTTTCTTTTGCTTCAGTTTTCTAATTTTCCTTTTAAGGCGTTTTGCTAACCACCATAGACTGTTATAGTCTTTGGTGATTTTCCTTCTCCTCTTCTTTTCCTTGTGGTAGAAACCGCACTCCTCGAGTGCGATCGCTCCCTTAGGACCTTCTCCTTCAATGGCCCGAAGAGCTACAACGCCCTTCAAATCCCTTATCGGGACTTTCTCACCCCACAGGTTCTCTTCGACGCGATCCTCTCTTCTTCCCTTCGGAGGATCGGCGCTCGCACCTTCGTGAGTGTTCGCTTTATCATGGGACCCTCGAATCCCCAAGACCCGATGGCTGGTCAACTCGCTGACTTTTCCCTGTCGGGGTTTTCCACTCTATCGTGCCTTCGCCCTATCGCGACTTCGTCACTCGCGACACCAAGCGCTCGGATTTCCGACTTCCGATACCCGATGCGCCGAAATGCCGATACAACCTTATCGTGCGTTTGCGACTTCGCGCCCTCGCTCCTTCACTACTCGCGACCTTCAACACTGATTTCTCCGCTTTTCGAGTTCCGATGTGACGAGACTCCGATATTCTCCTATCACGCTTTCGCTATCTCGCGCCTCGCGACTTGAACCTTCCAATCTATAGACCTTTAACTTGCGAGTATCGATCTCGCGAGATCTCCAATCTCCGCCACCTATCTTGCACTCACTCCTGTGGCCCACGCGACTTTCGTCACAGTCGGGATGTCACACCTCGCGACTTTGCGACTCACGTTGCCAACTCTTCGACACTATCCCCACGAGATCCAGATAGGCGATCTCCTGAATAATTCAACGGTCCTAGCCGACTTTTATCAACGCTCTGCCCCTCCTGAGCTTAGAACTTCTCTGCGCTACGCAGTAACTTCCTTGCACCTCCGCAAGATTCAACGGCCCACAGAACTTCACAAAATCTTCCTCTCAATGAAATCCTCTCAATGAAATCTTCCTCTCAATGAAATCCTCGAAATGACGAGATGCTCTTCCACAGAACTCGTCACCCTGCGTGCGAGTCTTCAACGCCTGCTCGAACGCTTCGATGCACAATCTCTCTATGAAGTCCTTCGACAAATTCGAAGGCCTACCCCTCTTGAGCTTCCTTTGCAATCCTCAATCCTTAGAAAGAACTTTGCACGCACTCCTTGCGGCAAATCCTCAACCTAGTCTAAGTGTTGAAGTCTTCTGACTCTGCGCACTCCTGCAGCAGCAGTCTTTCGATATTTTTCTCAGAATCGCAACTCTGAGGCTTCGTTTGGCCTGCACACTCCTTGCACGGCACTGTGCCTATCTACACTCTCGAGGAAATGAGAACAAAAGCTATCTCTAAGTGAACCCTTCTGTCAACGCACCCCTTGCGGACAATTCAACTACACTCCTTGCAAGAATCCTCTAGCTCACTTAGAGAAACAATTGAAACTCATTCTATCTCCCTCTCAAACTTAAATTTAATCATGAAATCACATACACAGCATATAAAAGCACATGTATGACAGGAAGCAAATATTCATGAGCATAACATCAATACACAGAGAATAGACACATAACCATGGTTTTGAATCAAAGCTTTCTTCTATTAATTCAATATCTGTACATGGATGTTCTCTACACAATTATCTGCTTGTTCTTCTTGATCCTGCTCTCGATTATTCAGAATAATAATATTACAATGTACAAAGGAGGGTGTCTATATCCATTTTCCCTCTTGAATTCTAAAGCTATCAAATGTAGAATTAAAGATCCTATCTACCAGCATTAACTATTTTAAATGCCTCATCTACCTAAGGACGAGAGCTATCCGCTCAAGGTCCATTACAATATACAAGTGCGCCATCTCTTAAATGGCCCATTTAAGATCATGCAACATTCCCAAAGTATTTCAAAATGTATGCTAGCTTATCCAGTTGTCTTTCGCTCCATGATGGCTCGCTTGAGGTCTTGGCGATGCTCCTGCATAATACTCCTCGGCTTGAAAAATTTCATGGGCTCCTGTCCATGAGCTCCTGCACGGTCTGTCCATGCTTTTGTATCACTGTTTCATTTTCCCAACTGGCGTCTTCCACCGGGTGATTCTTCCACTTGACCAGATACTCATAGTATTCTTTTCTCCTGGTCTTTTTACCCACTCTCTTGTCCAGTATGCACTCCATCTGCGGCTTTTTTTCTACCGGCATCTGCTTCGTCCACTGGATCACTGGTTCCTCAGTTCCAGTCTCTGCTTTTCTAGCCCTGTATGGGTATAAATCTGTCACATTGAATATCGGAGATATTCCGATGCCATCCGGCAACTCAATCTCATAAGCATTCTCTCTGAACTTTCTCAAGACCTTGCATGGCCTGATTTTCTTCATTTTTAACTTATTGTATGTTCCCCTTGGGAACCTTTCCCTCCTCAAGTGTGCCAGAACCAGATCACCAACTCCGAACTGAAGTTGTCTCCGATGTTGATCTGCTCTGCGTTTGTATTCCTGATTTGAATCTTTCAGTATTTGCTTCACCTTGCCATGAAGTTCCTTCATCGCCTCAGCGAATTCCTCTGCACTAGCACTGCTAGTCGCAGTCTGTTCTGAATCTCGCAGTTCAGAAACTCCTCTCGGCTGCATCCCATATACAACCTGAAATGGACTCTTTCCTGTACTCTGATTCACTAAATTGTTGTACGTGAACTCTGCCTGTAGAAATATATTGTCCCAGCTGCCATGGTGCTCCATCACCAAGCTTCTCAGCAAGTCCCCCAGACTTCTGTTCACCACCTCTGTTTGCCCATTTGTCTGCGGATGATAAGTTGAACTAAACACCAAGTTAGTCCCTAGCTTCTTCCATAGCGTCCTCCAAAAATGCCCTATGAATTTCGTATCCCTGTCCGAGACTATGCTTCTCGGCAATCCATGAAGTCGCACAATCTCTTTGAAAAACAAATTTGCGATGTGGGTCGCATCGTTGGTCTTCTAACATGGAATAAAATGTGTCATCTTTGAAAACCTGTCCACCACCACAAAGATGGAATCAACCCCTCTCTGCGTCCTCGGCAAACCCAATACAAAATCCATGCTTATTGCCTCCCATGGCCTCTCTGGTATGGGAAATGGATGATAAAAACCCGCATTCTACTTTCTTCCCTTCGAATGTTGGCAAATTCTGCATCTATCAACAAACCTCTTGATATCTTCTCGCATGCCTGGCCAAAAATATGATTCACTCAGCTTCACGAATGTTTTTTCATGACCAAAATGTTCTGCTAATCCACCACTGTGCTTCTCCTTCAACAGATTCTCCCTCATGGAGCAATTCGGAATGCACAGTTGATTGCCTCTAAACAGTAATCCCTCCTGGATCATATAATCTACCCACGGGCTCCGATCTCTGAGAACTGGATTCTCAGCTGCTTCATATGCTTCCCCGAAATCTGCATCTTCGGCATACATGTCCCTGAGATTTTCAAAACCCAATGTTTTGATTCAAAATTCCTAAAGCAACAAACATTTCCTGCTCAAAGCATCAGCCACTTTGTTAACAGTACCCGAAATGTGTTYAATCACAAACGTGAAATTTTGCATATACTCTACCCATTTTGCATGCTTTTGATTCAACTTCTCTTGTTGACTCACAAACTGCACCATTTTGCATGCTTTTGATTCAACTTCTCTTGTTGACTCACAAACTGCAATGCATGATTATCAYTGTACAGTACAAATTCTTTCGGGATCAAGTAATGCCTCCACTTCTTCAGCGCCTGGATGATAGCATAGAATTCCTTATCATACGTGGAGTATTTCAGCTTTGCTTCATCCAGCTTCTCACTGAAATATGCAACTGGTCTGTCCTCCTGGCTTAAGACTGCTCCTATGGCATATTCTCTTGCATCACMCTTCACCTGAAATGTCTTCTGGAAATCCGGCAACACCAACACTGGTCGTTCTGTTATCTTCCGCTTCAACAGATTGAAGCTCTTCTCAGCCTCTGTTGTCCAATGAAAAGACTTATGTCGCTTCTTCACTGTGTCCATCATCGCTGCACTAATTCCACTGAAATTCCTGATGAACTTTCGGTAGAAACTAGCTAAACCATGGAAACTTCTCACCTCGAAAACATTTCTCGGTGATGGCCAATTCTTGATCACTTCCACTTTACTCGGATCCATCTTTAACTCATTCGCTGAAACAACAAAACMCAAGTAAATGAGCTYTGTCTTCATAAATGAGGAATTTTTCATATTAATCAACAGATTCTCTTGCTGTAGCTTCCTCATCACAATGGCCAAATGCTTCAAATGTTCAACCTTTGTCTTACTGAAGATCAGTGTATTATCCAGATATACGACTACAAATTTCTCGATGAATTCCCTCAGGACTTCATTCATCAGCCTCATAAATGTACTCGGCGCGTTTGTCAAACCAAACGGCATGACCAGCCATTCATACAAACCTTCATTTGTCTTGAATGTTGTCTTCCATTCATCACCTTCCCTCATGCAAATCTGATGATATCCGCTCTTCAGATAGATCTTTGAGAAATAATTTGCCCCACTCAGGCAATCCATAAGATCATCCATTCTCGGCAGTGGAAACCTGTACCTGATGGTAATTTTGTTGATCGCTCTTGAGTCGGTGCACATTCTCCATCCTCCATCCTTCTTTGGACTAAGCACTGTTGGAACAGCACATGGACTAAGGCTTTCTCTGACCAATCCTTTGTCCAATAACTCCTGGACCTACTTCTTAACCTCCTCATTTTCCTGCGGCATCAATCTGTACGCAACTTTGTTCGACAAACTGGCTCCTGGCATGAGATCAATGTGATGACTCACACTCCTCATCGGTGGCAACGAATGAGGTAATTCGTCCACGATAATGTCAGCGAACTCTCCCAGCAGTTCCTGAATCTCTTCTGGTAGATCATCCACTTTTGTGCTAGCCAGAACAATTCTTGGCTTTCTGACCACAAAGAATTGTGGATCTTCTTTCTTCTCCATCTCTGTAAGAATCTCCTTCCCACTCATGAGAAGTATTGTGTTACTTACTTCCAGCTTCATTTACTTATCCTTTGTCGGAAGCAACCTGTGTGTCCTCCCATCCTTCTCCAGGGTATATGTGTTCATCCTCCCATCATGAACCACATTTAGGTCATATTGCCAAGGTCTACCTAGCAATAAATGACATACATCCATGGGAATGACATCACATAAGACCTTATCATTATATCCCCCTATCTTGAATTCAACTAAACATTGTTTAGTGACACTCACCTGATGACCCTTCTGTAGCCACGAGACTTTGTATGGACTCGGGTGATCAGTTGTCTCCAGCTCCAACTTCTCTACCATCTCGGTCGAAATGAGATTGTCTGTGCTTCCGCTATCCACGATAACCTTGCATTTCCAGTCCTTGGTTTTGCAAGTTGTCCTAACCAATCTGGTCCTCTGAGCTGAGTCCTCCATCTCCTTCCCAGGTGTTAAAGGAACTTTCTGCATCATCAGCGACCTTCCATTTTCTGTGTCTTCATTCTCAACATCACACCTCTGCGCTTCAGGGATGTGAGCTTCTCCTCTGTCCTTTTTCCTATCTGGACAGTCAACTGCTTTATGCCCATCCTTTCCACAGGTGAAGCATGTGATTACTCCACCTCGGCCTCTTCCTCTACCTCTGGTACGAGGAAATGTATTTGTGTCAGCATAATCTCCTCTCTGCTCATTATGATGTCCTCTCTGCTCAACATATTGTTGTCCTCGCTGTGAGGTTCCACCTCTTTCCACTTTACCCTGAGGTTTCTTCCATTCCTCCTTGGGCTTCTGATATTTCTCTTGGGCAACTGCCTTGCCTCTGGGCTAACTTCTGCCTCGCCCTCGCTGGCCTTGCTTATGACTCAGCTTCTCCTCGGCTTTCAGAGCCATCTGGTAAGCATCCTCCACCATTCTTATGGTTGTCATGCTTAATTCATCCTGAATGTCGTATCTCAGACCATTCAGGTATCTGGCAACCTTCTCATCATCGCTCTCCCGATGACCTGCTCTGATGTTCAGTCGATAGAATTCCTCAGTGTATTCTTTCACTGTCATCAGTTTCTGTCTCAGGTTCTGCATCCTCCTGAACAGTGYGATTTGATAATCTCTTGGGATGAATTTTGTCTTCATCTTCGCGATCATTCGACCCCAGCTTTTGATCTTTTTCTTTCCCTTGGAACGTTTATCCGCTTATAGCTCGTCCCACCATAATGCGGCGTGTCCCTTCAGTCTTGTGACAGCATGCCTAACCTTTTTATCTTCTTCGATATCCTCATAATCAAAGTAGGTGTCAAGAGCCCTGATCCAATCCAACAGCTCTTCTGCATCCAAACTTCCTTCGTAAGCTAGAATGTCCATTTTTGTCTTTGAACTCATCCGGGCGATAGCTTTAATCAATCGCTCGTTGGCTGCATCTTCGGCTGCAACTTCTCCTGGTTTTTCAGCTTTAGCTTTGCCTTCGGAGTCACTCAGATCTCCAGCATTGGCTGTGCGTCTCTGTGCTGCTTCCATATCTTCTAACTCGCTCAGAGATCACGTATCTGCCTTTCCATCTCTAGATTCCCTAACGACCTACCTCTTCTTCTCACCTCTCTGTCTTCTGGGTCGGGTGATTGTCTTTCCCTTCTGGGTGGCATAATGAAATTCTCTCTCTCTCTGCTATAGAAAACAAAGAGTATTCCCGCTCTGATACCACTTGGTAGCAACCGCACTCCTTGAGCGTGATCGCTCCCTCGGGACCTTCTCCTTCAATGGCCCGAAGAGCTACAATGCCCTTCAAATCCCTTATCGGGACTTTCTCACCCCACAGGTTCTCTTCGACACGATCCTCTCTTCTTCCCTTCAGAGGATCGGCGCTCGCGCCTTCGCGAGTGCTTGTTTGATCGTGGGACCCTCGAATCCCCGAGACCCGATGGCTGGTCAACTCACTGACTTTTCCCTATTGGGGTTTTCTGCTCTATCGCGCCTTCTCCCTATCGCAACTTCGTCACTCGCGACACCAAGCGCTCGGATTTCCGACTTCCGATACCCAATGCGTCGAAACGCCGATACAACCTTATCGCGCATTTGCGACTTCACGCCCTCGCTCCTTCGCTACTCGCGACCTTCAACACTGATTTCTCCGCTTTTCGAGTCCTGATGTGACGAGACTTCGATATTCTCCTGACGTGCTTTCGCTATCTCACGCCTTACGACTTGAACCTTCCAATCTATAGACCTTTAACTTGCGAGTCCCGAGCTCGCGAGATATCCAATCTCCGCCACCTGTCTTGCACTCACTCCTGTGGCCCACGCGACTTTCGTCACAGTCGGGATGTCGCACCTCGTGACTTCGCGACTCCCATTGCCAATTCTTCGACACTATCCCCACGAGATCCCGATAGGCGATCTCCTGAATACTTCAACGGTCCTAGCCGACTTTTATCAACGCTCTGCCCCTCCTGAGCTTAGAACTTCTCTGCGCTACACAGTAACTTCCTTGCACCTCCGCAATATTCAACGGCCCACAGAACTTCGCAAAATCTCCTCGGATGATTTCATCCATCCATCTTCCTCTCAATGAAATCCTCGAAATGACGAGACGCTCTTCCACGGAACTCGTCACCCTGCGCGCGACTCTTCAACGCCTGCTCGAACGCTTCGATGCACAATCTCTCTGTGAAGTCCTTCGACAAATTCGAAGGCCTACCCATCTTGAGCTTCCTTTGCAATCCTCAATCCTTAGAAAGAACTTTGCACGCACTCCTTACGGAAAATCCTCGGCCTAGTCTAAGTGATGAAGTCTTCTGACTCTGCGCACTCCTTCAGCAGCAGTCTTTCGATATTTTTCTCAGAATTGCAACTCCGAGGCTTTGTTTGGCCTGCGCACTCCTTGCACGGCACTGTGCCTATCTGCACTCTCGAGGAAATGAGAACAAAAGCTATCTCTAAGTGAACCCTTCTATCAACGCAACCCTTGCAGACAATTCAACTGCACTCCTTGCAGGAATCCTCTAGCTCACTTAGAGAAACAACTGAAACTCATTCTATCTCCCTCTTAGAGTTAAATTTAATCATGAAATCACATACACAGCATATAAAAGCACATGTATGACAGGAAGCAAATATTCATGAGCATAATATCAATACACAGAGAATAGACACATAACCATGGTTTTGAATCAAATCTTTCTTCTATTAATTCAATATCTGTACATGGATGTTCTCTACACAGTTCTCTGCTTGCTCTTCTTGCTCCTGCTCTCGATTATTCAGAATAATAATCTTACAATGTACAAAGGAGGGTGTCTATATCCGTTTTCCCTCTTGAATTCTAAAGCCATCAAATCTAGAATTAAAGATCCTATCTACCAGCATTAACTATTTTAAATGCCTCATCTACCTAAAAACGAGAGTTATCCGCTCAAGGTCCATTACAATATACAAGTGCGTCGTCTCTTAAATGGCCCATTTAAGATCACGCAACATTCCCAAAGTATTTCAAAATGTATGTTGGCTTATCCAGTTGTCTTCCGCTCCACGCTGGCTCACTTGAGGTGTTGGCGATGCTCCTGCATCATACTCCTCGGCTAGAAAACTTTCATGGGCTCCTGTCCATGAGATCCTGCACGGTCTGTCCATGCTTCTGTATCACTATTTCATTTTCCCAGCTAGCGTCTTCCACCGGGTGATTCTTCTACTTGACCAAATACTCATAGTATTCATTTCTCCTGGTCTTTTTACCCACTCTCTTGTCTAGTATGCACTCCATCTGTGGCTTTTCTGCTACCGGCATCTACTTTTTCCACTAGATCACTAGTTCCTCAGTTCCAGTCTCTGCTTTTCCAGCCCTGTATGGGTATAAATCTGTCACATTGAATATCTGAGATATTCGGATGCCATCCAGCAACTCAATCTCATAAGCATTCTCTCTGAACTTTCTCAAGATCTTGCATGGCCTAATTTTCTTCATTTTTAACTTATTGTATGTTCCCCTTGGGAACCTTTCCCTCCTCAAGTGTGCCAGAACAAGATCACCAACTCCGAATTGAAGTTGTCTCTGATGTTGATCTGCTCTGCGTTTGTATTCCTGATTTGAATCTTTCAGTCTCTGCCTCACCTTGTCGTGAATTTCCTTCATCGCCTCAGCGAATTCCTCTGCACTAGCACTACTAGTCGCAGTCTATTCTAAATCTCGCAATTCAGAAACTCCTCTCGGCTGCATCCCATATACAACCTGAAATGGACTCTTTCTTGTACTCCGATTCACTGAATCGTTGTACGCGAACTCTGCCTGTAGCAATATATTGTCCCAGCTGCCATGGTGCTCCGTCACCAAGCTTCTCAACAAGTCCCCCAGACTTTTGTTCACCACCTTTGTTTGCCCATCCGTCTGCGGATGATAAGCTGAACTAAACGCCAAGTTAGTCCCTAGCTTCTTCCATAGTGTCCTCCAAAAAAGCCTTATGAATTTCGTATCCCTGTCCGAGACTATGCTTCTCGACAATCCATGAAGTCGCACAATCTCTTTGAAAAACAAATTTGCGATGTGGGTCGCATCGCTGGTCTTCTGACATGGAATAAAATGTGCCATCTTTGAAAACCTATCCACCACCACAAAGATGGAATCAACCCCTCTTTGCGTCCTCGGCAAACCCAATACAAAATCCATGCTTATCGCCTCCCATGGCCTCTCTGGTATGGGCAATGGCTGATAAAAACCTGCGTTCTACTTTCTTCCCTTCGAATGTTGGCAAATTCTGCATCTATCAACAAACCTCTTGACATCTGCTCGCATGCCTGGCCAAAAATATGATTCACTCAGCTTCACGAATGTTTTGTCATGACCAAAATGTCCTGCTAATCCACCACTGTGCTTCTCCTTCAACAGATTCTCCCTCATGGAGCAATTCGGAATGCACAGTTGATTTCCTTTGAACAGCAATCCCTACTGGATCATATAATCTACCCATGGGCTCTGATATCTGAGAACTGGATTCTCAGCTGCTTCATATGCTTCCCCGAAATCTGCATCTCTGGCATACATGTCCCTGAGATTTTCAAAACCCAATGTTTTGATTCGAAATTCCTGCAGCAACAAACATTTCCTGCTCAAAGCATCAGCCACTTTGTTAGCAGTACCCAAAATGTGTTTAATCACAAACGTGAAATTCTGCATATACTCTACCCATTTTGCATGCTTCTGATTCAACTTCTCTTGTTGACTCACAAACTGCAATGCATGATTATCACTGTACAGTACAAATTCTTTCGGGATCAAGTAATGCCTCCACTTCTTCAACGCCTGTATGATAGCATAGAATTCCTTATCATACGTGGAGTATTTCAGCTTTGCTTCATCCAACTTCTCACTGAAATATGCAATTGGTCTATCCTCCTGGCCTAAGACCGCTCCTATGGCATATCCGCTTGCATCAAACTTCACCTTAAATGTCTTCTGGAAATCCAGCAACACCAACACTGGTGGTTCCGTTATCTTTCGCTTCAACAGATTGAAGATCTTCTCAGCCTCTGTTGTCCAATGAAAATACTTATGTCGCTTCTTCACCGTGTCCATCATCGTTGCGCTAATTCCACTGAAATTCCTGATGAACTTTCGGTAGAAACTAGCTAAACCATGGAAACTTCTCACCTCGAAAACATTTCTCGGTGATGGCCAATTCTTGATCACTTCCACTTTACTCGGATCCATCTTTAACTCATTCGCTGA
>ML791810.1:197341-224064 GCA_009831015.1 Picea engelmannii
GGTCAACACTCTCTTAGTGTTGTGACCAAGCATTCTTCCATGGCAATCTGAAACTAACACACGAGGTTTCTCCTAGAGGAGATGTTAGTTGTATCAGGCAAAGCATATACCTCTATATTCTCACATGCTATCAAGTATAATACGTTACGACAATTGCTATCTCAGCTAAAGTCATTAGCTTTTCATGTGTACCTTTGAATCTTGATTAATCAAACCTGGAGCCTTGTCCTCAAGAGTGAGTGCTTGCTTTCCTTCCAGGTCTCCTTCACTCAAGTGACGAGTACTTTCTGTTAGCGTCAGAAGTCACTCCCGGATTGCTTGCAGGAGCAGAGCCCAACGCCCATCAGTTTTATGTCACGATTTGTTTAAAAAGGTTGATCAAATGGAGATAATGGCTCTAGGAGGTATCACTTTAACTCAGGGACTGAGTCTAGTACGTAAAGAACAGAGGAGGTCTGGAATCCTAACTTAATCCAGTGGGTTGATTAAAAGATGAGCAGGTGGAAGACTTAGGAGAAGATGAACAAACATCTCTGGGCATCAAGCTTGCAACGGTTTGTAGGGGGGAAACTCTGAACGCAGGATCCTCCTGGTTCAAGGCTTCAAGAAACTGAAAGAAGACCTGACTGGATCCTCCAATTCCAAGTCATTCAACGTTAAGGAAATCACAAGGACTGATTAGAGGCTCCGTAACTATTACAGTGATCCATTACAACATCATCCTATAATAGCTACAGCTCGACTGGATCCTCCAATTCCGAGCTGCTCTAACACAGTGTAAAAAAGACATGAAAGAAATTGGCATTCATAAGGCAAGAAGTCTCAAAAGTTCATACATAACCAGAATATCAGTGCTTCATTAAAACTTTACAACTGGGAGCTCTGCTCAACCATTGATCTATTCGAAAGAATGGTAGAAATGCCTACATATACTTGGAACAAAAACACTGGAAGCTAAATCGAGACATCACATTGAAGACATTACGTCTTCACATTTACTGCGCATGCAGTCTCCGAACGCTCGTGGACTTTAGTCAGACGCAATCGTGTTCCCAAGGGCCTGAGAATGAAATGACCAGCTTACAGTCATCCCTGGATTTTCCATTTATGGTGGAAAAGATGACCAACCACCATCAACTGCTGCAATAACTACTTCATTGGGCTCGGAAAGGCCCAGGTTGATTCTGCACCTTCAGGACATGGAGACCTTTGTGAGGGCTGGGAGACTTGACACGAAGTGATGAACGTATGGTGACCAAGCAAGGGAAAAACGATAGGGCAAATACAAGTGGCAGAATCCATGGGTTTTGAAGTGTACGAGCCAGGTGGAGGAACACAGGGGCCGGAAAAAACTGTGGTTGGCATGACATAGGGAGAAGACGTGGCGGCAAGGGACAGAGGGCGGATGTATGCGATGAGGCTTCGGGTTTTTCGGGAATTCAGGATTCGCGAGTTTGCAATGCGTGGACTCTTCGCCTCCGGGATCCCCGATATCCCTATGTGCGATGAGCTCTTCCTCCTATGGGTTAGCCCTCCCGGCTATTCTATGGCCCATACGACGACCTCTTTATCACTGGAACTCCATCTATGTTGGGGCTTCGGCGCTTTCGATGTCCCGATGCACAAGTCCTTGAGACTCACGATAGCCTGCCACCTGTATTCCATTTGCTCCTTCGATCCCACACACTAATCCGGCGATTACCAAGACATCGCTTCTCGCGACCTCGCAACTCTACGCGCAAATCTTTGCCACTCAAACTCACAAACATCCGAGTTTGCGATGTGTCGATGCCACTCGGTGCTGCTTCCCTACACGGATTGTCCTTCTGACACCTGTCCTACACTACGATCCGCAGCTCCATCGGGAAATCGCGTATCGGGATATCGCGATTCCCGCTGTCATGTGCATGGGACTTTCAATTCCCCGATCCCCGACTCTGCGGGATCTCTCGCCACGTGCCTCAGCTGACGGATGGCTCTGATTCAGTCGGGAAATCGCGCATCGTGATTCACTCATGTAAGAACTCCCTGCCTCCAGAAACTTCGATCCTCTGATGAACTGAAATCTCGACTCTCCTTCTGATGTCTGACGCGTGTCCCACCAAGTTCAACGGCTAGGATCCCATCGGTCTTTCGAGACTCGAAAGGTCTCGTCTCTCTTATCCTTTGAAAACCCGATACCACAATTGTTACTAACATTAGGCTCCATGGGGGATAGAGTCGTCCCTGTGATGCTCTAAGCACTCCTTCTGCAGTTCCAGTCGCCTTTCTGTTGGGCTATGGAGTCTTTATTAGGCCGCAAAAATAAAAATGGAAACGAACTAAGAAATAAAGGACAGTATTTACAAACAAAGAGTCATTTGAGACTCAAACGAAACATTTTTTCAGGAAATGCCCATTTACTGGGTCGCTGAAAACTTCTTCACCTTCCAAATCTCGCAACCTGTATGTGTTGTTTGAGAAAACCTCGGAGATTCTGAAAGGCCCAATCCACAGGGCTTCAAACTTGTTGTGTTTGCCCTTATCTTGTTTAGGAGCATCCCATTTCAGTACCAGGTCTCCTATCTGGAATCGCTCCTTCTTGGCTTTCCTGTCGAAAACCCGCTTGATCCTTTGCTGATGGTCCTGAATTCTATTCACTGTCTGCTCCCTAGCCTGCTGGACCTCTACTAGCTGATGAATTCTTTTGATCATGTCATCAGGGTCCTCCTGATGGTCCTGGAGTAATTTCACTACAGGGATGGCTAGCTGAGAAGGGAAAATAGCTTCGGCTCCATAGACTAACTGGAAAGGGGAGAGACCTGTAGCTCTCTTTGTAGTCACCCGATCAGCCCATAGGGCGAATTTAAGCTTTGAGTTCCAAGCCCTTTGGTTGTCTTCCAACAGCCTTTTGACGATTCTTATTAAACTTTTGTTGGAGGACTCTGCTAAACCATTGCCCTGTGGGTAATACGGGGTGGAGTGAATCAGCTTAATCCCGAACTGCTCACAGAAATTTGTCAATGGCTCAGACCCGAAAGCAGCTGCATTATCGGTGACAATCTTATTTGGACAGTCGAACCTTGTGATGAGGTCCTCCAGGAATCCGATGATTACCTTGTGGGAATCACTCCTGGTGGGAATAGCTTCAATCCACTTGGTAAAGAAAATCTGTAGTAGTCAGGATCCACTATGCTGCCCACTGGAGGGAGGGTGAATTTCTCCAATAAAATCTAGGCCCCACTGCTGGAAAGGCCCTGAAACCACCACCGGTTTTAACGGCAAAGACCTGAGCTGCTGCTTTCCTGCAATTTTTTGACAATTGATGCAGGCTCTGACCCTTTTGCAGACATCAGTGAACATGGTAGGCCAGTAGTATCCAGCCCTGAGGATTTTGTGGGTTGTGGCTCTCCAGAAATGGTGCCCTCCACATAGGCCGCTGTGAAATTCAGCTACGACCTTCTCGGCCTCTGGTGGACTTATGCATTTTAGAAGTGCTCCCAGGGGGTCTTTCCAATATAATATTTGATCGATTAGGCAGTATTTGACTACTTTGAGCTTCAGAGCTCTTGCTTTGCTTCTTTGCAGGCCATCTGGAGGTCGCAGCGCCTGCAAAAAGTATATGACATCCTTATACCAAGGACATTGAGCCAATGGGGGCTCCCTTCGATGATCTATGTCAGACAGTCGATCCTGCTGAATACCCGAGCATTCATTGATGAAACTTATCCCCAAAGCTTGGCAATTTGCTTCAGCCAACAGCTTGGCTAAACCTTGCCCTTTGATCAATTTGGTGGGCCTTATCTCCAGGTCGAACTCCAGGATTTTGGCTATCCATTTGCTCCTTCTCCCGTCTATGTCAGGCTGAATAAGAATATCTTTAACAGTAGCCGAGGGGACGTAGGCGATGATTTTTTACTGCAGGATGTAGGTTTTAAAGGCTTTGAGAGCTTTCACTAGAGCATAAGCTTGCTTCTCCATAGTGTCATACCTGACTTCGGCATGCCTTAATGCTCGGCTGAAGTAAGCAATAGGATGTTCTAACCCACTGTTATTTGTCTGTAATAGAACAGCAGCTACTGTGTCAAGCGAGGCAAAGGAGAAAATAAGGAAATCCTTTGAGTAGTCAGGACTGATAAGCACAGGAGCTTTAGTCGGGGCCTTCTTGATTTGTTCAAAGGAATGTCGCGATTGAGGGGTCCACCTTACTTCATTCTCTTTCTTTAGCATGGTTGATATCAGCTTTACCTCCTCGGCAAAGTTAGGCACAAACCTCCTTAGGAAATTAATTTTACCGAGGAAAGATTGGACCTCCTTCCTAGACCTCGGGATTGATAAGGCTTGTATCGCCTCAACTCTGTTGGGATCAATCCTGACTCCTTCTGCTGATACTATGTGGCCTAGTAGCTTTCCTTCATGGAAAACAGAGATTTCTTGGGGTTTAATGAAATGCCAAACTTTCTGCATTTCAAGAAAACTTTCCTGAGATGGCGATGGTGTTCTTCATCAGATTTTGAGAATACTGTGATGTCATCCAGATAAACGACCACAAATTTATCCTTTTCCCCAATGAAAGCTATGTCCATGGCACGCTGGAATGTCGCCCCTACATTCATAATTCCAAATGGCATCTTGGCATACATGAATGTGCCCCATGGGGTGGTGAATGTTGTCTTCTCCCTGTCCTCAGGCAGAACAGAGACCTGATTGTAGCCAGAGAAACCATCAATCATAGACATCCTGGAAGCTCCTGTCACCCTCTGCAGTATATGTTCCATCTTCGGCAAGAGGTAGTTATCCTTTCGTGAGCTTCTGTTTAGGTTTCTGAAGTCTACACAGAGTCGGATCTCTCCATTATTTTTCCTTACTGGCACCAAATTAGGAACCCATTCTGAATATCTCAATGGAACGATGATCTGAGCTTGAAGCAGCTTCTTCACTTCTTTCTCCATGATAGACAGCAGCATGGGATTGATTTGTCTCAGCTTCTGCCTGAATGGCTTTGCCTCCTCCTTCAAGGGAATTTTATGCTCGATGACAGAGGTGTCATAGGTTTTGAGGTCTTCGTAGGTCCAGGAAAACACATCAGTGAATTTCCTTAAAAGTGCACTGTATTCGGACCTCTGTTCCACTGTCAGACCTTTTGACAACTTGACATACTTGGGCTCGCTCTCGATTCCAATGTTGCACTGAATAGTATCATCGTCCTCCTCCGAGACCTTTCCTTTTACCGACACATCGTTACTATCAAAAAGCCTTTCCAAAGGAACGAGTCCCCTGGGAATATGGTTGTTGGGCAGCTGTACAATGGAAGGCCTTGCAATCTTATTCAGAAGATTACCCCCATCGGGCTCTTCCTCTGAGATGGCCTCTTGGTCTATGTGCATTTCTGAAAATTCCTCAACAGTCTCCAAGAACCTCTTAACCTCAAGATCGTCCTCGAATACCTTCCAATGTTTGACGTTGTCAGGTATGGAGGGTCTGTATTTTACTTCTATATCATACTTGAATTTGGGTGGCAGAGGTACTTTGAAATTGCTAGCCGATGCAGCCAAGGAATCTGCCAAGGTGTTCTCCTCTCTTGGGATGAAGGAAATATTAAATGCTGAGAAGAAACTGTCAACAAGGTCCCAGACCTCGTTCCTGTAACTCCTGAGTCGAGGATGCTTATCCTGATAAGCATTCTTGACCTGTTGAACCACCAACTCTGCATCACCGAACACTGCTACTCCCTGAATTCCCATTTCCCTCGCAGCTCTTAGTCCCAGAACAAGAGCCTCATACTCTGCCACATTGTTGGTAGCTTCAAATTCTAATTTGTATGACAGAGATATGGTTTCCTGAGCAGGCGACACAAAAACTAATCCAGCTCCAGCGCCTTCTCGGGAACAGGCTCCACCAAAAAACATTTTCCAGATTGGGGTGGTGGAGAGAGGAACTTCAGGGGAAACAGTGGGTTGTTTTCTGAGTCTCAGAGGCGGCTCTGGGGCATGGGTGAGTTGCAGTAAACTCGAGCCTAAATTAGTGTCTAAGGCAAAAATGGGATGGTTGGTGGGGTTGGCTTCATCACTGATTATATAGGCCAATTGAGCTTCCCTGTACAGTCTTCTATGCTCTCCTCCGAACACTGGGATAGTAGAATATGTGAGGTCCATCTGCAGGGTTCCCCCCAGTCTTTTTATCCAAGATCTTGATAATAACATACCGAACTTGGGGGGAACATCAGCTACTACGATATCCATGACCACACTTTTCATAGGCAATTGAAACAAGGTTACAACCAGGTCTTTAATAACCCCAAGACACTGAACTCTCCTGGAGTCAAAGGAATAGAGGTCATGATAGGCTCTGGTAACTTCTAGTCCCAACTCTTCCATGACAGTTTTGGGCATGAGGTTGTGAGAGGCCCCTGAATCCATCAAGCAGTTGTGCAGCACTTTGTCATGTATATCTTGGAGGTTTATGGAGTCTAAGGGGAGGCATGAGGCTTCAGACTGTAAAAGCTCAGAGAAGCATTTTTTAAATTCGTCATGTTTAATCAGCTCAGTGAGGGGCACAGGGATTCTGATCTTTTGAATCTCATGCTCAAAATTAAAAGAAGATGTAGGCTTTGGAATTTATTTTATTTCAGGAACATGATTATGGACAATGGGAGAGGGGGGTGAGCTTTCTTACCTCTGTGACCATTTGCTACTTCATTAGCAGGTCTCTCTACTCTAATGGACTACTCGAGAATGTCAGGCGTTGTTGTCTTTTTATCAGACCTTAGGTTGTACCTGCCTCGGCCGCAACTAGCTTTGTCTCCCTTGCTTAGTTCGTTTAGCTGACTGTCCATGAGAGACTCCTCGTATGCAGATTGGGTGAGATGAGGAAAAGGAGGGGTGTCTCCAAAGCAATGGATCTCAGGATCAAGCTCGTTTGCTTCTCTTTCTTCCCCCTCGGCCATGAAATTGTTTTGAAAATGGGCCTGAATCTTCTGGTCTTCTCTGTCTCTTCCCTTCTCTCTTTGCATATTCGGGGGAGTAAAATTATTTGGCTTCTTGAAACCTCCCTTATTTTCAGCGATCTGAGGGCCTTTATATGCCTGCCTCCCTTCCATCCTCATCCTCTCCATCTCTGTAGACAGAGACTTCACCATCTTGGTCAGTTCGTCCACTTGAGGGTGGGATACCAACGATCCAGAGGTTGAGGTTTCTGACCTTCCCTTTCTTATGTCTGTGTCGGCCTTGTTTCTCACTCTGTCAGCTGCTAATATGTTGGATTCCACTTCTATGGCCGCATCTTACATTTGGGCTAAGGAGGTGGCTCTTCTTTCTCTCAACAACATGCAGAAATCGGGGTCAAATGCACCAGCATAGGAAATTTGGGCAGAGGCTTCTGAGGGCTTTATCTTTGCAGGGATCTTGTTATACATCTTGTTAAATCTTTTGGAGAAGTCAGAGATAGACTCTCCTTCCATTTTCTTCAAAGACCCGAACTCTGTCATGTAATACATAAAATCCTTCCTGTCTCCCCACTGTCTCAGGAAAGCGCTATCTAGAGCTTCAATCCCAGCAATGGACCCTGGAGCCAATCCTCTAAACCACTTTCTTACCTCACCATCCAAGCTCTGGACGAAAACTCTCATCCAGACATCTTCATATTCAATGTTGAGGTTGTCTGCATAACTGTAGAAAGCAGTCAGGTGCTCTTCAGCAGTTATGTCTCCTTCCCCAGTGAACTTGGGCATGTATTTCAAGTAATCCCCAGCAGGAAGAGGATTCACGGGATGGGGTAGGATTAAGGGAGCATATCTGGCAGTGACTATGGTATCCATTCTATTCGGAGGGGAATTAGCACCGGCCATAGGAATGTTAGGTGGAGGAGAACTGGGAGGAGAAGGAGTTCGCAAAGGGGCTAGCGAGAGTAAATCTCGGAGTGGGGTGGGAAACAAGAGGTGATTTAAGGAACAGGCTACCGAGCTCCAGTCGGCAGGTTCTCCTCCCTGTGCAGGAGTGGGGAAATCTTCTGAGGTCGTGGGTCTACGCCAAGGTACAGCTTCAAAGGAGAGGGGAGTGACAAAGTCTTGTCCCTCTGGTCCCGGACCAGGAGAAGAAAACTCAACAGGAACACTCCCAAAATTTAAGAAACGGGAAACTGCAAAAACAGGCATGTCAAATAACTGAGGAGAAAAAGGAGCTCCGACAGAAGGATATGGTGGATTACCTGGTTCGGTGATGGACGCTCCTCCTTCAGGGGCCTTTCCCTTCCTGAGCACCGCCTYTGGATCCGTTTCAGGTGTAGCTAGAGGCAGTGGTGGGTGAGACCGCGTATGCCTGCCTCTGAAAGCCACAATTAACAGAGCAGGTTCTCCCCAGCGGAGTCGTCACAATGGAGTCGCCAGGTGCAAATTAGCAATCTGAAAGGCTCTGATAATCCGATGCACCTTCGGATTCAGAGGCTCAATGTCGTTCTACCCAAGGAAAAATCTTCAATTCCGTCCCCGGCAATGGCGCCAGAAATGTTAGCGTCAGAAGTCACTCTSGGATTGATTGCAAGAGCAGAGCCCAACGCCCATCAGTTTTATGTCATGATTTGTTTATAAAGGGTGATCAAATGGAGATAATGGCTCTAGGAGGTATCACTTTAACTCAGGGACTGAGTCTGGTACGTAAAGAACAGAGGAGGTCTGGAATCCTAACTTCAGCCAGTGGGTTGATTAAAAGATGAGCAGGTGGAAGACTTAGGAGAAGATGAACAAACAGCTCTGGGCATCAAGCTTGCAACGGTTTGTAGGGGAAAAACTCTGAACGCGGGATCCTCCTGGTTCAAGGCTTCAAGAAACTAAAAGAAGACCTGACTGGATCCTCCAATTCCAAGTCATTCAATGTTAAGGAAATCACAGGGACTGATTAGAGGCTCCGTAACTATTACAGTAATCCATTACAACATCATCCTATAATAGCTACAGCTCGACTGGATCCTCCAATTCCGAGCTGCTCTAACACAGTGTAACAAAGACATGAAAGAAATCGGCATTCATAAGGCAAGAAGTCTCAAAAGTTCATACATAACCAGAATATCAGTGCTTCATTAAAACTTTACAACCGGGAGCTCTGCTCAACCATTGATCTATTCGAAAGAATGGTAGAAATGCCTACATATACTTGGAACAAAAACACTGGAAGCTAAATCGAGACATCGCATTGAAGACATTACGTCTTCACATTTACTGCGCATGCAGTCTCCGGACGCTCGTGGACTTTAGTCAGACACAATCGTGTTCCCAAGGGCCTGAGAATGAAATGACTAGCTTACAGTCATCCCTGGATTTTCCATTTATGGTGGAAAAGATGTCCAACCACCATCAACTGCTGCAATAACTGCTTCATTGGGCTCGGAAAGGCCCAGGTTGATTTTGCACCTTCAGGACATGGAGACCTTCGTGAGGGCTGGGAGACTTGACATGAAGTGATGAACATATGGTGATCAAGCAAAGGAAAAACAATAGGGCGAATACAAGTGGCAGAATCCATGGGTTTTGAAGTTTACGAGCCAGGTGGAGGAACACAGGAGCCGGAAAAAACTGTGGTTGGCATGACACGGGGAGAAGACGTGGCGGCAAGGGACAGATGGCGGATGTATGCGATGAGGCTTCGGGTTTTTCGGGAATTCGGGATTCGCGAGTTTGCAATGCGCGGACTCTTCGCCTCCGGGATCCCCGATATCCCGATGTGCGATGAGCTCTTCCTCCTATGGGTTAGCCCTCCCGGCTATTCTAAGGCCTATACGACCACCTCTTTATGACTGGAACTCCATCTCTGTTGGGGCTTCGGTGCTTTCGATGTCTCGATGCACAAGTCCTTGAGACTCACGACAGCCTGCCACCTGTATTCCATTTGCTCCTTTGGTCCCACACACTAATTCGGCGATTACCAAGACATCGCTTCTCGCGACCTTGCAACTCTATGCGCAAATCTTTGCCGCTCAAACTCACGAACATCCGAGTTTGCAATGTGCTGATGCCACTCGGTGCTGCTTCCCTACACGGATTGTCCTTCTGACACCTGTCCTACACTACGATCCGCAGGTCCATCGGGAAATCGCGTATCGGGATATCGCAATTCTCACTGTCATGTGCATGGGACTTTCAGTTCCCCGATCCCCGACTCTGCGGGATCTCTCGCCACATGCCTCAGCTGACGGACGGCTCTGATTCAGTCGGGAAATCGCGCATCGCGATTCACTCATGTAAGAACTCCCTGCCTCCAGAAACTCCGATCCTCCGATGAACTGAAATCCCGACTCTCCTTCTGATGTCTGACGCGTGTCCCGCCAAGTTCAACGGCTAGGATCCCATCGGTCTTTCAAGACTCGAAAGGTCTCGGCTCTCTTATCCTTTGAAAACCCGATACCACAATTGTTACTAACACTTTCTTCAACCTGTTTGTTGTACTAAGACAATATGCTATCTTGACAAAAGGTTTAGGTTAGAGGATAAGCTCTATGATCAACTTTTAATCCTTGTAATGATTTGATCATAGCTTCAACATGCAACATTGATCAAGATAATTTCATAACAAATAGATGCATATTAGAATAATCACACCTGGGTTGCATCACTCCTTTGAATGTGTTGGATCTTGAGATCCTTTTGGATCTATGGCAAAATATCCCTTCTCCTACAAATACTCTTTAGGGTTTAACTATTAACCATATGTGAGTATATACCTCGGATAGCATTTGCAAGTAGTGGCTCCATCTGGTAGCAGCGGTAAACTTCAAGAGTGATTGCAACTGGTTCTACAGCTGCAACTGCAACAGGTACTGCAACTGCAACTGCAACAGGTACTGCAACTCCAACTGCAACAGGTACTGCAACTGCAACTTAGGGTTTTATGAGGAAACCCTAATTTTCCAAACTTTGAATTTTGAAATTCTGATCCAGGGGATAGATGCGTTGGGCTGAGGCGAGTTAGCTGGTGCAGTCAGAATTTCAAAAATCCAACTTTTACCCCTTCAAATCTGATCTGCAGATTTCTGGACTGGTGCTTCTGGTTTTCTGGTACTTCTGGTACTCTGGTACTTCTGGTACACTGGTTTTCTGGTTTTCTGGTACTTTGTGAAACTAGGGTTTCACTTTCAGAGAGATCCAGCCACTGAAAAGGTGTGCTCTAGGTGCCAAATTGATCCTTGGGGGAGGGCGCAACTTTTTAGGGTGTTAGGGAGCTGAAAATACTTGCTTTTTCAAAACCCTAATTTTGGGGTACGGTAACAGTGACGTTTTTCCTCTTGCAGATTGTGCTTTCTTCAAGTTGGCTCTAATACCATGTTAATGTTTATGCCATTATTATAGTTCTTTGCATTTCATTAGATAAAAGCATAATAAGAACAAGATCACTGAGAAATACACAACCACAAGAGACACAACATTTATCCTGGGAAACCCTCTAGGGGAAGAAAACCCAGCAAAACTTCATTATCATAAATAGCTTATACAATTTTCAAGAGATAACTCAAACCAATACAGAAAAGTCCTCCTCAAGAGATGCGCCACCCTTCTTCTCCTCTCTCCAACTTGTAATTGCAGCTTGCCTCATAAGAGAATGAGCAAGTGAAGTGTGTCTTAGAAGTGAGGCGCTAGCCTCTTATTTATATCAATCTGGCACGTGTGAAGAGTCACCATCTGGCAGGGCCGACCTCTCACACTAGGTGGGTAAACCCACCTTTAATTAATTATGGCCCTTCCATTATAACTGTTGGGGTCGACTTCTTATTCTGCACTTTGTAAATGTCCGATGACCAATCTGCAAAAGGGGATTTGGTCCTTATACAATTACCGACATGATTAATCCTCAATGGGGATTAATCCAATAACAATAATAATAATAATGACATGATTATTCCTCAATGAGGATTTAATCCAATAATAATAATGACATGATTAATCCACAATGGGGATTTAATCCAATAACAAAATAATAATAAGAATGCTCTTCGCAGTTACATTATTTTAACACCGAGGAGAAACAAAGGCAATTCGAGTAAAATAACCCAGTGCACACAGGTGTGTCTAACACTTGCAGAGAAAAGACGAGGGTTAACCTAACAGTGGTGGTTATCCAAACACAGCATGACAATGTCTCTTTCCAAACATCCAGGAGTTTAATAACTTTTGACAACAACAACAATGAGGACACAATCTTGTGAAAGAACATCGAGATATAACATGTATCAATCCAATACCCACATAGGATTGTATTAACGTCAGGGCCAACCAAGACTGGATCTTGGGATTCTTTCAATGAAAAGACAGTAAGAACAGGCTACCAACCACAGCTCGGGGTTTGAAGAAAAGAACACACCATTGTTGGCAATTGCTCTACAACTGGGTAAGGATTACCACAACAACCAAGAGGGAAACGAGTTAACAGACAGTGATACACAGAACAAAAACCCTCATTCATCAAACCTCGATCCTTATTGCACCACTATGACTTATTATTCCAAAGAGACCCATCATAAAACTACATTGACTGAACAAACAACCAACGTGCAACTTAATAATACCCATTTCTTTGCTTGCAATTTCCAACATTTTACAATCATCACAAAGAACCATAACACCACATTTACACACAGTCGAAAATCTCAAGAACACACAAAATCCAAGCATCACTGAGCCACCGTTTGGTTCATAAAATAGAGAATACTTCATGGATGGAGAGAAAAGAACCATACCTATAAGGAAAACACTTAAATGACAAGTTGGCCAAGCCTTCCCTTACAAAAAAAAACTGAAAATGTGAAGCTTCACAACCAACAGAGCGAAATTGCAACAATGGAACAATGCTAGGGTGATGAGCGATAGGGAAGGTTTGGAGTGACATGCAATAAATGCACATCGCTTCCATCACCTGGCCCCATTCAATTTGAAATACAAGACAACCCAATAAGCATAACATCCATCAATAAATCAAACCATATCACCAATGCATAATCAATGTCAAACCATCATAAGATCTGAGACCATATCTATTGCATAGTGTGCCACCCAAGATATTTCATACGTTAACATTTGCCATAACTCCACACAATAATCCATATCAACATTGTTATATGCGTCTACATTCGACTTTAATGAAATTTGCACAGTCCATTAACCAAGCAAAGAGAATAATAGTTAGGACTAACACTTAATCCATTAACTCTTTCAATTGAAATTTGTATGTAGTCTTTTCACATAGTCCCTTTCCTTTTTCTATAACTATAGAACCTTTCCATAATTTTCCTTATTTTGATCATGTTACCATTAAGTATCTCTTTCATATATGTGGCTAAGTAATCAACATAAGAATTAGTAACAAGGTTATAACATAGCAATCATAACCAACATGATCCTCATAACCATGGAAGTTGTTCTGTATCACAAATTATTACCAACAACATGCATTAACCACTCATTATCACACCAAATGCAACCAACATTGCATCATCAAAAAGGAAGGATTGTGTAGTCAACATCATAACAACAGCAAAATATGTGTCATATGTCTATCTTTGCGCCTCTAGTCTATAAGGGGGTCCCGCCTACTAGTATTATATTATTATCATAATTAAATAATAGCATTTTTAGCAATCCTTTGAGGGTGGAATTCATCGTTGCGATTTTAATTGTCAACAAGGTCGACTTGGCCAAATTACATCAAAATCCATTTTTTACATAAATGGAAGTAATCAACCCCTGAAATCATTTCCAAGGGTGACATCATGCCCTTCCAGGGTGGCGTTGATCCTCTAGGGTGAAACATTGGGCTCCAGAAGCAGGATGTTTGGCCTCCAAAGGCCTTGGATGATGCCCACACGTGTCAATCAGCTCACAACTGACCTCAAGGTGCAAACCCTGACTCTGGATGACATCTAGGGTCACAAAGGTGACGTCATGGGCTCCCAAAGGTCAACGTTCAGGTGGAAAGGAAAGATCCCCTTGGGTCTAGGTCTGTCGAGGTGTCTCTGGTGCAATGCCCTTCTTTCTTCCTAGTGCAAGTCTTTGATGTCTCTCTGCCCCTGGTTGGGATCACAACATCCATCTGTGGGCTTTCAACCCCATGGAGGTCTGAGCTAATCATTCCCCCATATGTCCATCGGGCAAAGTCCTGCAGCAACAACAAGTATGCCCTCCAGGGGTTCATAAGTCACACGGATCATAGAAATGTCAATCACATCTAATAATCAAATTACCCAAACATGTGCATCAAACCCCCATTTACCCAGACAAATGCTCAAAGACGTTATGCAGTTTAACAAGTCAGGTTTGGAGAAGGTCTCAGGGTGTCCTATTGGCCTAATCCTCCTTTAGTTTGGGGTGTTTCCCAGGTGATAACCAATCTAGGTCATGTAAGTGTGTGTGAGGTGGCATGGGGTACATGTTTGGGCATGGGGTGCAGCAATAACAGAGAAATGTAGATCTTACCTGTGGGTGCCTTTATAGAGGGCGAGTTGCACCTTGTCATAGATGACACTCTTTCCTGTCCCATTCAATGCCTTTTATTCTTAGTTTGATTGCTCTTTATCTTTTTCTTTTATGCTTCAAGGGAAGAATTGAGGGACATTGTCTTGGCTTAGTGACCAGAGGTGGCAGCATTACCCACAAGCATTTTACAGAGATGAAAAGGTTGGATCGTGATGAGACCCCCTTTCTCTTGGCTATCCCACCAAGAGCCACTACCCTGGTTTGGTGACCATATAGATGGTAGTGTCATACCGCTACATGCACATGGTCATAATAGGTTGGCTCGTGATGAGACCTCTCAGCCACCCACTAATACCTTGAGTGTTTATTTATCTTACAGGTTCTCTTTTCTTACTGAGAATATTTTTACTGCTTTCTCGGGAATCCCTGGGTGAAGCATCTCAAAGGTTTCATTTTGGCTTTTAACTTTTGTCAGCTATTTTTACCCACTGGGCCTTTAGCCCCTTCTTCCCACAAGGCAAGGTACAACCCTTCCTAGTGTGGCATTGCCCGAACAAAGGTAGGGGGAAATGAGAGGAGTAAGGATGGAAAGTGGTAAGTATGGAGGGAATGGACGATGACCTTTTATAGACCCACCCAATGGCAACCCATCCTAAAGGGAGATCAACTTATTGGGGAAATGTAGATCTTACCTGTGGGTGCCTTTGTAGAAGGCGAGTTGCACCTTGTCATAGATGACATTCTTTCCTAGCCCATTCAATGCATTTTATTCTTAGTTTTATTGCTCTTTATCTTTTTCTTTTATGGTTCAAGGGAAGAACTGAGGGACATTGTCCTGGCTTGGTGACCAGAGGTGACAGCATTACCCACAAGCATTTCACAGAGATGAGAAGGTTGGATCGTGATGAGACCCCCTTTTTCTTGGCTATGCCACCAAGAGCCACTACCCTAGTTTGGTGACTAGATAGATGGTAGTTTCATACCGCTACATGCCCATGGTCATAATAGGTCGGCTCATGATGAGACCTCTCGTCCACCAACTAATACCTTGAGTGTTTATTTATCTTACGGGTTCCCTTTTCTTACTGAGAATATTTTTACTGCTTTCTCGAGAATCCCTAGGCAAAGCATCTCAAGGGTTTCATTTTGGCTTTTAACTTTTGCCAGCTATTTTTACTCACTGGGCCTTTAGCCCCTTCTTCCCACAAGGCAAGGTACAACCCTTCCTAGTGTGGTAAACCCAATGCCCGAACAAAGGTAGGGGAAAATGACAACAGTAAGGATGGAAAGTGGTAAGTAAGGAGGGAATGGATGATGACCTTTTAGAGACCCACCCAGTGGCAACCCATCCTAAAGGGAGATCAACTTACTAGGGCATCATGTCACCCTTCCAAGTATGAACAAGTTAAAGAGCATAATTTCCAAGCAAATGTTATGAAATGAAGGAGAACTCAGTGCAACATATTCAAGTGCTTCAATAATCAGAGTGACACATACCATGATATAAGGACTCATTACCTCATGGAGCAAGACTTACTACTACTTCGGGACCAGGCTCGTGGGATGAATATTGTTGTTGTTGATAGATGGGTTGCACTGAAGAAAAGAGGGGCCCTCTGGGGCCGTGCTCAAGTCATCCGGCTCTCGGCACTCCATGTCTAGGACCTATGGGCCTCGAGACATGATCTCCTTAGTTATCCCTAGGACAGGGGATAACAGTGTGAAGGACCCACTCATTCCACATCATTCTGATAAAAAGACAGCTTATGAGATGTAGGAAGCTTTGAAGAATTTATTTAAGGTTAAGAATGTCAATCAAAAGATGGCCTTGAAAGATAAGTTGCATGACTCGAAGATGGTTAAGGGTGAGGATGTTGCATCCTATCTTACCCGACTAGCCCAAGTTAAGGACGAGTTAGCTGCAGTGGTAGAGATCATCTCAAAAGCCGAGTTGGGGTGGATAGCCTTGAAAAGATCCACAAAGGAATGGGATGTCTTTGTGAAGTGTGTGGTGGGTTGAGAAAATTTTCCAGATTGGAACAGGTTGTGGGACGACTTCACTCAGGAGGAGATCTGGATGGGGTCTCATAGCAATGGTCAGAAGGAAGACATAGATGAGTAGAATGTTGCTCTTCCTGCAAAGGGCGAGAAGAAAGGAAATTCTTCTGGGAGGGACTTGAGTAAAGTCAAATGTTATTGTTGTAACCAGTTGGGGCACCTTGCTTCTCAATGTCCCGAGAAGAAGAAGAAGAAGAGGAAGGAACATGAGGAGTCTGATACAATTGCTACAGCAGCCATGGAGGAATTTTCTTCCAAGTTTGATAAGGAATTTTATTTGGTTACTCTAGTATCTAGTGTCGGTAGTGGAGGATTTGGGAGCGATATCAAATGGATTGTTGACAGTGGAGTCTCTTCTCACATGACAGGAATCTGGCGAGCATTCCTTATTATCACAAAGATAGGTCCTGACCGGATGGTGGAGAGTGAACGCGGTATGGTGCGAGTTGTACATGGAGTTAGAAGGGTTAGATTTTGACTCGAGTATGGAGGATTCCTGGAGCTTGATGGAGTTCTCTTTGTTCCATGGTTGAGGTTTAACTTGCTCTCAGTCTTAGCCTTAGAGGATGTTGGATATTGTACATTGTTCAAGAGGGGACATGTATTTATTTACAGGGAGGGAGTGGACTCGGTGGAACCACAGTTGATTGGTGATCGGGTGGACAAGTTGTACATGTTGTGAGGACAACCTTCACGATATGATTTAGCGTCGGATGAGGAGCAGGAGGCTCCTAAAACTGCAATGCGCCCAAGGATTCAGTCTTGCATTTTGAGAAAAAAAAAAAGGGAGTCTCTTATGAGCACCGACAGGAAGCTCAGTTGGTGTGATCGAACCGATGCTCAAGGTGGAGTGGATTCTCCTAGGAGCTCAGGGTTCAGAATAATTGTCAGGAGAATGTCTTCTGGTTCGAGTTTTGTGCAGGTGTTGAGGATGGCAGCGAGTACGTCCCTCGCTAAAAGGGAGTGTTATCTTTTTAACTCGGGGGGTACTCCACATGTTTGTCTTGTATGCAGAAGTAATCTTGTACCTACATTATTGTTGGTGATTACAGCTATGTGAGACAATCTCCAGCTTACAAACCTAAGAGATGTTGATGATTGCAGCTATGTGAAATATTCTCCAGCATACAAACCTGAGAGAAATCCCCTAAGAGGGGTGTGTGGTTCTGACCTAAGATAGAGTTGGAACATAGAGATGACCTCCTCTCTAGAAAGAGTTGAGAAGAACTCTAGATGATTCTCCTATATAACGTAGTGAAAAAGGTGATATGCAAAGTTGGACATGCTTGTGGCTGAGCACAAGGTGAACATGTGAAATCCCAAAGTGTTGGGTGCATCATCATGAGAACAGAAATGAAGATGATGTATTAGCCTCCTCTGAGCATAAGAGTTGAAGAGAAACTCCAAATGACTCTCCTGTGTAATGCAGTGGGAAAGAAGATCTGTTGAGTGGATGTGTATGTGGATGAGCACAGGTGAATGTAATCCTAGTGGTTGAGCACTAGTGAAGAAGTGGTTCTTCTATGTAATACAGTGAGCCAGAGATATGGACATCACTATGGATGTGCCCCTAGTGGATGAGCACTAGTGGGTGTATAAGATCCCTTGCTATATTGTTCAAGAGTCAGACCTGCCTGTAACCCTAATTGTAATGTAAAGGGTATAGGTCGGCCCCACCTTAATATGACTAGTAATTAATGTAAAAGAAAATTAATCCGGTTAATATTAATTATGTTATAAGCTAGTGAGGTCGGCCTTGTTGTGCTAATAGACACTTATGTTGATAGGTTCAGTTTAATATAAGTAAAGGTAAATTTCCCATTGAGGAATCATATCTTTCATGTGAGTTTGGAAATTTCAGCAAGTACACCTTCTTGGGAAAAGTACACACCTCTCTTGGGCGTTAGTCTTCTAGGGTTTGAGCACCCTCTTGTGTGCTAGGTTTTCTTGGTGGTGAAGGTATTTCTCTTGAAGAATGTAGCAAAGGATTTGGTTGGGTTTTCTTCCCTTTATGAGAAGGGTTTCCTAAGATACTTCTTGTGTTCTTGTGCATGGTGTTTCTTCTTCTGATCTTGGTTGTTGCAATATTAATGGTTATGGTTAAATGTTAAAAATGGAATGAACTTCATGCTTTACCTTTCTTATTGAAAAATCAACATGGCATCAGAGCATAGGTCTTGAAAGAACCCATTGCACAAGCATCTACCAAGTCTCCTCTTACTTTTGCAGAACTGTACAACCCTCCTAGGGTTTCCAGAAAAAATTGTACGACCCTCCTTATTGTGGTGTTCTAGCCCTTGATACTTGGACGTTGGGGCTATCCTTGGCATATAAGAGTACGGCCTCCTCCAACACATCTCCAAAAGCTCTTAAAATCAAATTCCGAGAATTTTCGAGTTTTTGGCCCTAGGGTTTCTAGGGTGTCGAAATTTCTTGCAAAATCTTAATCTTAGATTTCTAGAACTTCTTGAAGAAACATTTTTTCTTAAATCAGCAAGCATCTATGTGACACTATCAAGTTGATTGTTGGCAGTCATAACTCGAACGTAATCCAAGGTTACTAACTAAACCTAATCATTAGGTTTTCAAAATCCAATTGGCGAGAGTTTGAAGAAACCAAACAAATGAAGAGCAGAGCCTTAGTAGAAGACAGGCTTGATGGAGCAAGCAACTTCAGCTCCTGGAAATCAAGGCTTCAGGTCACCCTTGAAGAAGATGACCTCTTGGATGTGGTAACTAAAACCTTACCAGACATAGCTACAGATGTTGAAAAGAAGATAAGAAATGAAGAAGATGTCAAAGCAAGAAAATTAATCATCTACTCAGTAAGAGATCATCTCTTACCTTATATTGCCAACCTGAAGACAACTTATGATATGTATGAAGCATTAAAAGACATGTTTGAAAGTGACAACACCCTCGGAGCTCTTACCTTGAAGAGCCAACTTCAAAGTATCAAGATGACGAAAGGTGACACAGTTTCTATCTTCTTTATGAAGATATCAGAGATTAAAGAACAGCTAGAAAGCATTGAAGAAATCATGGCTGATAGAGAACTTGTCTTAACCACTCTCAACAACCTTCCAAAAACATGGGATCCTTTTCTTCAGAGTATCAGTGGAAGAGAAGCTCTACCAACCTTTAATCGTCTACGGACATATTGTACTCAAGAAGAACTTAGAATTAGAAATACAGGAGTGGAAGATTCCTCAGAAGAAAATCATACTCTTGCACTCCATACAAAGAAAGGAGGAAAATTCAAAAGAAATTTCAAGCAAACATTTAAAGATGAAAAGTCTTCATCAAATCCATGTTATCAAAGAAGAGATGTTTCAGAAATTCAGTGCTTCAGATGTTACAAATATGGACACTATGCAAGAAATTGTCCAACCAGGAAGAAGGGAAGACGATATGTTTCTATCGCTGACATTGATCCAGACCCACCTCAAAATAATGAAGAGAAGAGAGAGGAGAAGTACTTCCTCTAAAAACTAAAGCATGACTACAAACCAGGTAAATCAATTGATCTCTAAATTTATAGTTGATTTCATTCTTTAACTAAATGAAGGATATTATCCCTAGTATGGGAGTCCTCAAAGACTTGGACCATTATCCCTGGTACGAGAGTCCAAACCATATTTGATTGATTATTATGCGAGACAAGCAGAGATGTTTTCCTTAAAGATGAGATACCCATTAAACAAACCTAAAGAATCTCATATGAAGATTGACAGCGAGACAATACCTTCTCCCCCTTCAGCAGTTCAGAGGGAGACAAACATTATTCCAACTAATCCAGTTGCTCCAGTTGATATAACCAGAGATATTACAGTGGGGCATAAAAGGCATACCCAGGATCTACAAAATTTTGTTAGAGGACAGAGAAATGTACAAGCCCCTCAAAGGACACCTTGAGAAAGCAAAAGAGTTCTCAAAACTATCCTTCAGTCATGAGCCACTTCATTGAAGAAACAAAATGAGAAATAAGTATGGAAAGATGCCATAACAGAAGAATACCAATATATCTTAAAAGATGATGTATAAGATATTATTCGGAAACCAGAATGGAAGTCTATGGTAACTTCCAAGTAGAGAAAGCATGCAGAACTAGAGGATTCTCACAAACAAAGGGAGTTGTCTATAATGAGACACTTGGTCTAGTAAGCCTAATACACTTCCATCCGTACTACCATCCATGAGTTGGAAACTATATCAGACGGATGGATTCTTGATGAGTTTGGGTTTCAGCAAGAGTATTGTTGATTCAAACCTATATTATTACAGTGTTGGTGACGAGAGCCTGATTTTGATTACTTATCCAGAAAGCCTTGTTGGATACAAGTTAGCCTTGACTTCTGATTTTTTAATGAAGGAAATGAATAATGATGATTCAAACGAGATTGATCCACAACTTATTGGATCATTGATGTATCTGGTTAACACCAGATCAAATTCATGTTATGCAATGAATGTACTTAGTCAATCCATGAGTCAACCGAGACAGAATCATTAGGTAGCAATAAAGCATGTATTGAGATATTTATGAGGCACAGTTGGATATGGCCTGAGATATGCCTCCAGTGTAAACTTGAGTTTGCAGGATATGTCGATACAGATTGAGTAGAGAGTACAGTGGACCTAAAGAGCACATTCGGTTGTTATCTTACCGTGAAGTTTGCCATGATTTTTTTATGTAGCATGAAACAAAAAATATGTGGCCTTGAGTACCACAGAAGTAAAGTATATAGCATCAAATGTGAGAAGCCATATGGCTTCACAAACTTCTGACAAATTTACGTGACCATGAGATGGATCCTATGATGATAACCAAGAGTTATGTGTAAGGCTCTTTGAGAACCCAGTGTTTTCTGACAGATTGAAACAAGATGAGATGAAATATCCTTATATCAGAGATATGGTGCAGAGGAAAATAGTACACATGCAGTATCTACCTACACATGAGCAGATTGCAGACATCTTCACCAAATTAACTTGGTGAAGAATACCTCCCTAGTTGAGAAGGAGTGTTAATGATTTCAGCTATGTGAGACATTCTCCAGCTTACAAACCTGAGAGATGTTGATGATTGCAGCTATGTGAAATATTCTCCAGCGTACAAACCTGAGAGAAAACCCCTAAGAGGGGTGTGTGGTTCATATCTGAGACAGAGCTGGAACGTAGAGATGACCTCCTCCCTACAGAGAGTTGAGAAGAACTCCAGATGATTCACTTGTATAACGCAGTGAGAAAGGTGATCTGCAGAGTTGGACGTGCATGTGGTTGAGCACAAGGTGAGCATGTGAAATCCCAAAGTGTTGGGTGCATCATCATGAGAACAGAAATGAAGATGATGTATTATCCTCCTCTGAGCAGAAGAGTTGAAGAGAAACTTCAGATGACTCTTCTGTGTAATGCAGTGGGAAAGAAGATTTGTTGAGTGGACGTGCCTGTGGACGAGCACAGGTGAATGTAATCCTAGTGGTTGAGCACTAGTGAAGAAGTGGTTCTTCTGTGTAATGTAGTGAAACAGAGATATGGACATCCATATGGATGTGCCCCTAGTGGATGAGCATTAATGGGTTTATAAGATCCCTTGCTATATTGTTCAAGAGTTAGACCTGCCTTTAACCCTAATTGTAATGTAAAGGGTACAGGTCGGCCCCACCTTAATATGACTAGTAATTAATGTAGAAGATAATTAATATGGTTAATATTAATTATATTATAAGCTAGTGAGGTCGGCCCTATTGTGTCGATGGACACTTCTGTTGACAAGTTCAGTTTAGTATAAGTAAAGGTAAATTCCCCATTGAGGAATCATATATTTCATGTGAGTTTGGAAATTTCAACAAGTACACCTTCTTGGGAAAAGTGCGCACCTCTCTTGGGCACTAGTCTTCTAGGGTTTGAGCACCCTCTTGTGTGTTAGGTTTTCTTGGTGGTGAAGGCCTTTCTCTTGAAGAATATAGCAAAGGATTTGGTTGGGTTTTCTTCCCTTGTTGAGAAGGGTTTCTCATGATACTTCTTGTGTTCTTGTGCATGGTGTTTCTTCTTGTGATCTTATTTGTTGCAACATTAATGGTTATGGTTAAATGCTAAAAATGGAATGAACTTCATGCTTAACCTTGCTTATTGAAAAATCAACAACTACTAGACACTTGACTTTGTAATGGATTTTTATAAAGTTGTGATAAAGTGGTTCTTTTATGTAAGTGACTTTTATAAAGTGTACCTTCTAATATTAAAGTGACTTTATCTCGTAAAGTGCACTTATGTTATAAAGTGAAAATGTACTTTAATATTTTGAAGTGATTTATTTTGGAGGGAATGAATCATGTCCCTTGATCTTGTAAAGGCAAGATTAGATCTTGGCCATTAGATTTAGGGTTGGAGAAAGTGAAGGGTCACTTTCATGTTATAAAAGAATACCTAAGGTAGTGTGCAAGACAATGAGAAGAAAATTGAGAGATAATTTTCTGAGTAAGCTTGAAGAGGAGATTTAGGGCAGCAGGTTGGGCGCTTTTACCAAGAGAAAGTGGGCACAAATCCCAAGGTATTTGCTGTGAGGAAGTGTTGTGGCTTACAGCTGATAAACAGGTTGTATTGTACAGATCTGTACAACAGAGAGGGCACGGAATTCGAAGCAGCATTGTTGCATGCAAATCGAGACAGTTTTTTGGTGTTTTTTGTTGGTGATTTGGGCAATTTCTGGTGTTGTCCGTACAGTTCTTGTGTGGCACGATTTCCAAGGTGTTGTTCAACAAGGCCGTACAGGCCGTACAGCTTCTTTGGCACGTTTTCCAAGACAACAAATTGTGCGGGTGGTTTTGGGTGCTTGTAAGTAGTTTTCTCTTGCTGGAAATTGTATTTCTGCTGCTGATATTTAATCTCCTGAAGCTGAATAATATATCTCATTGGGTTTCCCCACATTGGGGTTTTCCCTAGCGTTGCCTAAATTTTTGAGTATTTCATGGTTGAATGATTGTTGTTCATTGTGTTTATTCCGCTGCAAAAGTACTTAGCAATGTATATTTCTGCTTATGGTATTTTCTAAATGATATCAGAGTTCATTTAAGACAATTATCTCTAGGTTGCTAAGTGTATGACAGAACTTAGTACTTGTTGATTTTGTCATTTAAATTTCTACATTACTACTATAAAGTGCAAGTGAGAGAGCATGTAAGATTTCAATTACTTCTATAAAGTGCAAGTGTTAAATATTTGGGTAAAGTAGAATGGTGCATGCTTATCGAGGAATGTTGAAAGGAGTTGAGCTTAGGTCTTTTGTTTTTGAATACTAAAGAGGAAAATGACTTATTACCATGCTTTAGCAGAACTATAATTGTGTATTTCACTTGAGTTAGATTAGGTCATTAATCTGTACTAGCTTGCCAAATTGCTTTGGATTTATCTTCAGTTAGTTTAGGCCACTGATTTGTACTAGGTCGCTGAATTGCTTTGGATTTCACTAGAGTTAGATTAGACCACTGATTTATACTAGCTCCCTTTGTTTTTATTGTGTTTTAACATTTTGATTCATTTTTTTTTGTGCAGAAATGGAAAGAGGATGAAGGGGAACAAGGCATGAGGATTTTGTTTGCAAAAACTGTGCTAGTCTACGTTCCTCCTTGTCCTTCTACCAAGAGAATTCTATACTACCATCAGAAATTGATGAAACATCTATACCAACATTGATCACACCAAAAAATATTTTATTCACAGAAAGAGAATTGTAATAAGAATAATTTCAGATCTAAGATTTCTGTGGCAGTACTCAGTGTGCCAGTCTTCAGGAAATTCTACAGTGTTCACCATTCTTGTCAATGTTTTGAATCTTTATCATGGTTCATGTCGGAAAGGGAAATTTAGAAACAAGGCTTACCATTGGGAAGATAGTTAATTCTAAGCTGCTCAATCTTAGCATTGTCATTTCTAAGGATGGAAAATAGCTAAAGAAACCTACTACTCTTATCAGTAATAATGATTATGTTGTTGATCATTTTTAGCAACAAAGTAGTGCAGTTCATGAAAGGAACTATTCTAGTCCTGAGCTACAAATCCAATAGCAAACATAGGAGAGGTTCTTCCCCCTGGGACTTGTGAAGCTAAGATCAGCTCATCAGAAGGCATTCACATTGTCAATGTGATGGTAATGGGGTCACAAGCAGAAAGGCCAACTGCCAAAGAGATTAGTTGTTCTGGGCATTCGATTTTCAATTCCACTTTGCCATTGGATCAGGTTGTGAATGGAAAAAACTTCACAGATCAAAAGCCATTGTGCAAGATTAGAAGCAAGGGAGACATTCCTAAACCTCTGTTTTTGGGCACAAATTGGAGGGAGAATCTCTGTAGGTGTAAAAAATGTTGTGATCTATTTACAGCCAAGGGGATTACTTTCTTGGCTTGATAAAAGCAACACACTTGATGAGTATGAGAAGATTGCTTAGGATAGGAGAAATTGCAACCACAGAAGGGTTGAGGTGACATTCCTTTGGAACCTTGGTCATATTCATCAAACTGAACTTCTAAACAGTGTTAATGACATAAAAAATGAACTGCAATCTCTCCTCATAAGTTTAAGTGCTTATTTCTCCCCCCTTATTTATAATACTTGAGAAAATGGGAGGAAACTTTTTCTATCCAAGGACAAATCAGTTCGGTGGTTCTAAATGTTGTTTACATTAATAAAATAGTTGATGGTAGATGTCATGGCATACAGATCTTATTTGTATAGATTCTAACGAGCTAAGAGAAAACAGTTATCATATTTAGGAGAAGTCCAACTTCAAGAAAGAGCAACCGACTTGCATGCTTAATGAAGAAACTATTGGTTTCTAATGGCCAAGCTTAGCATTATTTCTGTAGTGGACAGTCCTCATTACCATAGGGAAAGCTATATGGCCAATCAAACCTCCCATGGAATCCCTTTTCCAGTGTTCAGCACTCATGGTCATCGTTATATCCTGTATACTGGAACATAGCCTGCATGTGACTTTACCCTTCACCATATAGCTATGGCCAAAAGATGTCAACATCAGTGCTTCAAAGCCCCTAGTTGAAACGGGTAAAAGAATATAAGGTTGTGCTCATCAGCATGGCTCCTCCCGGAAATTTGTTGGAATTTCCATCACCATGACATTGGCCCCTATGGGTAATGCAATTATATACACACATACATACATATAACCTAGGAAATTACCTAGCAGATTTTGGTGGAAAATATATTGATAAAACCAAGCAGGTATCATTTGCAACAGCCAGGTGTCCCCAGTTTGGACTGTACTATGATCATGTCCACAATGCTTTCCAATTCAACTGTTCAACAAATCACCCTGATGCATTGTAGTCTATGGCTGTATAAATTTCTTGGGAATTTTCTGGCAGCAAAAGAGGTTGGGACCTTCCTTTTTATTCAATTTGGACTTGGAAAGTGCACGGTCAGTGTATTGCAGCATACACAAGATATTAGGCAAGCTCGCTCTAAGGAAAAGGGCATCTTGTTTGTGGAGAGATCTGTGGGGCATTGATCATAGATCATGGTTCGACTGGAGCACCATTGCCCTCTCTAAGGACCTGTTGTCTACAGATGATGTAATCATCCAAGAGCTACAGAGCACCATTGAAGAAGAAAATTTCCCAAAAATGAATGGCACTCTACAGGGGCCCATTTGGAGAGATTGGAACTGGGCTTATGCTAAGCCCATTGTCTAGTATAACAATTGAAAATTATATCATCTCATGCACCACAAGATTTCACTAACTCCTATTTTGAATGCAAGGTGGAATTCTTCCAATGGTGAATTTTGATGGATTACAAGGTGTTGACCGCCCATTTAGCACCGGTGGTCAACTCATGTGCCATGAAGAGATGCATCATCAGATGCAAATTTGTCGAAGACTTTGGTTCTACAGGGCAATGTTTGGCCCCAGCACTTTATTTTGTAATTGGAATTTCCGCACCGCTGCATGGGTTAATAATGTAATAGGTCTGCATGAGTCATGTCTAGGTCAGTTACCTTGGGATCGATTCACTGGGGAGAGTTCCTTTCGCCGAGGGTTTTTTATCCTCGGGTTATCAATTGGGCTTTTTAGCCTTATTGATTTCCCTTGAGTTTTTCCCTCACACTTGCAATAATTCCTCCAAAGTGGTGAACGACGTTCTAGTGGGCTTATGTTTTGGTAACTATTATAGGGAATCATTGTAAATGACCATGCAAGACATCTTAGAAAGTTT
>ML791810.1:224893-239641 GCA_009831015.1 Picea engelmannii
ACTTAGACTCGACGGAATCTCGCAAGACTCAAGACACTGCCTAGCATGGTCATTTACAATAATCCTAAAAGGTTACTCATTGAATGAGATCATCAGAGCGCCTTCCACCACTTTGGAGGCAGCCTGGGAGGGAAAAACTCCGGCAAATTAACCTGACTAGTTAGGCCACATTAACCCCCCTGAGATTAAAAAACCCTCGATGAAAGGAACTCCCCTGATGTCATCATCCAAGGTACTTGACCTAACTATGATCCATGCAGACATTATTACATTATTTACCCTCGCAGGGGTGCGGATATCCCGTTTACAAAAAAAATAAGTGCTGGTGTTTAAAAACACCCAGTGGAACCCTGTTGTCTTCGACATAGATAATCTTCATGAAATGAGTTGACCTCCGTGCTAAACGAGCGGTCAACACACTGGTTTTGGTTCTTGAAGAGCTTGTAGCAGCATTGATGCTACAACCTCTTCCCATTTAATAATATAGAAACTGCTTTGGAGGACACTGTGGCGTTCAAGATTAGTCTGGATTTGCCACTCATTGTGAAGTGATATCATTCTGAATGTTTGTGTTTTGGTAAATAGTTGCTCAAGTAATTTAGTTTACTAGGCTAGGTGAGGCAATAGTGTAGTTGCCCACCTATATATTTTGTGCATGCTTATATAATAGAAACTATGTTGTATTGTCTATGCATGCAGGGTATTATCTATTGTTCCATCTCACTTCTGGTTTAGTTTTACAGATCACCTCTATGAAGTTGTTGAGATAGCTTCAAGGACAAATGTACCCTCATCTTCGCTTACACTTCACTAGCATTCTCTGTCCCTCTTCCTCATTCTTTCAGATTCGGTTTTTGGTATCTAACATGCTTAGATTGGTCACTTAATCAATGCAATTTTCTGGTTTTCGTATACACAAAATTTCTGCCTAAAAACAGAAATTTCATAACTTTGTTGAGTGTGTTGCAGCTCAAATCAGCAAGCAATAGCTTGCTGATTTTTGCAGGTTCTTACCAGGACAAGAGGGCATGCTGCCCAATTTTCATACACAACACACCCTCAGAACAACTCCTTGAAGTGGTAACAGTTTATCATCTTTCTTTCCTCTCTAAATATTGTAAACGCAAGCCCAAAGGAGTTGCACCCAAACAGCTTGTTTTCCTTTCCTTCAGTCTTTACTTTGCAAGTTTAGATTAGTTTTATTTTCTGTTTTTCCTTGCTTAGTTTAGCTAGATTAGTTGTGATTTCTACATGCATGCTTAACTTAAAATAATCTAGAGTAGATCTCATAACACATGCTAGTTTAGAGCCCGTGGTGGCTTAGGTTAGATCTTTATTTTTCGTTGCATGCGAGTTTCAATTTCTCTAATCTTTATTTTACACATGTGCATGCTAACACCAGTTCATAAAGGCATAAAGTAATCATTTTTTTACAATTCTACAAGTTACTTTCGGCTCTTACACTTCATATGTGCAATCTAATAAACTAAGAACTCAATCGTTAATTCTAGTTTGGGTCACCAAGGCCTTTTCCAGAAACTAAATTTTAACTTGCAATTCATTGTTTAAAGGCATCAGCCGGCTTATCTTTCAGTTTCATCATTTTGGCAATCCTTTGCTTGAGCAAGCTACAAGCACTTAATCACACTTCGCAATATTTAGCTCATAGGTCTAAAATAAACTAATTAGACTTAATAGGACACCATAACTCACCATCTTCGCCATTTAAAAACTGGGGTTTTGAGGAAAGCCACGGAAATTTTTCCGAAGTACTTGGCCTTAGGGTTGACTTGTGAAGCTAGGGTAGGCCTCGCTGCCTCACTTCTTGAGCATCCAGCAACCACTCGGTAATAGGGGGAGGAGAGTTTTTGGGTTGACACCTAGATAGGGTTAAAACTAATCTCACACATAATCACTTAATTTAATGTTCAATTTACAACATCTGCAATACAATTACACACTTGCAAGATCATTGATCTCACTGTCTTTCAATTTACATTCATATGCAAGCTATCTTTGATGTGTTGTAGAAATAATATCTAAGTGGTTAAATCTTCCATTTGGAATACTTGGCTTTCCACGTTTTTTTATCTTTCCTTAATTCTTGTACTTGTGGTGTGATCCTTCAAGAAGTGTGCATCCACCTGGAGGCATTCTCTTGGTTGGGTCTTGAGTGTTTTGCGTCTCTTGGCCACTGAAAAGCAGTCCAACGGAAGTCTATCTGTTGTGAGCATGCTTGGCGTGATGTGTTGATGGTTGTTCATCTTTGAATATCTTCTTTCCTGCACATTTCAAGCACTTATTAATATTTTGTACCTAGTCTTAATCTGTATATCTTAGATTTTTTTTGTATCTAATTGTATCTGTCTTTTTGTAATCTTTTGTAACTTGTAATTATCTTGTAACGAATATCCCCCTAATTTAGTTGACCCCATTGCCCAATCTTAGGCACTAGTTTTAGTTGCCATAGGAAAGGTTTGACTCTCATACTTAGATAGTTGCATCTTGCATTTGTTGATTGACATCATAGGCTAGATTCCCCTTAACCTTTTTAACCAATTAAAACCAACTCCTAGAACATTAAACTATAAATCTCATCTAGTAACTAGGGTCTACCCCCCTTGGCTTCCCTAGGAGTTAGCCTAGACAGAAGAGGTTCAAGTCAAAGTGACAGCGTGAACTTTGAACCTAGGCATTGTGCCTCCGAGGACACACTAAGTGAGCAGGACTTAGCTCACGTTTGCAAGTGTGTATAAGGATGGCAACAAGGTCCACACAACACTAGAAAACCCTCCAAGGGGATTGGTAGCTATCTCTTTAACCTCCTCTTTCATTTTCAAACAATCTTTTGTCATTTTTCCTTTTTGTGTGCTTGTAGTAGCTCACATCTAGTGGGAGAAAAGGGTACGGCCCCCTCCCACGTGTGAGCTTGTTGGGTAGATGGTGTGTGGGTAGATCTTGTTTTCATTTGCCTCTKTTTTCCTTTCTTAACCTAGGACGTGGGGGTTTAAAGCTTGCTTGTATCTTGTTCCTTATTTTTGGATTTTTTTTCCTTCTTAGGGCTAAGACGTAGGGTTTTGGAAGGAGAAGTGGGCTCCTTCTCAAACCAAGACGTGGGGATTAGGGTTTTGCTTGTTTGCTTGTTTGCTTGTTTGCTTTTCTTCTTCCTTGCCTCCTCTTTCTTGCTAGCTTGTTTCTTCCTTTGTCAAATAGTCTTAATAAACAACAAGCTTATTAATTGCCTATCTAGTTGGGAGAGGAATACCCCAAAAGGTTAGGTTAGGGTTTTTTTTACACATGGTAAATGATCTAAGTGCTAAAATGTTTTAAATCTTCTAGATCTAGATCTAATACTTGAGTAATCTTTAGCTTAAGCCTATTGGGCATCTCAAATCAACTTAACTAGATCTCATGCATGCTTGGTTTTCTTTCAAGTCTTGATCTTTATCTTACATGCTTAGATCTTTAATCTATAGTCATTAATGCTTCTTAAGTACATGGTTTTTCTCTTAAATGCATAGATCTTTGATGCAATGTGTTTAAAGTAGCTTTTGCCTTTAAAGTTGATAAGTAGGCAACACATCTAAATCGTTTTTCTCTCTCACACTTAATGTTATTTCCTTAAAGACAATGAATGTGATGTAAATGTGATTGAATATCTCTATTGGTTGGCATTGGGCAAGTTGTTCTTGCCTTTTGTTATCTATTTCAAACTATCTCTTTTGTGCATTTTAGTGACATATACATGTGTTAATGCTCTTGATCTTGTAACTTAAACAACGCATTCTTAAGGCCAAAGTGAGTTTCGGCCAAGTCACTAAATCACCATTAAAAAGTGTCATAAAATCCTTAAAACACTCGTAAACACTCCTAAAAGTCTACCTAACTAATATATATACTTAATAGACTATTTAGGGTACCTTAGACCACCATCTTCACCATCTAAAACGGGGCTTGAGGAAAACAACGGAGGGTAGTGGCAAGGGACTGTCTCGTGGCGCACCAGGTGTGTGTCCTCTCCGGGAAGTACTCTTGTTTTGGGCTGACTGGTTCTGTTAGGGTTGGCCTCGTTGCCATACTATCTTGAGCGTCCAACAGTTATTTGGCAATAGGAGGAGGAGGCTTTGGTGAAAGTTTTAATAAAATTTGATAAATCTTAAGAAGGCCTAATAATTAAACCCTAGACCAAACCTAATAGAATACTTGGGGATTTAATAATTAAGAGTGTGGATCATCTTGTGCTAAGTCTTCTAAATCTTCTTAAGTTGTTGTTGATCTTGCTCGTGATGATAATGATGTGTTGGTGATGACCTCATAAATGTGGTAATGTGATATAATGCTTTAATCTTTATTATCCTGCACACATAAAGATAAACGTGGTTAGCTTGCTTGTTGTACTTTAGATATTCTTTAATTATTTTGCATCAAGTGCTTTGTGGATATCTCATTTATGAATAGATATTTTGTGATTATTTTGTAAGTACTTGTATCTAATATTCATTGGTTTAATTGATTCTTTTGTAATTTTGTAAGTAACTTGTAATCTACTTGTAACGAAACACCCTTCAACATAGTTGACCCCTTGCCCAATCTTTAGGCACTAGTCTTAGTTGACCTAGGGAAAAGGCTTGYTTTTCATGCTAACCCTTGCATCTTGCATGGTTGCCTTAGCATTTTAGGAATAGAATCCCCCAAACCTTGTAAATAATTAAAACTAACCCCTAGAACTTAACTTAATTCATTTAGTAACTAAGGTCTACCCCCTTTGGCTTCCCTAGGAGTAAGTCTAGACGGAAGAGGTTCCGGTCAAAGTGACAGTGTGGGCTGTGAACCTAGGCATTGTGCCTCCAAGGACACACTAAGTGAACCGAACTTAGCTCACATCTGCAAGTGTGTATAAGGACGGCAACACAAGGCAGAGTAATGTTTGGTCCTACAGTCTCCTACAAACTTTGTTCCCATGGCATACCTTGTACCAAGAGCTGCCTACAAAATCAAGACTTGCTAAGAGTGGGTTTATGAATGACAAGTGCTCATTGTGGCAAATTGGACACCATCACACACCTGTTTTGCAATTGTTCCTTCTCCTGTCAATGTTGGCAAATAGTTCAGCAGAAATTTTCTTCCTTGCCTCAAGGAAGTATCCAATGGTGGGCAGCGCTGCTTGGAGATTGCAAGACTCTGCTTTTAAGTCATTGTATCGCCCTCTAGCACTGCCTACAGTTTCACTACTATACATCTTTTGGAAATTGCATCGTAAATACAAGGAAAATAGGATATTTGCATGGCATTTGAATGGAAAATAGGATATAGCAAACCCTACGACATCTGCATGGAATTTAATGGAAAATAGAGATTGGTCATGCTGACATAAATAAAATATAAGGAAAATAGCATAATAGAGTCATAGCTGTTAAAAATCGGGTCCCCGTTCAGGTTACAGGATTTTTGTATAAAGCATGAATATATGTGTTAACAGTGTATAAGCCTAAAAAATTACTGCACTCACATCAAGAAAATGTGAAGTAACAAAGATACAGTAGGAAATAAATGTTTTCTTAATGTTACAGAAAAAAAAAACACAGTGCAGAGAGTTTGGGCAGAAATCAGCCTTCATTTTCTTGCTTGTTTCATTGCAATATACATGTATATACAAGAAGAAAGTACATTGAACTGTCCAGTTAACTGAAATGATAGTTCCTGTAGTTGACCTAATTTACATTGCATGTTTCCAAACATCTGCCCAAGAAGCTTGAAATGTTATGTAGCCATTCTTGCTGAACCTGCACATAAAAGTCAACTATGTACACTCACAAACTGTTAAAAAAAATTATGTTTCAGAGAAATTATGTAAGCAGTAGAGAGGTGCACAAAACAAGGAATGGTGAGGCAACAAATATAGGTTAAGAGCCAATAAATTAAGCAGAAAATATACTTAAACATCTAAAGAGCTGCAAAAATCCTGGTCAACTGGGCAATGACATTGTTACTCCTCGATATAAACTCAACTTCATAGACTAAACAAAAGTAACAAGTTGTAAATAAACTCAATAACCTCAAAACAAAATATATCTCCAAAAATAGGAAAGGCATCAAAATGAGTAAAGGCATTACAGTCAGGGGAATGAAAGAAAATGGAATTGCATTAACAAGGATTAGACAATATACAAGAAGTTGCCCGCCTGAGCCTATCTGTTACATGGGGTGTTGATTCCCGAAGGATACCCTTTAAAGGCCTTTTCTTATGAAACTTCCATATCTTAATACCAATTCCTATCTATCCATAATTCATGCCAAGTGTGGGAACATGACCTGTATAACATTAGGACTTTAAGATTAATAGATTAACACAACATGACACTACAATGATTAACAAAAAACTTACCCTATTCTAAGATTAGAATTTTCATTCATGACTAATGAATTATGAGATTGATCATTGATACTAACATAAATCATTATTGTTAAGACTAAGGACAATTATTTACATACTAATTCCTATCAAAAAGCCACCTAATAAAGGTGTTAAGCAGCAGCTTCCTTCATGTTGACTACTGTTCACAATTATGGAACAATTGCCAACCTCACCAAGTTTAAAACCCAATAAAGGCCTTAGGTTTGTCTAGATTGATCATTGAACCTATGATTCAACAAAAAAATTATTGCAGTCCTGTAATGTAGTAGGACAATTTGGGCTTCTTGCCAAATCTACACAGAAAAAAGATAAAACTTGAGCATTAGATAAGTTAAGATAACTTTATTAATGTCTGATAAATGACCACAAATAGGTCAAAGTGACTGATGAGTACATCAGTGAGAATACAAAGTGGGAGCACTAAAGCAGCTCCTGCAAAATCATGATATAAGCAAATCTAACCCGTTAGCCCCCCATGCCTAAGGGTAACACCAAAGGAGATCATGTCTCATGGCACACAATGGAGACAATGATCCCAACCATAATGATGACCAGCATATCTATAGATGGCAGCCCAACTGCCCCCTCAAATTGTCTTTTACAGCTACAGATCAACCAAGCCCATCACATCCAAACATCTCAGTGTATGGGTGATGGTAAGCCAGCGTCACCAGGAGGTATGTTAGTCCTTTCATACAAAGTGTTGTGCTTAATTTATTGGGCATGAGGATGAAGATCATTGGTTGAAGTTGGATAATGGATCACTGGCTTGGGAAGTTATGTATGTTACCTTGTTTCACCTTGGCGGTTAGCTTATGTGCCCTAGTCCCATGTTGTCACCGCATAGGGAAAAGGGGTACTGCTAGGGGGCGCTCACAAGGGTGATGTTCTATTCCCCTCCATACCTAACACTTTCCATCCTGGAGCCTCTCACAATGTACCAAACTTCGATAATGGAACATGGTCCATTCTCTGATGAGAAGAAGAGGCTGAAGGCCGAGAGGTTGATGCAGCTGCTATATGTATGCTATGCAAAAATGATAAAGGCCACCTATAAAAGCCACAGGCCAGCTTGAGATCTACCCCCTCTAATGGTAATTGCCCCTTGTCCTGATGCACTGAATGCACACTTATAACAGGACTTTAGCCCAGTAAAGAAATAAAAGAATAAAGCTTGAAACCTGTAAAGGGGACTTGCAAAATAAAGAATGGGTATCAAAAGGCAATTAAGGGGTTCAGAATGCAAAAAGTACCGAAGAAAGGGTATCTCAAGCAGCAAGTGTTGATGTTTGGTAGCTGCGGGAGGAACCTTTCCTCCGATGTAAACCTATCTTAGATGTGGGAAGATTTTGGAAGCTCGGGAAGACCATTAAACAGAAAGAAGTTTCTAGAAGAGAAGTTAGCTCACCCAGGAATTAATTAAGTTAATTAAGACTACCAGATGAGAAGTCGGCCCAGGAAGAAGTGACTGGAAGATTATAAATAGGAGACGTCTTGGCTCATTTGGAGACACAACACACTGTCATTCACTAAGGTAAAAGGTGCACAAGTCTGAGGAAGGAAGGGTGACACAGTAGCCTAGTCTGGGAGCTATTTTGGTGGTGATCTCTCTCTCTTGTGTGCTCTCTCCTAGAGGGTGTGCTCTACCTCTGTATGGTGCTACTGCAGCTGTGGAAGCTACTGCTAGGCACTAGCCATGTGTTGGGCCTTGATTCTTGTCTGTAAAGCTCTAAGGAGCTAGTAAATGGTTGGACTTTTTTAAAGGAATTCATCTAAGAAAGGTTGTTGGGTTTTTCCCCCATTTGGGGTTTTCCCTGGATAAATCTCGTGTACTTTATCTACTATTTATTCTGTTGCTATGGTATAATTGTTAATGTTAACTGAGAAAAAGAACTCTACTGCTCTATAAGTAAAGGAAAATCTAACAGGTTATGGGCCCACTCCATGCTACCGTTGTGCAATAACCTTGTCAAGCTAGTTTTAGCACTATCCCAAAGGCGTTGGGACTACCCTTTACACAGAGAAGTGCGCCCTACCCTAGCACACCTCCTGCAACACTCAATTTTCAAATTGAAGGAATTGGAAAATTGCAGAAAATTCCCAAGCTAGGGTTTCCATTAGCAGAATGTCTACCAGCATGAGAATAGAAGACAGATTGGATGGAGTGGACAACTTCAGATCCTAGAAGCATAGAATACAACTCATTCTAGAAAAGAATGAATTATTGGATCGCATCAAGAAGATGCTTCTAGAACCCAAAGACGAAGAAGATCAAGCAATCTTAGGTTTCATTGGGCTTATTGTTGAATTTTCACTATGCTAGGCTCAAGCATGAGGTTTATTTCATTTTTAGCATTTACTTGAACCATAAACAAATTCAACTACACCATTCACAACTGCTGCAATAACCAAGATCATAAGAAGAATTACCATGCACAAGAACACAAGAAATATCCTGGGAAACCCTTCTCAACAAGGGAAGAAAACTCAGCAATCCTTTGCTATATTCTCAAGAGAAAGACCTCCCACGCCATAGACCTAGCACACAGAAGGGTACTCTCCAAAACCAAGAAGCTAGTGCCCAAGAGAGGTGCGCACTTCAGCCCTAGAAGATGTACTTGCTGAAATTCCGAAATTACATGTGAGTTGTGTGTTTCCTCAAAATGGGGAAATCACCTTTATTTATATTAGACTGGACACATCAAAAGTGGTGTTTATTGGCACAACAGGGCCGACCTCAATAACTCAGAATATAGTTAATAATTACAATATTAATTATCTTTTACATTAATTATCTTTCACTTTATGGTGGGGCCGACCTGTACCCTTTACATCACAATTAGGGTTACAGGTAAATCTTACTCTTAGACAATATAGCAAGGGATCTTACACACCCACTAGTCCTCAGCCACTAGGGCCACGTCCACCTGTGCTCAGCCACAGGGACGTCCTACTCAACAGATCTCTATCTCACTGAGTCTCACAGAAGAATCATCTAGACACACACCCACTAGTGCTCAGCCACTAGGGGCACGTCCACCTGTGCTCAGCCACAGGAACGTCCTACTCAACAGATCTCTATCTCACTGAGTCTCACAAGAGAATCATCTAGAGTTTCACATCATCTCAACTCTCTACACCGAGGAGAATGATACACCCATCACATGGCACCTTCACCCCTCACAGGGGTACACATCGTTTCATCTCAAACAACACACCCATCTCATGGGCATTCTCACCCCACACAAGGGCACACACATCGACACACCCATCTCATGGGTATCCTTACCCCACACAGGGGCACACAGCGTTCCATCTCAGTCTCAGAGAGGAACGACACACCCATCTCATGGGCACACCCAAATCATGGGCTCTCTCATAGGCCGACTCACTCAGTCTCAGAGGAGAACGTGTCCTGGAGGATGTCTCATGAAGTTGTAATCATCAACACTCCCTCTCAGCTAGGGAGGCATTCTCCACCAGGCCAAGTCTCTCACGGAAGTACTCGAACTTCGTCTTGGCAAGCGGTTTGGTGAAGATATCTACAATCCGCTCATGTAGGAAGGTATTGCCTGTGTATTGCTTTCCTCTGCACCATATCTCTGATATAATGATATTTTATCTCATTATGTTTCGATCTAATCATGAAACACGAGGTTCTCAGAGAGCTTCACACAGCTCTAGTTATCACAATGAATAATCGTAGGATCCATCTCATGATCAAATAAATCTTTCAGGAGCTTGCGAAGCCACACTGCTTCGCGGACTGCCACACTCAATGCTATATACTCTGCTTCAGCGGTACTCAAGGCCACAGAGCTTTGTTTCCTGCTGCACCAGGAAACCATGGCAGACCCCAAGGTAAAACAACAACCGAATGTTCTCTTCTGATCCACTGCGCTCCCTGCCCAATCTGCATTGGCATATCCCTGCAAACTCAAGTCTACACTGGAGGCATATCTCGGGCCATATCCAACTGTGCCTCGTAGATATCTCAATACATGCTTCGCTGCTATCCAGTGAGTCTATCTCGGCTGACTCATGAACTGACTAAGTACATTCACTACATAGCATATATTAGGTCTGGTGTTAACCAAATACATCAATGATCCAATCAGTTGTCAGTACAAATGTGGATCAATCTCGCCTTAATCAGTAGAAGCATCATTCATTTTCTTCAAATCCATCACCATCGGTGTAGGCATGGATTTGCACTCTGTCATATCGAACTTCTTCAATATCTCCACTGTATATTTTCCTTGACTCGGGAAAATCTCATTAGTCCTCTGCCATACTTCTAGTCCCAAGAAGTAGTGCATCATACCCAAGTCCTTCATCTCGAATTTAGAAGTCAATGCTCCCTTGCATTCAACAATAAGTCTTTCTGAACCGGTGAGGAATAAGTCATCCACATACAGGACCAAGATTAGGCACTCGTTACCAACAATATGGTAATATAGGTTTGGATCAGCAACACTCTTGCTGAAGCCCAAACTCATCAAGAATCCATCCATTTTCTCATACCAAGCACGAGGTGCTTGCTTTAGTCCATACAATGCTTTCTTCAACCAACACACATGAGATTTCTCGTCGTGTATCACGAATCCTTCTGGCTGCTCGATATAAACTTCTTCCTCAATCTCACCAATGAGAAAGGTTGTCTTTAAATCCATCTAATGTAGCTTCCAACACATGGATGCAGCTAGTGCAATGATAGTACAGATGGAAGTGTATCGGGCTACTGGAGAAAATGTCTCATCATAGTCAACTCCCTCTACTTGTGAGAATCCTCTGGCTACAAATCTCGCTTTGTATTTCTCGACACTTCCATCAACTGCATGCTTGATCTTATAGATCCACTTGGAAGTCACTACAGACTTCCCTTCTGGTCTCGGAACAATATCCCATACATCATTCTTCAAGATGGACTGATATTCTTCTGTCATGGAATCTTTCCATACCTGCTCACCTATCGCTTCTCCATGACAAGAAGGCTCAGAACCAATGATGTGGCTCATGGATGAAAAGTAGCTCGAAAATCTCTTTGGTCTCTTGCTCTCTTGGGATGTGCCTTGAGGGGCTGCATGTCCTTCTGCCTCCTGTAGAGTTTGTCGAGCCCAGGCAGGCCTTTTATGCCCTACTGCAATATCTTTGGGGATATCAACTGGAGCAACCGGATCAATTGGAACAACTGGAATAATGGTTGTCTCCCTTTGAACTGCTGAAGAGGGAGAAGGTATTGTCTCACTGTCAATCTCCATATGAGATTCTCTCGATCTTTGAAGAGCTATCTCTTATTCAAAGATAACATCTCTACTTACCTCAATCTGTCTCTGACCAGGGATGTAGATCCGATATGCCTTCGAAGATTCATTGTATCCCACAAATGTACCCTTTCTCCCTGAAGGGTCTAGCTTGGATCTCTTCTCTTTGGGTACATGAAAATATACCGGGCACCCAAATATCCTGAAGTGTCCAATCTCAAGCTTCACTCCAGTGAAGGCTTCTTCAGGAGTTATGTTCTTCAAAATCTGGTGAGGACTCATGTTCTGAACATATATTGTTGTCATGCATGCTTATGCCCACATAGTCGTAGGTAGACTCTGATCATGTATCATCGCTTTGGTTGCCTCGATGATGGTTCTATTCTTCCTCTCTGCAACCCCATTTTGTTGAGGGTTGTAAGGAACTGTGTACTCCCTCTTGATCCCTGCTTCAATACAAAGATTGTTGAAATCCTTGGAGGGTGTATTCTCCTCCATTATCTGATCTTAGTACCACTGTCAATTAACCAAGTATCATCATTAGTAGGAACCATACCTGAGAGTGTTGAAATGAATAAGAACTTAAGAAGGCTTCTTCTTTGATGTCTTCATCTCTCTAAAGTTGTATTTGCTTGATCCATCAAGCTTATCTTCCATCATAGTTCTGTTCATCATATTTTAGATTCTTCACAAACCCTTTCCAACTAGGTTGGAAAACCTAACGGCTAGGCTAGGCTAGCAACCTTAAGTTTTGTTGGGGCTTATGACTGCCAACAATAAGCCTTGAAATTCAAAAGAACACCAGCGAGCTGAAAAACTCCTTCAATGAGCTATAGAAACCCTAAATCTGAATTTTCTGCAGAAAATTGCGAAACCCTAGAAACCCTAGGGCCAAAAATAATAAATTCTCGAAATTGCAATATGAAGCTTGTTGGAGGTGCGCTGAAGGAGGTCGTACACTCCTATACAATTTTCAGCCCCAAATTCCAAGTATTAAGTGTTGGAACACCCAAAAAGAGAGGGTCGTACGGATTTTTTGGAAACCCTAGGAGGGTCGTACCGTTCTGCAGAAATGAGAGGATGGCTTGCTGGAAGCTTGTGCAATGGGTTCTTCAAGACCTATGCTCTGATAACATGTTGAATTTTCACTATGCTAGGCTCAAGCATGAGGCTTATTTCATTTTTAGCATTTACTTGAACCATAAACAAATGCAGCTACACCATTCACAATTGCTGCAATAACCAAGATCACAAGAAGAATTACCATGCACAAGAACACAAGAAATATCCTAGGAAACCCTTCTCAACAAGGGAAGAAAACCCAGCAATCCTTTGTTATATTCTCAAGAGAAAGACCTCCCACATCATAGACCTAGCACACAAAAGGGTGCTCTCCAAAACCAAGAAGCTAGCGCCCAAGAGAGGTGCACACTTCATCCCTAGAAGATGTACTTGCTGAAATTCCGAAATTACATGTGAGTTGTGTGTTTCCTCAATGGAGAAATCACCTTTATTTATATTAGACTAGACACATCAAAAGTGGTGTCTATTGGCACAACAAGGCCAACCTCAATAACTCAGAATATAATTAATAATTACAATATTAATTATCTTTTACACTAAATTATCTTTCACTTTATGGTGGGCCGACCTGTACCCTTTACATCACAATTAGGGTTACAGGTAAATCTTACTATTAGACAATATAGAAAGGGATCTCACACACCCACTAATGCTCAGCCACTAGAGGCACGTCCACCTGTGCTCAGCCACAGGGACGTCCTACTCAACAGATTTCTATCTCACGGGAGAATCATCTGGACACACACCCACTAGTGCTCAGCCAGTAGGGGCACGTCCACCTGTGCTCAGCCACAAGGACGTCCTACTCAACAGATCTCTATCTCACTGAGTCTCACAAGAGAATCATCTGGAGTTTCACATAATCTCAACTCTCTACACAAAGGAGAATGATACACCCATCACATGGGCACCTTCACCCCTCACAGGGGTACACATTGTTTCATCTCAAACGACACACCCATCTCATGGGCATTCTCACCCCACACATGGGCACACACATCGACAAACCCATCTCATGGGTATCCTTACCCCACACAAGGGCACACAGCGTTCCATCTCAATCTTAGAGAGGAACAACACACCCATCTCATGGGCACACCCAACTCATGGGCTCTCTCACATGCCGACTCACTCGGTTTGTGTCCTGGAGGATGTCTCATGAAGTTGTAATCATCAACACTTATGACTGCCAACAATGAGACTTGAAAGTGAGAAGAACACTCGTGAGTTGAAAAGCTCCTTCAATGAGCTGCAGAAACCCTAAATCTGAAGTTTATGCAGAAAATTGTGAAACACTAAAAACCCTACGGCCAAAAATCCAAAATTCTCGGAATTGCAATCTGAGAGTTGTTGAAGGTGCGCTGAGGGAGGCCATACACCCCTATGTAATTTTTAGCCCCAATGTTTCAGTATTAAGTGTTGGAACCAGTGTTACAAGAACCGGACTGGAACCGGCAAAACCGGCCGGTCCGACCGGTTCCAGACCCAAACCGGTTCAAACCGGCCTCACGAACCGTTTTTGACCGGTTCCGTACGGAACCGGTTTTTTTCCTTGAACCGGCCGGTTCCGTACGGAACCGGTTTTTTCTGCTAAGGAGGCTCGCGGACGCAAAAGTAAGGTAATTTTTGATTTTTTTTTTTAAATTAGGGTTGGGACCAAGCATGGGAAGCTTCTAGAATTGTCTAGAGCCCCTAATGAACCGATAAAGCCAACCCCACCCCCTCTCTTTCACTCACACTACTCATTTGGCTTCTCTTGAGTTTTTGAGCTAAGAGTTTTTCTTAAGTTTTAGAGAGTTGATTGTAGGGCTGAGTTGGAGAGGTTGCTAGCTTGCTTTGGAGCGGTGATTGGTGGGCTCATTTGAAGAGTTATTTTGCCTCTTTTCTTGAGGTTTATTTGGAGAGTTATTTTGCCGAATTTGGGAGCATATTTGGAGCTATTTTGGAGCATATTTTTTGGACAGCTTTGGAGCTTATTTCTTGGGC
>ML791810.1:272360-286492 GCA_009831015.1 Picea engelmannii
CTTTAATGATCAAAAGTGACACATACCATGATACCTGGACTAATTACCTCATGGAGCAAGAACCTCTTCTAATACAGGACCAAGCCGATGGTGATGGATGTTGTTGCTGCTGACAAGACAAAGACAATGGAAGAAGAAAAGGTAGGCCCTTCAGGGCCATGCTCAGGTCAATCCTGCCCTCGGTACTCCATGTCTAGGACCTGTGGGCCTCGAGACATGATCTCCTAGTTATCCCTAAAAAGTGGGGATAACAATCGTGAGATGGATTCTACCAGTATTCATTGTGATAACCAGAGTTGTTTGAAGCTCTCTGAGAATCATGTGTTTCACGATAAATCGAAACACATTGAGATAAAATACCATTATATCATAGACATGGTGCAGAGGAAAGTAGTACACGTGCAGTACCTTCCTACACATGAGCAGATTGTAAATATCTTCACCAAACCGCTTGCCAGGGCGAAGTTCGAGTACTTCTGTAAGTGACTTGGCCTGGTGGAGAATGCCTCCCTAGCTGAGAGGGAGTGTTGATGATTGCAGCGTCGTGAGACATCCTCCAGGATACGTTCTCCTCTACGACTGAGTTGAGTCGATCTGAGAGGGAGCCCAGTGTTGGGCATACCCACGTGATGGGGCATCGTTCTCCTCTTTGTGAGAGTTGAGTCATCCCCCAGTGGTTGGGGCATCGTTCTCCTCTAGAGAGTTGAGTCGCCCCCCAGTGGTTGGGTGTGCCCATGTGATGGGTGTATCGTTCTCCTCTGTGTAAGAGTTGAGACGATGCGGTACTCCAGATGATTCTCCTGTGGACTCAGTTGAGATAGAGATCTGTTGAGTATGACGTCCCTATCGCTGAGCACAGGTGGACGTGTCCCTAGTGGCTGAGCACTATTGGACGTGTGGATCCCTTGCTATATTGTTTAAGTGTAAGATTTACAGGTCGGCCCTATTGTGCCAATAGACACATCATTTGACGTGATAAGTTTTGTATAAATAAAGGTGAATCCCCATTGAGGATTACACACTCATCATTGTGTCATCTCATGATTTCAGAAGTTGAGGTCTGAAATTATGAGAACTGCAGCTCACACTTTTCTAAGAGCTAGCTTTCTCAGTCATAGCAGCACCATTTTGTGTGCTAGGTTTGGTGGTGGATCAGGGATCTTCTCTTGAGAATATAGCAAAGGATTGTTGGGTTTTCTTCCCTTGTGTAGAAGGGTTTCCCAAGATATTTCTTGTGTTCTTGTGCATGGTTATTCTTCTTGTGATCTTGGTTTACTGCAGCTAGTTATTGTTGATACAGTCATTGTGTATGGTTCAAGTAATGCTAAACAGAAAATGAAATAAACCTCATGCTTGAGCCAAAACTTAACATCACTAAGGATAGATAAATACTAATGACCTAGATGTCCATACCTTTCATGCGAGAGTACACTGGTATTTTCTACCACAGCTAGTGCATGTGTCTTTGTTGTCTTTAGATCAAGAAGTTTATACAACCCTTTCTCACTAATACCAACAGTAATCACCTTGTTATCATGAAGACTAGAAACCATACATTTGCTTCCTTGAAAATTTACAAAAAGATTAGATTTCTTAGTTATCTCACCAATAGACAAAATATTTTTGTTCATGTCAAGAACATATTGAACATTCTTGAAAGTATAGCTTAAAGGATTGTTCAATATGACACAAACATCCCCACATCCTCTAATATAGTAATTCCAATCATCTCCCAAAAAAAACGGACTCACTATGGCTCTTATCTTCAATGAAATTTACATACCAGTCTTTGTGACATGTGTAGTGGCGAGATGCCCCTGAGTCAAAATACCAGGTTGTAGACTTTGTTGATTGATTTTGTGATGCCATAAATGCAAAATCACCTAATGCTTCTTCTTCATCTCCTTCAACAACATTTGCATATCTTGATTTCTTTTGACCGCTTGCCATGTCATGATATCTTTTATGACAATCTCTCTTGAAGTGTCTAGGCTTATTATGGTAATAACATTTGATTTTAGATCTCTTGGATGCGTTGCTAGCATTGTTTTGTTTATCTTTGCCTTTGAATTGTGCACTAAATGCACTCTCTGTAGTGGATGAAGTTAATGGTTCAGTTTGATCTAGTTTCTTTTCCTTTTGCAGAAGAAATGTTGATAACTTCTCAAACTTAAGTGCTTGAATCTCCCCAAGCATTATGCAACGACTCCACATATGAATCAAAGGAGTGTGTCAAGCTTCGCATCACCAAAGAAACCATATCTTCATCATCTACTGACTTCTCAATAGCAGACAATTGATCACTAAGGTCCTTCAGCTGCAACAAATATTCAAAGATTGATCCTCCTTCTTGCAACTTAGTGATAAACAAAATATTTTTCAAATATAATGCCCACCCGACTTCTGATGTTTGACACTTGTTTTTGAGATTTGTCCATAGTACAAGATGTTATAGTGGCATTTTCTACTTCTAGAACTAATGTGTCTGTGACTGACAATTTGAGAAGCAATAAATAATTTTTATGTCTTTTATCATAGTCTTCAGGATTATTTGTTGGCCTCTGTTCTTTATCTAAGATGATTTGATCAAAATCTCTGAATTTGCTAATGGTCAGTATCTTATGACTCCATAAACTATAATTCATTCAGATCAATTTTTCAGACTCTGAAAAGATTAAATGATGCAAATAGCAATCAGGCCTCCTAAATGATGCAAATTGGTTGTTTAATAAGAATAATAGCAATAACTTTCAATAGCACTTCCAAAATTACTTACAATCTCGAAGCTTATCAGGTGCAATGGTGGCACCCTTAACACAGACTTCCATTTCTTTAGCCATGCTCACAATCATGTACTTGTGATCTTCCTCTTTTGAAGCAAGACCGTAGATCGAACCCCACTCCTACCAAACAATTGGGTTACAAGACTGCGAATAAAGGCTCTACGATACAAAACCAGTGATTCAAGAGAGTCACAGCGCAAAGTTTGCTACAACAAGAGACAAAGTGGAAGCTATACTGAGCATGGATATCATAGCCATCTCTGATTTCTATAAATAGACCTCATTCGTATAGACTTCACGAGATCTTATTCAAAACATGCTTCTGGCCATTGCCAACATGAACAAAAGAGCAATCCAAGGCCAGTGCCAAGAAGAACACAAGTGATATAAAGGTGTGAGCAAGCCCTTTATCCAATAATCGTACAGTGGTAATCCTATTGAACAAAAGCAAGTCAAGAGCTTCAATCACAACCAAATGGGAAGATATTCGCCTGCATCCTTCTAATCAAGTCCAAGTTAAAAACTTATGGAGTACCGGGAGTCAAACCTACGACCTCTTTGCGCATAGGTGTCGCAGAGTAGTGTATGTAGGAAGAACCCAATGATGCAGATGTGAAGACAGAGCAATCTGGTGATGAGGATATTGAGCAGAAAGTGCATGATTTAATGGACCAGATCACAACTTCTGCACGCTCAATGCTCAATCCCCGTTTGTTGCACACTTTGGATTTAATGCTCGAGCAGGAGAAGGTGAGATTTATGCAGGAATATGGTCACTCTTCTCCCAGCAATGCTCGATTTTCTCACTGAAGATTTTCGAGGCACCAAAGGCTGCCAACAGAGGTTTGTCTTTGACCTGTTGTTGGGCACTATTTTCAAGGTTTACCAAACTGTTTTACTCACTATTTTGGAACAACCACTAAGTCTGATATTTCTGCCCTGAAAAACTTCCTTTAGTCATGTGATTTGATGCCCATTTGAGGCTCTCTTGCATGCGTTAAATGTATGGTTTAGACTGCGATAAATATTAGCACATGCATATAAATCAAAACATCAAATACCCTCTTAGGATCTTTAACAACCTACCACTGAAATGCTAAGCAAACATAACAAATGAATACATGATGTTTTTGGTCAACATGACCCTGGAAAAACCCCCATGAGGAAAACCAGTTAGAGAGATAGGATATATATATGGATATCTCAAAGTAAGAGCTACTACAAAGAAATACAACTAAAGAACCTGATACAATAGCAACTCCTCTCGAGATGCTTTGGAGTTCTTAATTTCTTTGTACCTTAGCCTTAGAAGTGTGCGCCCTTTGCATTGGTGCGCCTCTTCCACTTGCCTTGCCTTGCTTTAGCCCTTGACTTTGCCTTTTCCCACTTGTAGAATGCACCTCCCTTGAAAATACCTTGTGATATTTGATGAAGCCCTTGAGCAAGTGCACCCCTTCACTTTGGTGCGCCCTCCTCTTGCTCAAGCCTCAACACTTGCACCCCCTCTCTTTGGGTGCGCTCCTCACACACAAAGTACCTCCTCTACCAAGGGTGTCTCCTCACAACCTTGGTGCGCCCTCTACAAGTCTTGCCTCAATCCTTGCACCCATTCCTTGACTCCTTGCACACTCTATCACACAAGTGCACCCTCCTCTCAAGCAACCTTCTCCAAGATAACTTGTGCCCTTAGCTTCCCACTAATGCATCCTCAAGCTCTTGTGCCCCTCTCCTCCATGATATAGCTCTCATGAAGCTTAGTGCGCCCTCTTTGAAGCCTTGCGCTCTCCTCATCTCAAGGAACCCATGCTCAAGCTTTCCTCTCCATACCATTTGCCCTTCTCCTCTCAAGAAGATGCACCCTCCATAAAAGCTCCTCAAGAAGCTTGTGCCCTTTGGCTGAAGTGTGCCTCCCTTTGCTCCTCATCTCAAGGAACCCATGCTCAAGCTTTCCTCTCCATACCATTCGCCCTTCTCCTCTCAAGAAGATGCACCCTCCATAAAAGCTCCTCAAGAAGCTTGTGCCCTTTGGCTGAAGTGTGCCTCCCTTTGCTCCTTGAAACCCTCACTTCCTCTCCTCCTCTTCACTCAACTCTCTCAAATGAGAATGAGCCTCATCCTTACCCTTTTGTCTCCTTTAGTCTCTCTTTGGCCAAACCTAAAAGACCAATGGCCTAGATTCAATCTAGCCAAGTCTAATCAATGGGTGAGTTCTAATCTCAAAAATCTCACTTAGAAACCCACTTTAGTCAAGTTTCCATAGTTTGCTTTATGTCTCTTAATTCACCCACATTGTGAATTAATTGTCACTTTATGACTTAAGTGACTAAGTCAAAGTGAAATTAGAACATAAAGTAAAGGTATAAGGGTAATAGTCTCCCCCTTTGTGTTTTAGAGACTCACAAACACAAGGGGACCACTTTCCAAGGTACCCAAATCTCAACACTCACAATATAGGATTTCAAAAATAGACAGGAAGGAGTTTGCTGAGGAAGGAGCCGGTGGCCAAGAGAATGGCTCTATACCATATGAGACTAAACAACACAGCAATTGTATTAACCAGCTCACTGATTACATTGCATTGGATTCAATATATAGCTAGATGACACCTCTAACAAACTACTATTCTCAGATTTCAAGTAGATAACAACTATAGATTAATATCTTGGACACGACAAGAATCCATTGGTGTCATTATTGAGCCTCTTATCTTATTAATCTAATACAAAGAAGGATCCAAAATCAAAGACCTAACAACATGGAGAAGTGGAACAAAGCGATGAGGCAGATAAATGCAAGTGCTTGATGATGCAGATACATTCTCATTGAGCAACAGGCAGGTCCTCAGGAAGGTCAATATACATATAAAACAAAAGGACAAATGGCGGACATAAAAAAGTACTGAACCTGGGCACAAAAAAGCTCAAGTCCTGGAAAATCAAACAAACACAATTCGATAAAATTCCTTTGCCGGTAACTCAGTGTCAGTACTACTTGTACATGTTAATTTTACCGTAAAGCTTGTCCATCATGTAGTTGTTCATCGAGTTTCGGTGACTTGCAAGAATTGTTGTTTTCTACACACAGTTCTCTTTACAGTCTCTAAGTTAGGTTGTTTAAAAAAGAGAATTCCCCCTTTCACATAGTCATAGAAAAAGGAAAAGTTGGTTTCAGTTCCCCCTACATCATCTAGATCTTAATGGGAGGATGAACAAATGAGGAACACTCTTAAAATTTGATTTTCCTAATAAAATGAGTGCTTTATAGGGCCAAACAATACCTACCCAATATGATACAAGTTGATGATTGGAGTTGTAATGCATAGCCATGTCAGTCTCATTACTTTCAGACTACTACACCAATCCTTTGGGCAACCTGCAGTCAATTCCCTCACCCCTTTACGATTGTTGATTATATTAAAAACCACAAACAGACAACAATGTAAGAAAATGATAGCAGACTCACCTCTTTAAAAGAATGTACATCAGCACCCCAAAGCCAAGCATCACAGCCCGCGTCTCTGGCACCCCAAATGTCATTTCTACGATCATCTCCTACATGCACTGCATCCTCTGGCTCTACTCCTAGAAATTCACATGCCTTCCAGAATATTGTTGGGTTGGGCTTTTCTGCTTCCACCTATTCCGAAACCCCAAAAGCAGCAACCAAAACATGACAGGGTAAATCTCTCATGATCCATACAACAATAAATTTGTAAAATAATATAAACAATGGTTTTCAAGCACCAAAATACATATTTTAAGCAAATAAATGCAGATCAATGTCTTTGAGCACAAGAAGTTAGTGCGAATACCTCGGCTGATACAGCCAATGCATCAAACCAGTGTTCACACTTAAGAGCCTGCAATAAAGGCCTTAGGCGAGTATCAAAATTCGAAACAACTGCTAGCTTTATTCCAGCTCTTCTCAGTGCTTCAAATACTTTCCCTGCTTCTGGGTCACAAATATGCCAAGCCTACAAAATAACAAGTTACGATTCATTAAATAGAAATGAAATAATGTTCATGTCTACAAATGACCCAAGAATGGTTGATGGGACCTAAAAGTAGTAATAACTCTAGGCTATCGACGGGGTGCAGGAAGATAGAAAGGGAGGAATAAAAGGGTTGACCGTTGAACCAATGAAAGAAGACCCTTTATAATGTATGAGAGGATAGTCAGGAAGAACTGGAACACAATGAAGAAAAGGATCTAGTCTTACTCGAGTATAAATCTAATCTAGACTATCAACAGTGCAGGAAGATAACAAAGGAGGAATAGAGGGGTTGAACCAATGCAGGAAACCCTCTACAATGTATAAGAGAATAGTCAGGAAGAAATGGAACACAATGAAGAAAAGGGTCTAAGGGTCTAGTTTTAGTCTGAGAAGAAAAAGTAAATGTAAATGAATACCTGATCCGTAGTATAATACTCATAAAGCTCCTCAAAATATCGAGAATCAGAGCAGCCTGTAGCATTCTGTACAACAAACTGCCAGAAAGGTCTGGCGTCGTCCATGAATCTGGAACAAATCAAGCATTCATTCCCACACCTCAAATTCCATACAACCAGGTGAGCTTTAAAGATTGAAGCGCTACAAAATTCCTGTCATAAAAAAGTAGTCCTGCTGCTTGCCATAACAGAGAATATTGAAAGTAAAAAACATGTATGTTATTTTCTTGCCCAATCAATAACTAAACAATAACCAACCAGGCCCGTGGATAGATTCTGAATAGAAAGGTGTTATTATTTATACATACATACATACCTTAAGCGAGTGTTAGGCCAAGGTTGCTGATAAGCCCAACGGTATCGACTCAGAATTTCGTCCTCGGAGTAACAGACCCCATACTTGAGACCAATATTCCTGTATATCTGCATTCACAATTTGAACCCAACACAAAAACAGCAACAATAACATCAGAAACACCTGATACTCAGACCCYAATTAGTTATTTTCTGTCAAAAATTAACATCCCATTTCCCAATTTTATATTCTATATATATATATATATATATATATATATATATATATATATATATATATATATATATAAATAAAGATACAAAGGCATTTAAAGGTGCAAAAGATGGTTTCTTTGGTTATGTTTACTCCTTTAAGACCTACTTAGTCTATCGGACGTTTATTTTCATAAAAACAGAAATCGAAATAAAGAGAAATACCTACCTGAGMTGCTGGCTGGGATGGGAGGACAAGAGTGCCAACCGCATCCACCAAGAGAGCTTTGTGTGTAAGCCCTCCGTACAATGATCTCCGATACTTGTCGTACCATTCTTGTTCTCCACCACCAGACATCTCCTTTGTCTCTGTAGTTGATGTGGATGCTATCGACGACAAACATCTTCTTCTGCCTCCCTCGATTCCTCTTCTTCTTCTTGATATATCAATCTTCTGTTGTTGCAGTGCTTGTGGGGTTGAGCAGCATTCACTTGCAGAAGCAGAGACCTGCGGGCCCCCACCTCCAATTGCAGCAGCCATGGCGCTCACACTAAGGGCTGCGGCAGCTTCTTCAATAAATCTTCCTCCTCTTCTGGTAAAAACCGAGATCATCTTTCCTGTTTTGTGAAACAATTTCTGTGACTCCTTCCTTCGTTGCCAGGCTCCAAGTCTGGTTATATATCATACTCTTCTCTGCGATCCCTGCGATCCACTCACGATGTCCAACGACGAACCCCATTTTATAACGGTAAAGCGATTCCTTCGATGGGACCCACTTCCATCTCCATTTTTGTCTCTATTTCCATGGGGTTCAACTCTCTGCGGGGGCCACAACGTACACAGAATAAAACGCCAGGGCGTTTTGCTCATGCGGCATGGGCCCAATTACAACAACGCTTTGCGTATCTTATCCATCCCAAACCTCCAATCTGAATCAAAATGCAATCGCATCATCATCATGTTATGGAGGAGAATGAGATGCCCTTCCCTCTCAATTTCAATGCCATAAGATGGGGATCACACCTGTCTTATCCCATTTTATATGCCCTGTCTCTACGTTAGGGTTTAGGAAACATTGATGGGGATAAGCATAATTGACTTCCAATAGGATATTGGTGTGGTGAGGATAAACATAATTGACTTCCTATATCAATTTGGTGTGGTGTGGTGAGGATCACACATGTCTTATCCCATTATCCCATTTTAGAAAACGGGTTTAGAAAACATTGATGGGGATAAACATAATTGACTTATTATAGGATATTGGTGTGGTGAGGATAAACATAATTGACTTCTTATAGGATATTGGCAATTGATTTTCTATAGGATATTGGTGTGGTGAGGATAAACATTAAAAGAAAAGGTGAACAAAGTTATGTGAATGGTATTATGTGTTTGTAATAAGTCTAATCATTAAGAACATGTGTTTCTTATTTGGAGGTCACGGGTTCAAATCCAGAGGGGGTAGGGTATGCACACCTATGTATACTTTAACGGTCAAATTGTTGCGTAGAGGGGGTCCTTGTCCCACAGATTATTATTTATTTATATTGTATGTATCTATTAGTATTATTTATTGTATGTATTGGTATATATTGTATGTTAGTAGGATAGTCACATGTCTTTATTGGGGTAATGATTATAGTGTATTGGTATATATTGTATGTTAGTAGGATAGTCACCTGTCTTTATTGGGGTAATGATTATAGTGTATTGGGACTTTTACATTATCATAAATCAATCCTCACAGCCAATGTGAAATAATGTGTATAGAAGGATGGGGGAATTTATATTTGTATAGACATTTCTAATATATCATTCATGGCGTATCTGATTGTATTATTCAAATACACACCAAATTGATAGGGTACATAGAGGAGGGAAGGGAATTTCGAACAAGCAAACTTATCATCATATAGTCAATCAACTATTATGTTAATAAGAGGGTCATTGCCACTATGAACACCCCCATTGTCATAAAGATCGAGGTTTTTTTAGACATTTATGTTGTTGTGGAGTAGTACTCATAACCAATGTGGAATAGTGAGCCGAAAGGGATGGTGGATTTATATTTATAAAAGTATTCCAAATATGTCATTCATGACATGCATCCAACTTTATATTTCACACACATACACAACACATATGCACAAAAATGAAGGAGGGGGTATTGGTTCACAACCAATTAACACTATATTAGTAGGAGGACCACTGTCATTGTGGATGCCTTTGTTAGTTTAATGTACATAGGGAGGATAATACGTAATATGAGGTACTGAAGGACATACCCAATTGGAATAATTAATGTAATGTGGCCATAATCATGAAATAAGGTCCACTTGATAGTTTTTGGATAACAAATAGGCCCATTAGGTAGTTGGAGGTATTAAATGTCATAATAAGGGTAGTTGGAATAGACCACTAAGAATACTCATGAAAAAAATATTTATACACGACTTTGTGTCATGGTTTGTGTAATGGATATGTTGAGTATTTGTAGAAACATGGTTTGTGTAATGATTCCTTTCTTGAGAAGTAATTAATGGTGTTACCCTTTTTTCCAAAAGAAAAAATTCCTCCATTATATTATAAAAATATAATGTGTTCACACATCATATACATCAGCTATGAGAACATTGTCAAGTAAAACAGCCCCACATCAGAAGAAAAGGCATGTCTAAAATGATTGCAAGCGACCGAGCTTTAAGAAGGGGCAGACAACCGAAGAGATACATCAAATCTTAAGGAGAGAAGAGAAGAATTATAAAAGAAAAGGGGGAAAAGGTTGAAGTTGTTTGCTGAAGATCGTTGACAAAGAATGCCTTTCATCCTTAAAAAAAATTGGATAGTATGAGTGGGGCCCTCATGACCATCCAGCCAATGATTGAAGTAGAGCACACATGCTTTCCTCTGTAAGGCAATCTTTGATAAAAGGTTTGCTTCCTTGTTATACTCTCGGGAAATGTGAGAGAAAGATAGATTCTTGAAGAGGCGTTTGAGCGATCAGATTCTATCTTTCCAAGCCAAGAGTGAGATGGTTTGAAGATTTCCCTGCAGATTCAGCCAGTCAATGATAACTCTGGAGTCCCCAAACAAATGTAGGTTGTCTATGTTGAGCCTAGAAGCCAAGAGAAGTGTTGCCCATGCACCCAGAAGTTCTATCCTTGTGTTAGTGCCTGGGCCGCAACAGAGTGTCCACCTGTAATTAGAATTTGGACAGATAATTATCAGCCCCCCTGCCCCACTCATAGATCCATTTTGTTGTGATGCACCATCAAACCATCCGGTCTGGAGATCTTGTGTGGGGGGAGGCTTGACTAAAATCTTACTTTTTTTTGGGGGGGGGTCTGAATACACATCTTTCCAGATTTGAAACAATCCCATGACTTTAAAAGCTACAGCACTAGGAGATGCGTTCTTGTTTTAAAAAAATTTGTAGTTTCTAGATAGCCAGATAAACCAATTTACCAAGGGAGGAAGAATTTTGTAAAAAAATTTAGAGGTAGTCCAATGTTCCAAGCAATCTGATGTAGAATTTCCAATCCAATTTGTTTTTATATTGTTGTCGTGTGATACTCTGTCCCAAACAAGTCGAGTGAATTGCAGTGTATGAAAATATGGTCAGTTGTCTCTTCACCCCTGCAGCAGAGATGGCATATGTTTGGACCATTCCAACCAATTTTCTAAAGAAAATCCCAGGTGGGGATTTTTTTTTCAGCGTGAGGCAAGTAAAAATTTTAATTTTTAATGGAAATCTCCATTTCCATAAATCAATTCGCCAACCGGTGAGGTTGTTGGGCCACTCTGTATTTGCAATCACAGAGTAAATATTTTTGATAGAGAATACACTAATGTTGTCTCCTCCATCCCACATCAATCGTTCTTCAGAGTCATTAAGCGTGATGCCCGAGCGTTTTAGCTCATTGTTGAAGTTGCCCCATTCTGATTTCAAAACCGAGGAGAGATCTAACTCTTGACTGGCTTTCCAAAGAGTCGATTGTGTATCGGGTTTGCTAGAATGACAAGCTTGATAGAGGAAATATACATTTTTTGAATTTAAACGAGTGATTAGTGCTTGGGAGAGAAAAGAAGCATTACCCAGTCTGGCGATACAGTGTTTTCCAAAAATAATGTTGTGGCCGAATCCCAGGTTCCAACAGAGTCCTTTATTAATCCAATGTGCTGACTTAGTGAGAATTCTCCAAGTCCGAGAAGGATTTCTAAATGAAGGGAGTCCATCTCAGAGCTAAGAAGCAATGGAGGTGAAGGGTATATATTTATCCTAGATGATGGCACTCCAAATGTCACTTGATGTTAAGGCATGCCAAAGAGAACTTATAGCCATAGCTTGATTGAATTTGTATATGTTCCTAATCCCCCAGGCGCCTTTGGATTTCGGTTTTGCTATCGATTCTCAGTTCCAGAGGTGTATTTTATGTTGTTCCTTGCTGCATGACCAGAGGAACCTGTAGGTGAGAGATCTGAGTTTATCCAGTACAGAGGTGGGAATGGCTGCAAGCGTGATCCAAATTATTTTCGGCACGAAATGAGAGCGGAGATATAATAAAGAAATACACAGAGATATCACGGATATCCAATAATATAACAGAAATGTATCAGAGATGCAACCATAAACACATAGATACAGTAATAACCGATTTCTATTAATGAAATAAATGTACAAAGACTGTAAAAATACAAAGTGAAAGACTCGCTAGAATGGTGGTGGCTTATCTCTAAGAACAGATGTGACAGTTGCGCTCATTCGCAAGAAGATGATTATTACAATGAGGCTCTAAGGGCCTTTTTTAACATAAGGAAAATCCAAAACCCTAACCCCGGAAAATGAAAAGCCAAAAGGTTTGTGGGCCCCGATGGAAGTAGTTGATACGTCAACTTCTCGGGGGCGTAACTTTTGCATACGATCTCCATTTGGGGCGCTCGATACACCGTTAGAAAGATCTATCTGAGGACTACAACTTTTGTGTGAGCAACATTGAACTATGTTCTATGTTGCTCCCTGTTTTCCCAAAAAACATCGTTTAGGGCCTCAAAACGGCTCCGAAAGTTCAAGACCTGAAAAATTGCTAAAAATAGTAAATTAACAAAATTGCCAGAAAATTGTTTTGAGCCACTTGGAAAAGGTGGTTGGCCACCAATATCCACCTAGATCAATCCTCCCTCCTTAGGAAGCAATGGTCTTTATTGCGTTGAGTGCCCGGGGGAGAGGGGAAAGCGATTGTTGAATCTGAATCTTGGTGAGCTGCTTGCCTTGCTGGAGACGTCACGCTACTTGGTTTGTTGAAGGTTGTCATGAACCTGTGGCTAGAAGGGTTGGACCTTTTTAACCATTCTGGCTACATGAGAGCACTGTGTGCAGAAGGAATCTTTGCGCTTTATTGCAACCTTGTCGACCTGCTTCTGTTGGATAGAAGGTGCTTGGGCCGAGGTTGTAGTGGTTGCAATATCCTTCTGTTCACCTTTTGAACAAGTTGTGAAAAAACTAAATTTTGTAGTATGAGATACTACCTTGCAACACTTTTTAGGTGGGACAATAGTCGGAATTACCTCTGGTATTCTATAGAGATGACCCCCCAAAGTAACAATGACACTATGGGGTCGAGACTCATAAATAGCATGGCGCTTCCGCATATATGGCTGGCCCAAGAGAACATCATAGACATCCAGTGGGACAACATCACATAATACCTCATCCTTGAAGGGTTGGATGTCATATGACAATCAACACTGTTGGCTGACACGAAGATCTCGTCCTTGGTGAAGCCACTCGATGATGTATGGCTGCGAGTGTGGTGTTGTCGACAATCCCAACTGTTTGACAACCTCTGTTGCTATGAGATTCTTCTTGTTGGAATATAGAAGATTGTGTGCTTGTTTTACCATTGATGATACCTTCGTCACCCAACCATAGGCCGAAGCCTCCCTCTGAGCACCTTAACCTTGACCTGAGAATTCCTCCGGAAGCAAACCCTAGGCTAGATAGCCAAACAAAGAGTAGCACATCAATCCCCAAGGATAGCGCATCACAAAAGACTGATCAGATGTTCCAAACCCTAGCCAAGAGATATCCAAGCCAATACTGAAACTAGTTGCTGCTGCACCTACACCTGCAACCCTCCTCCAAACCTACGCACCAGACTGCAACTGCAGTGCGCACCAACTGGGAAACTGCAATTCTGAGATGCTGTCAAATGAGAACTGGCACCCTGTATTTATAGTAATCTTGCTAGTTTGTTGGGGCCGACTTCTCCTTCTGGGTATGTGTCTGTTCAGTATATTATTATTAATTCTGGACAACTTCTTCTCTTGGAGGCTAATAGCCTAATATAAATTATCTTCTTGAGCCGACAAGGCTTCTAGGGTTATTAGCC
>ML791810.1:286542-302965 GCA_009831015.1 Picea engelmannii
AAAAAGACGCTCCCCCTCTTTAGGATCTGTTGGTTCTTCTGGTTGAATTGTTGCGGTCGCAACAATAGCAGTGGGGTCTGCGTCGATGATCTATCTTTTACCAATATTTTCATAATCAGATTCTGAATCAGGGTTTGACTCCTTGTCTTTGATCTCGGCCACCAATGACTTTTTTTAGCAACATTCATCGGTGTTGTGCCAAGGGATTTTGTGGAAATCGCACCATTTTCCAGTGTCCTTCGTCGTCTTTTTGTGACCTTTCTTTTCCTGTGGCTTGGAATGGTTTTCGGGAGACTGTTTGTTAGGGTTGTCTTTCTCATACTTTGGTTGTTGCGGATTTGTACACCCGAACTCCCATTTGTTCTGGTGCTTAAATTTCTGCTCGATTTTAACAGCATATCGATAAGCAAAACCGAGTGATGAGATGTCCAAAAAAATCATTTCAATTTGAATGTATCTATGTAGAGCCCCACGATATTTCAGAACCAAATTTCGTTTGGAGTCTTTGATACCCAGCTTGGTGCGCAAGGGGTGGAAGGTATTGGTGAACTTCATAACTGCGCCGCAGTGTGGTCCATCTCATGTACTGGTCCTCATAGTTGCCAACAAGGTAATATTATTCTTTTACCATATCCACAAAAAAATCCCAAGTGGGCTCGGCCCCATATATTCCAGACTCCTCTGTGGAAATTTTCTCCCAATATGTTTCCCACCAATGTTTGACATGGGGGAGAGCTTTAAGGAGTGCGAAGGTGATCTTTTCTCTGTCAGAAAAATTGTGAACAGAGAAATAACCTTTTAGTAGATTTAACCATTTGTCTAGGGCTTCTGCATCTATCTTTCCTTCAAATATAGGAATATCAAAATTAACTTGTACCTTGAAAGGCGAGGTGCCTCCAAAGTGGTTGTTTGATGAAGATGCGTCTGTCACTATCAGCAGGCGTTGAAGGATGTGGGAAAAAATTCTCCATCATTTCGTCTGTCTGTCGCGTGAGATCTTGCTCAAGCAACATATTGATAGGATCGTCTGCTCCATCGTTTTTCTTTTCTTCCGCCATTGAGGGTTTCTTGGGTGTGCAAGAGCGATTGTCCTCAAAAGAGACAAGCTTGAGACCCAACTTGTTATACTTATACCTCATCGGGGACATGCATTGAAAATGATCAAGAGCAGTCTGCTCTAATACCACTGATCCGGATTATTTTCGGCACGAAATGAGAGCGGAGATATAATAAAGAAATGCATAGAGATATCGCGAATATCCAATAATATAACAAAAATGTATCAGAGATGCAACCATAAACATAGAGATACAATAATACACGATTTCTATTAATGAAATAAATGTACAGAGACTGTTAAAATACAGAGTGAAAGACTCGCTAGAACGGTGGCGACTTATCTCTGAGAAGAGATGTGACGGCTATGCTCATTCGCAAGAAGATGATTATTACAATGAGGCTCTAAGGGTCTTTTTTAACATAAGGAATATCCAAAACCCTAACCCTGGAAGATGAAAAGCCAAAAGGTTTGCGGGCCCCGATGGAGGTAGTTGATACGTCAACTTTCTGAGGGCGTAACTTTTGCATACGATCTCTGTTTGGGGCGCTTGATACACCGTTAGAAAGATCTAGTTTGATGTTAGCAACATGGAACGTAGTTCAATGTTTCTCCCCGTTTCCCAAAAAACGTCGTTTAAGGCCTCAAAACGGCTCCGGAAGTTAAGGACCTGAAAAACTGCTAAAAATAGTAAATTACCAAAATTGCTAGAAAATTGTTTTGAGCCACTTGGAAAAGGTGGGTGGCCACCGATATCCACCTGGATCAAAGCGCCATTCAGTAAAATGATTGTCCCTCAAGGACAGATTTTATAAGTGTGAAACGACCTCCAATGGTGAGCCATCTGTTGCACCAGTGGCTCACTCTTTTTTCCACCTTTGTTATTAACCAGTCCCAATTTGAAGCCTTGTAATGATCTGCCTTAATGTAGTATCCAAGGTACTTGAATCCAATGGAGAGGTGGACAGATGTATGAGGGAAAATGGCCTTTAAAGGTTCCAAGTTTTGTGCATATAAGTTGGCAAAGTGGAAAGTTTACTTGATCCAGTTTATTTGTAGGCCCGAGGCAGAGTAGAAGGTCTTTAAGATTTTAGAGATTTCCTTCCATTCAGATAAGTTGGCATTTGTCAAGATGAGGACATCATCGACAAAGAAGAGATGTAAGATTTTTACTAGTCTGGAAACTTTTATCCCAGTTATCTTACCTTTGGCTTGGATTTTCTTCAGAAGTAGGCTTAGTCCTTTCATGGCCAGGATAAATAATAGAGGCGATAGTGGGCAGCCCTGGCGGAGACCCCTGCCACTGTGGAAAAATGTGGAGGGTTCTCCATTTATGAGCACTGCAAAGTTAGCACTGGTAACGCAACTCATTATCCAATTTATGATGTTAAGTCGGAAGCCAAACTTTATTAAGATCAATCTGAGAAAGCCCCAGTCTATGCAGTCAAAAGCCTTTTTTAGGTCCAGCTTGAGTATGAGGGCACGAGTGTTTTTTTTCTTTATGTTGTGTAAGCATTCTTGTGCAGAGCCAACAACATCGAGAATTTGTCGACCCTTTAAGAAACCAAGTTGTTTGGCTGACAAGGTTGTCGAGAGGATCGGTTTGATTTTGTTTGCAATTAATTATCTTTGAGGTGAGCTTGTAGTAGAGATTGCAGAAGGCGATCGGTCGAAAGTCGCCAAATGTTGTCGGATGATTAGCTTTTGGGATAAGGGTAAAAAAAGTGGAGTTTATTTCCCTAATGATTTTACCATGTATTCTGGAATTTTCAACAAGTTCCAGGAGTTCTGTCCCTACGAAATCAAAAAAGTGTAGGTAGAACTCCACAGTCCAGTCGTCGGGTCCTAGGCTTGGGTCCTAGGCTTTTGTCCAGATCAAAAGATTTTAAAGCCATCTGAAGTTCTTGTAATGTACAGGGGTTGTCCAGGGAATTAGAATCCTCTAAGCTGACCGAGTTGGAGAAAAGTTGTGCTACATCAACCTGTTCCTGAAGTGATGGTAGTGAGTTTGCCACATAGAGATCTTTAAAAAAGCAACAAGTTGCATCCTTGAGGTCCTTCTATCCACTGTGTAAAGTCCCAGAGTCATCCAAGATATCCCAAATATGTTTATTATTTCTAGCGTTGCTTGCATATCGATGAAAAAACTTGTTATTGAGATCGCCGCATTGAACCCATTTGATTCTGCATCGTTGGCGCCAAAGAGCTTCATCAGCAAGTAATAATTTGTTCCTCTCGGATTCTAATTCTTTTAGTTGTTGATGTCTAGTCCCATCAGGTCTAGCCGAGAGGTCGATATGTTGTAGCTGCTGTATGTTGTCTTCCAGGACTTGAAGTCAATGAGCAGCCAAGCGTCTGTGTTGGGAAGCCCATTTTTTCATAGGAATTTTGAGTTGTTTTAACTTCCATGTAATTCGTTGTTGGATACCTGTTTCACTCTGGAATTTCGGTTCATTCCACACAGAATAAACAATTGTATTGAACCTGTCCTCCGATAGCCAACTCGAATTTAGTTTAAATGGAGGAGAGATACGAATTATAGAAGTGCAAACTGCAGAAAAATCGGTGCATGGTCGGAAAAATAAGGAGTGTCCACCCAGGTGCGCGTCCTGTTGTCCATAGCAAGTAGACTTTCAGAGATATAAAATCTATCAGGTCGTTTTGAAATGGACGTTGAGCCCACTCTACCGTTGCGCCAGGAAGGAGCCAGAATATCCGGTTGTATGTCAATCAGATCATATGACTGAAATAGTTCAATAAAGAAATCGGCCAGTGGGTCCTTGACTGCAGAGTCTCCCCACACTTCGCCCAAAGTTGTGGTATAGTTTAAATCTTCGACAATGATCAGGTTTTGAATGTCAAGGAAGCCAACAAGTTCAACTTTGTTCCAAAAAGTTTGCCTGTGAAGACATGGGCCATATATGTTGAGGAAGTTAATTTGATTGTTGTTTCAACTTCTAGCTCCGGTGAGGAGAATTCCTCCACAGCACAAGAAAGGTGTGAGGTCAAATTTTGTGGAGTCCCACGCCGCGACAAGACCTCCAAAGTTACCCAAAGAGTTGACAGTGCAAATAATCTAGTTAGGGCAGAACTTATTGAGAAAGGAACGAGCTTTCTTCCCGTCTACCAATGTTTCCAGTAAGAAGATGATGTCGGGGGAATGGCGGATGAGAAGTCTTCTGAAAGCGGAGGTTTTAAGGGGCCCTCCTACCCCTCTGATATTAAGGGAGAGAATAATCATTATTTAGCACGTGTTAGGGCTTTGATGCCTCTAAGTGCCCCAATATCAGTAGGTTGTGAAGGAGAAACTAAGTTGGATGAAGTGTTATGCCCCTCTTTCCACCTGGCACTTCTGGTTTTTATAGGCGAGTGAACATAACCAATACCTCTGGACCAAGTGTGCTCTTGTTCATGAGTGATGTCAAAGTTTGTAGAAAGATTCAAGGTCCCCTCCACAGGAGGCGTCTTATGAATCGACTTCCCCAGGTAAGCGGGCAAGGGGATGGGTGAGAGGACTTCTTTGTATGAGGGGAGAAGGGTATCCAACAAGTCAGTGAGAGAGTTTTCTCTTGGTTGAGATTCACTGATGCCTGGCAAGTAATGAGAAGAGTTTTGAATAATGGTTATGGAGTCATGGCACACAGACTCCAAAGGAGTATTGAGGGTCGAATCCGGGGAGGAAGCCCTTGACGTGGAGGCCCTAGTTGTGTCAAAAGTCGGGGTGGGTATGGATGTGGTAGGTGTTCTTAGTGAGGCAGGAGGAGTGTGAGAAGTTAAAGGAGAGTTGGAGAGTGTTGGTGTTGTATGCAAGTCTAGAGTGGGTGTCGAAAGGGGGAGGGTAGACGTAGCAAGTGATTCTTGCGATGGGAGTGATTGTGGGTTTTCTGTAGTGGTGGTGAGATGGGGGGTCATCAAAGTATGGGAGAGTTGCTTGTCAGGAGTGCAAGAGGTGTGATGGAGTGGGGGATTTACAGGGAAGAGCGAGGGAAGTGTAGAATCAGAGCGGGATGTGGAGGCGTCGGGCAACTGAGTTGATGCTGAGTCTAGATAGTTTAATTACCAGGAGGTGAGAGAGTTAAATAGTGGAGGACATATGTGTTTGAGCTTACCAGTGAGTGTGCCAAGATCAACGGTGTCTTCAAAGACCGGAAGGTTCGGATAGTTGAGATGAGTATTTGCAGTCGGAGAGTCCATCCTGCTGGCCAGTTCGAGCATGGTTTCATCATCTTGTTCCGCTTCAATGTGGCCTGTGCAGGGATTTATGAGGTGTCCTGTTTTTCGGCAAAGTGTGCATCTGAAAGGGATGCCAAGATAGTCTATCTTTTGTCTGATGAGGTGACCTCTCCATTCGATGTCGATGGTCTCTAAGAGTCTGTCATGGATATCTATCTCCACCAAGAATTTTGCCAGTTTCTTATCTGAACTTTGTAGAGACTGTGGCTCCACACAGATGTAACATCCCAAAGCGTTGCCAATAGACTCAAGTGCTTTTTGGTTCCAGAAATGTAAGGGGAGTCATGGGAGGAGAACCCATAAGTGTCTGTGTTTGAAGTAGTCCTGTGAAGGATCGAAGTTGGTCCACCATCGTTTGAGCATAAGGCTGCCTCCGTCCAAAGTCCAGAGGCTCTCAAGAATGTAGGAGGAGTCCTTTGGTGAGTTAAAACGAAAACAAAGCCATCCACTAGTCAAATGAGTGAGCTTCGGGTCATATCCCAACAATGGTTGCCAGTTTGAGTGCACCCAAGAAGTCAAATATGAACGACAAAGGTGCTTGTAAGAGATCCATCCAACTAGAGCACAGAGACTCAGGGAGACAGAGTCCTCTAGTCCAATATCATCACCAAGTACCATTTTTCTCCTAGTTTTTTTCGTAGTCCAGGGTCTAGTCTGTGGAAATGAAGCTCCTAAGGAACTGGCACTAGTCAAGCGGTTGTGCAGTAGGAGTGGCACCACTATGTGGATGAGCAGGTACATTAGGTGTAGGGAAGAGTGGAGGAAAAGGTTCAGAGTCTGTTTGTGCAGTGGTCAAGGGAGAGCTCGGATGCAGCGGGGGAGTGTGGGAAACTGTATGAACCAAGGTATCTGTTGATGTAGTGTTCCGAGGGAATGGTTGGCGGGAAGGAGGATGAAGAGTGGAGTTCGGGGTTTCTGTGAAGACAGGACAAGGAAGTGAGGGCTCAGTCACTTAGGGAGTTCGAGTTATAGAGTGTGCTCGAGATGTTAGTTCATCGATTATGGAGAAGAGGCCCTCATTATTCCGGAGGGCCTCGTCAGTAGCGCCCATTAGCGCATTGATTTCTTTCTCCAACATTACGAGGATTGAGGGGAGAAGTGTAATATCCCTCGGCCAAACCCAATTATAAATGTAAAGTAAGTATACTTAAGCTGGTGAGTTGTTTTGACATCATTTTTGTAATACACCTCTCATGGCATAGTGTGCACATGTACTATGCAGTAAAAAGATGTAGTGCACACATTCCCAGATATCGCGCAGTAACTAAAGTGCACGCAGTATGGAGGTCAGCGAGCCTCGTGTATATGATATGTGTGATAGGCTGGTGAGCCTGTTATTATAAGATGGGATGCTTATGTTTTGGTATTAGGCCAGAGCGCCTAGATGTTAAAGGCCAGTGCGCCTATTTTGTACATGTCTCGTGATTAATATAAAATACATCGTTGCGTGCAGACCGACCACGATATAAGAGATGGGGGACTGAACTTCACCAATTAGGGAAAGGGAGGGACAAAAGTCAAGAAAAGGGCTAAGCTAGAGAGCTTAAGCCAAAAAGGGAATATTATATTAATATTTCCTAAAGCATAAAGTATGGATAATTATTTTATCCTAAGTTCTAAGTTGGGGACAAGTGGACCAAAGTAGCTTCCAACATGACAAGTGTCAAGTTGGGGACATGCATTCATATCGTGGGGACTTAGCTCTTTTGGTCACTTTTTTCACGGGGATTCTTACCAGCAGCTTGACCATCATTCTCGCCATCACTTTCACGATCAGTTTCACGATGATTCCTTCCATCACTCAGTTATCCAGTCAATGATTCCATGACCATTTTCACTCACGTAGTCGATTATCCTTGAGACATCCATTTCACCATATCTGAGCCTGTTTCCATAGCCTTTTCCGGTTGGTGTACCTGGTTAGCTTGGAGCGGGATTGAAGAAGCGGGTTGTCAGGCCCGTGAGCAATTCTCCGAGCGAGAGAATTGTTGGGGATTGATTCCCGAAGGTGCTAAATTGTAGCTACAGTGTTATGAGACTTCCGGTCCGGCCTGTTGCTGAAGCCCTGGAAGGGAAGTGGAGTAGTCAAGGAACTGTTGAGCAGAGAAGGGGCACACTTCCTTGGGTGGGACATGCATTTGGGGAATGAGAGGTTGTAGGTTGTTAGTTGAGTGAGCACCTGAGACAGAGTCTTTCATGTTGTCCATGAGCCTTAGCTTGGATAGGAACCCTTTACCCAGGTGGAGTTCAGTCCCAGTTCGAGGGTGACTCACTGTTGAGAGTGATGAACAATGTAGTCTAAGGTTGGGACGTTCGTGGACGGTTTGTACGCAGTTGGTGACAATCCTTCCAAGATAAGTACCAAACGTATGATAAAATTATATGTTGCATTGTTAATTATGTGCTTATGTTACGAGTTATCATATATGTGATTATAATTGCCTGTATGTTATGGGTATTGCTCTGTATATGCTGCATATCTGTGGTTATTGTTATTTCAATATAAAATAGTATATTACATAATGTAATTGTTTGTTTATGTTTATATGTAAAGCTTCCGCAAGAGTGTTGTATGTATATGGTTAAGTTGCATGCAGTTTGAAGATAAAAATTATGTGGCATAGCTCAGTTAATTACTGGGTATGTTACCGTATGTTCCACATTATGAGAACGAAAGCATTCCCTAGAGTAACATGGCCTGACCTGTTTAAGGTTGGCGATGTTACGAACTGGTGTCAGAGCATGAGAGATTGCTCTGGAGTGGCATTTTACCGACTTGTGGGTGGTCGGGGGAACATTACAAATTGGTATAAAGCTTCAGTTTCGACACTGAGCCTAGATGGGCCAGAGGGGTTCAGTTGAAGCGAATATTCACAGAAGAGTAACTTTGAAGTGACCAAAATTCAAGTTACAGAGCGTCCATGGAAAATGTTGGTGTGTAGGCGTGCGTGGTAAATTTTGGCACCACGCGGAAAACATTGGCGTGCAAGTGTGCGGGGTAAATTGTGGTGCCGCGCGAAAGATTATTATGTGCAGATGCACACGCTGAATTTAGCCTTGCGTGGTGAGCACGTACATAGTAATGTGCACATGGGGTGCGCAAGCATTGCATAACACAGAGGAGTTTTGTGGTACACGCATAGTATGAGTATAAGTTGTCTCATAACAGTGTGTTGAATGGTGCGCGCAGATTATTGTGCTCGATGGAACATGTTGAACCTTGACATGGTGCAATGCATAGGGCGAAATGCATGTGGAGTATCAGTGCAAGATACCCAAAACTGTGTGCAGTGGATATTGGCGCACAACGCAAAATTAGTGCGCGACGAAGAAGAAATGCATAGTAGATATAGGTGCGCGGAAACACGTTTTACCTTGTGGTGTTGCTATGCATGATAATATGGGTGTACAAGATGAATTTTAATGCGCGTGAAGTCGTTTGAGAGGCGATGAGTCTGAGTTTAATTGCATAATATCAGAGAAAAAGAAACACACAACCGCATCAGAGCGTTAATTAAAAAGAATTCCGAGTGTTATATTCCTTCGATTTAGACTGATGGAAGTGAAATATAAGCTTACAAGAAAAGCATACTATAAAAGAAAACAAGACTTGTAACACCACCAGATAGAATCTTGTAATAAACAACCCAAAATCCGCTTTTGTATTTATTTAATCATATTAATCACAAAATTACAAAAAGGGGGATGATAGCAGTTATCATGTTGTAAAAAGGGTCGTTTAAGAACAAACCTATCATCTCTGGTGCTCCTTACCTCCACTACCAACTGTTCAAAATTCGCTGAAACATACTTAATTTTAGTTGAAGACTCACTTCAGCTTAGCGATCTCCTCCTTTAAAGAATCTAACTAGACCGGTTGATTCTCTCCAACACTTTCAGTTGTTTTAGTCGTGGATTCCTCCTTCTTCTGCCACTTGCTCCTTTTCTTCTTAGTAGTTGGCATGTTGATGACTAAATCCTTCATCATGGGATTCAGCCTGGCTTCTAATGTAGAGTCGGTGGCAGGTTCTGTGCGAAACTTAGTCGCTAGTATATGCGCGACTACCCTTTCCACCTTATTCACAGGAAAGTCTAGCATATTGCCTGAATAACCAGTCTCACTGGATTTATCCTTGTCCATGTATCTCAGGTTGTGGATACCGAAATGCTTTTACAGAGAGAATAAAGTCGAGCAATTTGGAGATTACTTTGGTTATGGATACGTAGATACCTTCATACTTGAGGATTGGTAGTTATAGAATTCCAATTATGAAGCGTAGATGGACTACGTACAAGAGCGTTGGGTTGCCATGCTCGGCTAATCCATTTTGAATAATTAGCTTTTGAGTTCATTACATGGCGGCGTTTAGTTGACGTCACATGGCTGCGAAGTACCGAACGAGTGAAACGGGGTGATCTGACTAGCGGTCGCCCGCTCCACGAGTGGTGGATTTGACATGTTGAAACACGTGACACCGCGTCTTGGCGAAAGTGGTCTCGAAAAACCACCTTCTTGCACAAATGTATCTATGAAGGCACCGCACGTCTATGTTTTCAAGACTTGGGTCTTATCTAGAATTGTCATGGTGATAACACCAGGAAATCAGGAGAGATAATTCTGATGTATATATTGAACAAAAATGGTTCATATTTTTCATGAATTATTGAATTGTTAGTCTGATAAGTTTCGATGGCTGTACGTTTTGCATAATTAACAACAACTAGATCAGATCAGACCAGTGCAGAGTCCATAGGAATGGAAGAAGCACGAGAATTACAGTCAGCAAGATGAGAGCAGAGGGGTGGATGTCCATTTGGGCATTGAAGGAACGAACTCCAACGGACATGGAGAAGAAAGGAATGAAAACATGAATATGGCTGAGACCATTAAGAATTTGCAGAAGGATCTCCAAAACCATAAAGCTGATAGTGAAAGGCTTATGAGAGCTAAAGAGCAACATGATGACTTCAACATGAAGTTATTGGAGGGCTTGAACAAAATAGAAAAGAAATTTGTTAAGGAGAGTGGCTCAAGCAAATATGAAAGTCACAAGCCTTCGAATGAGAAAAGAAAAGCAAAAGTGTTAGTAGACATCACCATCATTCCCCAAGGCATTCCAATAAGAGAGTAGGCAACAACTCAAGTCTATCCCTTGTCAGAAGGTATAAGAGGTATGGGGTGGATGAGTTGCAAGGAGAAATGAACAAAATCAAACCTCCTACATTTGATGGTGAGCACAAGAAGGATGGAGATGCAGAAACATGGTTGTTGGGCATGAGAAAGTATTTTCAATTGCATAAATATTCTTCTCATGCAAAAGGTAGAATTGCTATCTATCAACTCAAAGGAAAGGCCTCCATGTGGTGGGATCAACTTGTGCAGGTGCAACACATTGAAGAGAAAAGTGTTACTTGGAGGGAATTCAAGAAGTATTTTGAGAAGAAATACTTGACTAAGAGATAAAGGACAAGAAAATGAAAAAGTTCTTTGAACTCAAGCTTGGAAGTATGACCATAGATGAATATGAGAGAAGGTTTCTGGAACTACTGAAGTATGTCTCTTTCATCAACGATGAAACAGTCAAAATTCAAAGGTATTTGAGTGGATTTCCATCGTTCATCAGTGACAAAATATAGTATGATGATCCCAAGACATTAGAAGAGACCATAAGGCGAGCTAAATTCCTATATCAACAGAAAGCACAACCAGCTTTCCAAAAGGCTTGGGAAGACAATAAGAAATTCAAGATGGATCAGAGGAAGAAGGGAGCTAAGTCACCATTCTTCAGAAATAATCCACAAGGACAACAAACGCCTAAAGAACCCAGAACGATTGACATAGGGAGTCAAGGGCCAAGGCAGCCACCTATGCAATGTTGGGGTTGTAAAGGAGATCATAGGTTAAGAGATTGTCCTCACAGAGGTGAAAAAGGCATGGTTGTTCACAATGTACAACAAGCTGAAACAGTGGAGGACATGGGCAGATATGTGCCAAGGATTTATGCAGCCCTGGACAACAAGCAAGCAGAGTATTAGTCCCACATGATTGAAGTGGAAGGTATGATCAACAACCAAACCATTGCTATTTTAATTGATTCAGGAGCTAGTCATAGTTATATAGACCCTAAGATGGTGGAAAGTTTGCAATTGCCAAGAAGCAAGCATGGGAGATCCTGGTTGGTGCAGCTGGCTACAGGATCCAAAAGAAAAGTTAATGAGATGGTTAAGTCATGCCTCATAGACATGAATGGACTGAACACCAAGGCATATTTAAACATCTTGCCTTTAGGTTCCTATGACTGTCTAATTGGGATGGATTGGTCGAACCAACATCACACTCTCTTAGACTGTCACAAAAAAGCATTTACTTGCCTAGATGAGGAAGGGAAACTAAGGAAAGTACAGGGAATTCCTAGAGCAGTAACCATTAGAGAAATTTCAGCATTGCAGCTGAAGAAATGTTACAGAAAAGGGTGTCAATTAATTGCAACTCATTTGGCGGAGATACCTAAGGATAAGGTGCCAAATTGGGAGGATTATGCAGTCCTGGAAGATTTTGAAGATGTGTTCAAGGAGGTACCCGGACTACCCCCGAGGAGAGTCATTGATTTCTCTATAAATTTAATGCCTGGAGCAACGCCATTGTCAAAGACTCCTTACAGAATGAGTACACTGGAGTTGAAGGAGTTGCAAATGCAGCTTGAAGAACTTCTGAAGAAGGGCTATATACGCCCAAGTGTGTCACCTTGGGGTGCCCCAGTCTTGTTTGTGAGAAAGAAAGATGGAACACTAAGATTGTGCATTGACTTCAGACAATTGAATAAAGTGACTGTTAAGAACAAGTATCCTCTGCCAAGGATTGATGACCTCTTTGATCAATTGAAGGGTGCAAAGATATTTTCAAAAATAGATCTCAGATCAGGATACCATCAGGTAAGGATTAAAGAAGAAGATAACAACAAGAACACCTTCAGGACAAGGTATGGTCATTATGAGTTCACAGTGGTGCCATTTGGGTTGTCAAATGCACCAGTTGTTTTCATGTGCTTAATGAATGGTGTTTTCCGAGAATATTTGGACAAGTTTGTCATTGTCTTTTTGGATGACATTCTTATATATTCCAAGTCAGAGGAAGAGCATGAACATCATTTGAGGATGGTGTTGCAAGTATTAAGGGATCATCAGTTGTATGCCAAATTGAGCAAGTGCTCATTTTATTAGAAACAAATTCATTATTTGGGGCATATTATTTCAAAGGATGGGATAATAGTGGATCCTGAGAACATAGAGGCCATTAGAGAATGGTCAGCACCGAAGAATGTGACAGAGGTGAGATCATTCATGGGTCTTTGTTGGCACAGGGGTAGACCCAGGGTTCAATGCTACAACAATGCACCAACAAAACCCTAACTACTAGCCCTTTCGGCAACACCTGCAAAGCAGATGAAGTCTCACCCGAGCTAGAGGTAGAGGTGGTTGCAAGACTCAGGTGTCTGCAACCTTAGCTAGGAAACAGATATGTGATTATAACACTTAGCAATCACCTAGCATAGATTATTCATCAATATTCAACCCTTATGATACTTCACGGATAGCACGGAGCATCGCAATATGTACTTAGATCTAAGATAATTCAACACTTAGCCACAACAAGATAGATTAGATTCAGAAGATCAAGCACTAAGCATCTTACATACCGGATCTAACATTCATTCATATCTCAGAAGCACAAAGCATAAATAGATCTATCTAAACACATCAAAGCACTTAGCAAAGGAGAGACAAACACATCAGGTCGAGGCACAGAGCACAACACACAAATTTACCGTGGTTCACCCCCACCCTGGGGCTACGTCCACAAAGTCTTCTTCTTTATTAGCTTCACTTAATCAGGCTACAACACGGAGCCAGCAAAAACCCTTCTTCGCATAGGACAAAAGATCTGCGCAACTCGCTAGATCCTTCTTCCTTGCACTAAAACACAAAGCCTTCTACGATCTCTCACAGGGACTTGCACTCGGCTCTGCAAGTCTTACACCAAAATGCACAAAGCCTTGATCACACAGATTCAACCCTTGGCACTTAGCCTACATCACATAGATATATTATCCCCTTACTTACTTCGCCTAGACATCTATTCATACATTACAAAAGTGGGCCTAAGCGTGGGTAAACCCACGGGCTGACATCCCTTTCCCATTACATTAACCCAAAAACCCAAAAAGGGGTCTAGCTTCCACGATTTTCGCTTCGCATTGCGCTCCATATTTGACAAGTTGTCGAAGTCCCAAAAACAGTCAAATATGACCAAGTGTTCCTCAAAACTTGGTCAAGGGCCAACAGGCCCCCAACACTCACCTATGACTCGTACCGAGTCACTCAGGTCTGGGTAAGTTTGCCTCAAAGGTCTCAAGCTTGGCTTGAGCTGCTTCGACTTGTCTCTGTGCTACTTCTTCTTGCTTAGAGAATTCTTGAACAACCGCTTCACTAATAGGTCCCTCCAGTTGTTGCTCGACTGTAAAAACTACTTGTTCTAGTAGTGTTCCTTGGCCTTCAATTTCTTTAAACAGTAAGTAGGCCACCTCCTGACTCGGTTGGAGTTTCTGGGTGACTTCCATCACTCTGTTTTGCGTGGTAAGAACGAGTTGTTGGGCAGTGCACTGTTCCTGGGATCTCTTCATCCTCTCAATGGGTGACAAGAGCTTGAGTTGCGCCTGTACTGTATCTGCGTGTTGCTTTGCTTCATGGAGTTGGGAATCCAGTTTCTTCAACTCTGGGTCTTCAGATAGTTGTTCATATATTTGCGCGCTTCTACTACTTAGTTGTTTACATTTTGAAACAAGTGTTTTAATCCTCTCGACTGCGCTGTGAGCATTCAATTCTCGCTGGTCGCGCACTTCTTGTGGAGTCTATGGTATGGTCTGAAGCTCTAATTCCATGACCCTTTGTTGAAGTTGTTGAATAAATTCAGCCAGCTTCATCACTTGGCGCTCTATGGGCTCTTCAACCTTCTGCTCTAAGTCGGTCACAGAGCGAAATGCTCTGTTGACTACTTCTTCAATTCCTATTATCTTTGCGAGTAACTGTTGTTTCTCTTTTTGAATCTTTGCTCTGTCTTCTTCAAATTTTGCTTGGAGAGCATTCTTCTCTTATTGCGTGGCTTGGCATTGTTAAATAATTTCCTCCTGTGATTTCTTTAGGGCCTGGGTGGCCTGCGCTTTTTCTTACTAAGCATGTCGAAGGCGTACTTCAACTGCATCAACAACCTTGCGGAGCTGAAATGATTCATCTCCCACTTCTGTTGTTCCTTCTGACAGAGGTGTAGTAGAGATTGCTCGGCTAGACTGGAGTGCTTGTTATACTCCTTGGAGCGCGATCTCAATTTGGCTATACATTTGTTCCTGCTTCGCCTCCTACTTCGCCTCCTGCTTTGCCTCCTGCTTCTCTATGATTTCCTTTGAAGCATCATTGACCGCTGCAACAATGAAATCAAATTCATCCAATGTGAGGACAGTTCACATCTTGGTTATAGGGGTTCTTGGTTTCTTTCTAGAGGAAGATTTCAGAGGTGAGACCTTCCTTTTCTTTGATGATTCTTCTTCGTCCATAGGCAGTGGTACTTCAACTTTCTGAGTTTCTGTACCTTCTTCATCATCACCTTCTTCATCTTGTGTAATGGAAGTTGTCCTTACAGATAGGCTGTCAACATCCTGGACTTCTTAAATTTTCTTAGTCATTTTTGCTTTCTTTGTCTTATTGGGCCTAGGCGTATCTTGCGCAGTTCCGAGGCTGTCGATGTCAGACATTTCTGCGAGGTCTATTGAAACAAGGAGGTCCGCCAACCATTCCTTGGTGATCTCTTCCAGGTCTTCTTTTGTCATCTTATAATAGGACTAAAGTTGTTCCTGGTGCTCATCAGCGCGTGGGTTAGGTATATAAAGTGGCGGTCCGCGCTGAACTTTATCAGAGGTTAGAATCTCTGTAAAGTGTTCAGGGTTATGCGAGGTTCACTCCTTATGGCTTCTTTCAACTGGTTATAGTACGTGTGGAAAACGACATTCGATTGCCATTGCTTGCTCATGTCGTTTGAGTACCATAGTGTAATCAACTTCGCGGTTAGTGGCTCAAAGGGGTCAAGGTCTGGGAAGGTTGTGCCTTCCGGTAGATCCCATGCAATAAAAGCGCTCAGTATCAGAGGCCAACTAAAATAGAATTCATGCCCCTGATCCTGGGCTTCTCTGTAGTCAATATCCAGTTGATTCACTAGGTACTTCGCCCAGTTCATTTGTAGTCCCTCGACACACTTTCCTGCGAGGTCAACTACAAAGCTAGATACTTGTGTTGGTCGATTCTTGCGTACCAACTTCCCTGTGATCAGTTGGCATGCAAGGTGCATTGCACCACTTTCAATAGAAGCTACCTTGTATCCTCTCGCGCCTTTCTCAACATCACCATAGGCTTCTTTGATCTTCTGTGCAAGAGCACATTCTGTGGTCTTTCCAGGATAATACTCATGGGGATCAAGGCCCTGCATGCTAAGCCCGATGATCCTATTGATCAACACTGAATCAACAGTTATGCGACGATCTAACCACAGGTATCCTCTGTGGTAACTTGCTAGCAACGATTTTACACAAGCATTCACCTCCTAGTGTCTGCAGAAGTGTGGTATTTTCATAAAATTGAGCAAAGTAGACTGCGCGAGGTTCATCATCCATTGTTGGGGGATGAGATTCTAATTCTTTCCCTTAGTTCTCGTCAAGTACTTATACGGGGCAAGCATACTGTAAGCTTTACAGTCCCCCATGTTGAAGTCGCAAAACTTCAACGTTGTAACCTTGTCTTGATCTGCGCGGTAGGTGCGTACTCCTTGTGGTAGATATGCAGTGACTAGGGTGTATTCAAAGTCTCTAGGGACACTGTCCTTATTAATATCCCCACTCAGAGGGGGTATGTAAGCTGGTAGGATGGATGGCACTAACTTTGCGCTGGCTATGTCATCCTTATACTTAGTTCTTCTCTCTACACCGACTCGAGATGTTCCTGCTCGAGTAGTCGACGGGGAGGCTTGCACTCCTCCCGTTTATGATGCTTGGACTCTGGTGGACATTCTTCTTTCCGACATGGCTCTCT
>ML791810.1:321086-331621 GCA_009831015.1 Picea engelmannii
GCTGTAGGTTGTATCCCTTCATTTGCTGGATAATAATAAAGGAAGGACCTGGAAATTTCTCTGGTGGACGTAGCCCACACTGGGTGAACCACGTAAATCTGTGTCTCTCTTGTATTGTGTGTCTTCTATGTTTTGTTTTTGCAGTTGTTTTATTTTATTGCTCTGCGGTCCTATTTTTCTAACACATTTAGCCACTTTGAGGAAGTCGTTGGTGTTGGAGAAGCGTGGATGGGCCTCCAAAGGCCATGTGTCAAGCATATAGGCAATCATACATGGTGAAGACCCTTCTCCTCCTCAAACATCCATGTGTAAGTGAGTGGCACCTCACCACCAAGCCCTAACCCCCCTAGCTGACGTCATGTCTCTAGAAGTGATGTTTTGCCTCTCCTAGGAAAAACGTTTGGCATGTGGGGGATAGGATATGTTGTCCAAGTCATCTTTGAGGCCTTCCAAGTTTGATATCTCTCATATCACATGTGGGCCCCTAGCATCCAACCTGTGGGCTTGTATCCTCATGGAATCCCAAGCTAGGATTGTTCTCCCAAAATTGTTGTCCAGCTAGGTCCTATAAAGACAAATGAACATGCCATCCAAGTATCTCAAGTCATAACATCATGAAGTTAATCCAATCAATAAACAAGCCATCCAAGCATGTGCATCAAATATCACCATATCAAACAATTAACAACTCAAAGACACTATGTGACTTGTCAAGCTTAAGTATCGGAGGGTTGACGAGGTGTCCTATTAGGTAGATCTTTCCCTAGGTCAAGGAGAGCTTCGAAGAGGTCCCTCTCTAAGCCATGTAAAGTGTATAAGGTGGATGGCGTCAAGAATCAATGGGTATAGGGCTCATGACATACTAGGGGTCATAATGTCTCATTCATGGGTGCCTTTGTAGAGGGTGTGTGGTAGCTTCGTCCGCAATGCATTTTTTCCAAGCCCGTCATTTTCCTTTTTATCTTTCTTTCTTTACATTTTCTTTCATAATAACATAAGGAGAGATTGAAGGACATTGCCTTGGCGTGGTGACCAGGTGGTGTCAATGTCACTCACACGTACGTAATGGAAATGAGAAGGTTGGCTCGTGATGAGACCCCCTTTCTCTCAACCATGCAACTGAGAGTCACTACCCTGGTTTGGTGACCAGATGATGACAATGTCATACCACTAGATATCCATAGATGTGATAGGTTGGCTCATGATGAGACCTCCTATCCTTCAACTAACCTTTTAAGCAATTTTTATTATATTGTGGGTCTTCTTTTATTCAAATATAAGTGTTTCATTGCTTTCTCAGGTGATCCCTGGGCAAAGCATCTGGAAGGTTTATATAAGGGTTCTATCTTTTACCCAACACCAACCCGTCTGGGCCTTTAGCCCCTTCTTCCCATAGAATGAGGGACAAACCCCTTCTTGGGTCAATACACCCTAAAATCCCAAGAGATAAGGAAACATAGGGGAATAATGATGGAAACTGGTAAGTATGGTCGGGAATGGTACGATGGCTCATTAAGGGATTTCCTAGAAGCAAACCCATTCCCAAATAAGACCACTTACTAGGAAATAATGTCAACCACCAAGGTGAAGCAAGGAAAAATGCATAATGTCCAAGCACATATCATGAAATCTATAGCAATCTAAGATAAAACATAATCAAATGGCTTAAATATTGAAATGATGCTCACCATAATACTTACTTGTACCTCATGGAGAAAGGCCCACTACCTTTCGGAAGCCAACTGGTGTGGTGGATGCCATTTGTAAACCTATGACCATCTGTGGTGGTGAGTGGGTTTTCCATCTGTGCAAAGGGTATTGTTGGTCATGTAGTCTCTCGACACTCCATATTTGCAACCTGAGGGCCTCGAGACATCATCTCCTTAGTTATCCACAAAATGGGGATAAAATTTGGCTCCTACTTGGGGACATGTGCTCTCCATAGAGTGCATGAGAACTGCATCATCTCTTGGTAGACTTGTGCATGAAAATAAACATCAAACTATCAAGTGAAGGATGGCCTACTCATCCTTGTTCTCATATGATCATAATCCAAATCAACTAATCTAGAAAAAGAAAAATTTGACATTTTTTTTCCAGTAAATTCTAAACTAAGCATGAAAAAATATGCAAGTAGAGAAAAATGAAAATGAAATTCATCTAAACTAATATGAGAAATCAAGATGCAAATGCAAGGAATCAAAATGACTTACCTACTTACCTAGGGCACTGGCCCTGAAGAAATTACGTGACCTGGATGTGAGGTTGGAGAAGAGATCCATATACTAGTAGTGGCATCTTTCTCCCATCTAATGTTGTCAGATAATACCTTTCTTTGTTCAAATTCTTCTTGATGATGTAAGGGCCAAGCCATGAACTGTTGTCTTTTTGGTCATATCTGGGCTTTCCATTTCTTTTTTCCCACATGAGCACAAGACTTCCTTCATTGAAATCGATGGAAGGTGTATTCTTATCGTGTGGGGGCTCTGTGTGGAATGTATCTTTGATGATTTATTCATGTTTCTCATCTTCCTTCTTCAAAATTTGAATAGATCCTGGTTCTTTCCTGTGGTATTTTGCAATTTTGTCTTTGTATTGATCTATCCATGGAAGAAGTGTTTCTATGGAGTCCTCCTGCATAAAAGGTAGCTCAGATGGATCATACTCAATGGTCTGTGGGAGTACATCAAAATCACATTTGTTGGCACAATCAGGACCATCAGGATCCATTACGTGTCTATCATCTTTCTCTCGATTGTATAGTATCTGAAAAGTGCCATCCCCCATAGGAATGTATGCATGGGTGAGGTCTATGCTAAGGAAACCCCAAAGAGCAGTAGACTAACTCCTAGATAAAAGAATCCCCCAAGCATCTAGAATGTCAATCACTACTATGTCCATGAGAATGTTGATATGCGGAAATTCAATCAGGAAAACTTCAACATCTTCACATGCTCCCAAGACCTTAACTCTTCTTGAATCAATACCACAAACATTGCCATAAGGTCGGGTTGTATTCAAACCAAGATGTTTCATTACTTTCAAATATATGACATTTGTTGAGGCCCCTAAATCAAGCATGCAATTGTTTAAGTAGAGGCCATTCATGCCTAATGATAGATAGAAAGGAGGGTTCTTGTCCCTTGGTCGATCAAGATACATAGTGTTTAACATGATGGGAGGATCCTCCTTCTCGGCTGACACTTTAATATTTTCAAAATTTCCCTTTTTATAGAAGGGATATTACACATCTCCGTCACTGGGACCGTCATATTTATTTTTCCAAACATGTTTACAACATATATATTCAATTGTATATCATTTGCAGGAGTTGGCTTAGGAAGCAACTCACATAATGACAGTGGAGGTGGTGGAGCCACCTTTTCTGCTAGTGGAAGAGGAGTATCAGGCTGTGACGGAGGGGCTGAAGCCTTTTTTCTTCTATAGATTAGAATTGACCTCCTCCTCAATTCCTTCTTCTGATCATCTGTTATTTTATTCCAGGACCAGATTCTCCCCTCTCTTTCTCCTATTCTTTTGGCTTCATTGATATGTTCTTGAGTAATTTGTTCGTCGTTGAGATTGCAAATCATGAAGTTTATATCATTAGGATAATCTTCGTCTTTTCAGGGGCATTCATCTTCCATGTGGGGTTCTTGGAATGGGAGACACCAAGCTTCTATATCAACTATCCCAACAGGTTTCAAAGTATCTTGGGCCTTTGCCTCTTGTTGAGGTCTTGGTTTACAACTAGTGGCATCTCTCTGTTGTCTGGAAAACTGAGTTCTGGGAACATATTGATTCCTTTTCATTGTAATCATATGGTTCATGAGTTGATTCTGCACCTAAACAAACTGAGTATTCATTTGGTCTATCTTCTAAGTCAGGAGAACAATCAAATCAAGAACATTGTTGTTGGAAACCTTAGTCCTTGATTCTATCTTGTTGCGAGGGTACTAAAAAGGTTCTATTTTTGAATCAAAGAGATTCTCTTCAATGTCGATACTAAATTCTTTAGTTTCTGCCAATGATTTGGGATTTTTATCTTGAAGAATGTATCAGAACTAGCCTTCAAAGGAATTCACGTAAAGGAGATGAACTCATGATGTTGAAGGATGGTAATATATTGGAATTTGACTGTACAACTTGTCAAATCTTGAAATTAAATCTCTTACCATTTCATTCTCCTTTTTCTTTATTTGATTGAATTGAGTTGCAAGTCTCCCACCATCTGTTTTTCTTGATCATTTGCTTTTAAACATGGTGGAAAAGGCATCATAGGTCGTGATATGATTATCAGGGAGTCTCTTGAACCAATCAAGGGCTTCTTCAGTCAATGATGAGGTGAATATTTTCATGGCCACATCTTCATGATCAATACCTACATTGTCCATATCTTGGCCCATGACATAAATGTGGTCTTCGACAATTATCAAAATGTTTCTTGGGAACCTTGGTAACCACTTGTTGGCATTTGTTGGCATCTTGTTAGGGTAACCTTGGATATTGGCCATGTTAAGGGGTTTGTAGAGGTCTCTTGCCCAAGGGCGAGCCATTGGAGAAAAAGGAAGGGATTTATGGAAGAGGGTTTTAGCAATGAGAGACTTGAGAGGAGGTCTTCTTTGGTAAACCTTAGAAGGCTTGAGCCTACTAGGGGGAGAAGATTTGGGGAAAGAAGGATTTCGGGAAGGTGGAGTAACCAGATGAGCTTCAAGACGAGCTCATCAAGGGGGGTGGAAAGGGAACATCCCTTGGGTGGAGTCGCTAGGTAAGATTAGGGAAAGGCTTTGGGATAGCCTACCAAAGTGTCATTAGGGTACGAAAAGGATTCAAAATATTCCTTGGAAATGACACCAAAATGTTAAATCACAAGTTGTAGGTTGGAAAAAGCTCGACCCAACCATGGAACATGTGCTACAACTTGGGAATCCTACACCCAATGAAACCTCAATGTAGGTCATGCACTTCAAGGGTGACTAGGTCACTCTAGGGAGGCGATCGCGGTGACCCTAGGGGAATTGATATGGAGATGAAGATGGATGGAAATGAAGCCCCTATAGCTCAAGTATAAGTGGAGTGAAAGGTGGAAAGTGATGTCTTTCAAGTCAAGAAATTGTTGCTCCATAGGTATAACACTTCTTTGTATGATTGTACCTGCTCAAGACACAAGAAAAGACACTTTGAAATAGTATATGTTAGTTGGATCAGCAAGTTAAAATTTTTGTCCCTAATTTGAAGCAATAGATAACAATAGATATCAGCAATGAAAAGGTACTATAATATGCTCAATAAATGTTAAATATCAAGTAGAAAATGCAAGAGAAAAACTAGTAAATGACTAGCTAAGCTCAAGATGAAAAACCAATACTCTTAGCATAAAAGATAAGGCTGTTGTAAACATTTGTCTGCAACAAATTATATTATCCTTATGGATGTAACATTCAATATATTACAACAAGAAAATCAGCCACTGAAATCTCCTAAAACTTTGCCAAAAAGTGAGTTAGGACAAGGAAAGTAAGTGTGCAAACTTTGAGCAAAAACTAATGGTTGATAAGATAGTTATTAAAGCAAGTAATTTAGGGTTTCTACAGCCCTAATGGTTGAAGATGCAATTTTTTAACAACAGAAATAAGTATCCCCTAGATGGGGACACCCTAGTGGCTGTGAGGTGCCCAAGGCACAAGGAAAACAATCCACTTTGCAAGAAGTAAAAATGACCGAAAATCATGTTTCCCAATGAAACATTTTATTTCTCCAATGCAACGAATCAATGACTAGTGCCTTTACTATTGGGTTAATGGAGTCACAAGGAGATTATAGAAGCTACCTCATTGGGGGTGTAATCCCTTTTACTTCCCAAGGCAAGTTTCTCTAAGCTAGGGTTTAAGCTAAGAGGGTGTATGCCCTTATACTTCTCTTAGCAAACCCTTAATCAATGAGATGGAGCAAATAGAAAGATGAAGGCTATGGTGGGGGTGTATGCCCTTATACTTCCCACCTAGCTCCTAGAATAACAATACTTGACTTGAATAAAATGATAGTAAGAGAGAAAAAACCATACCAAGATCAAGATAAATGCTAAGAAAATTCACCACATGAGCTAAAAAGCATCATCCAAAGCTAGCGCTAGGCCTCCTCCATCAAACATTCATAAACATAGCCATAAAAAAGTGCCCAAGAACTAAAAGAGCCATGGAGGCCGAAAATTTCAGACCAAGCCTCTCACAAGAGGGAGAGTTAGGTTTAAAATGAGATCTTATGATATCTGTTTATACAAAATTTAACTAACATAGCTTGTCCACAAATTAAGGATTAAAACACAAGATTAGGGGTCAACAACCTTAATCTTTCCCCCTTAACAAAAGAATATTAAAAAATTCACTTAAAATTTCATATTTTGCACAAGTTAAACCCTAATTTATGAGGAGGATGCCACTCCTTTAGGGGACATTTTTCCACTTTAAGGAAGTTGTTGGTGTTGGAGAAGCTTGGATGGGCCTCCAAAGGCCATGTGTCAAGCATATAGGAACTCATACATGGTGAATACCATTATCCTCCTCAAACATCCATGTGTAAGTGAGTGGAACCTCACCACCAAGCCCTAAACCCCATAGGTGATGCCATGTCTCTAGAAGTGACATTTTTCCTCTCCTAGGAAAATCGTTTAGCATGTGGGGGATAGGCCATGCTGTCCAAGTCATCTTTGAGGCCTTCCAATTTTGATATATCTCATCCGGCATGCGGTCCCCTGGCATCCAACCTGTGGGCTTGTAGCCCCATGGAAGCCCAAGCTAGGCTTGTTCTCCCAAAACTTTCTGCTAGCTAGGTCTTGCAAAATGAACACGCCCTCGAAGGATCTCAAGTCATAACATCATGATGAGTTAATCCAATCAATAAATAAGCCATCCAAGCATGTGCATCAAAGATCACCATACCAAACAATTAACAACTCAAAGACACTATGTGACTTGTCAAGCTTAAGTATGGAAGGGTTGACGAGGTGTCCTATTGGGTATATCTTGCCCTAGGTCAAGGAGAGCTTCCAAGAGGTCCCGTCCTATTGGGCAGATCTTTCCCTAGGTCAAGGAGAGCTTCCAAGAGGTCCCTCTATAAGCCATGTAAAGTGTATGAGGTGGATGGGGTCAAGACCCAATGGGCATAGGGCCCATGACATACTAGGGGTCATAGTGTCTCATTCATGGGTGCCTTTGTAGAGGGTGTGTGGTGCCTTAATGTGCAATGCAATTTTTCCAAGCCCATCATTTGCCTTTTATCTTGCTTTATGTATATTTTCTTTCATAGTAGCATAAGGAGAGATTGAAGGTCACTGTCCTGGCATGGTGACTAGGTGGTGGCAATGTCACCCATAAATACCTAATGGAAATTAGAAGTCTTGCTCGTGATGAGACCCCCTTTCTCTCTTCCATGCAACTGAGAGTCACTGACCTGGTTTGGTGACCATATGATGATAGTGTCATACCACTAGATATCTATGGATGTGATAGGTCGACTCGTGATGAGACCTCTTATCCTTCAATTAACCTTTTAAGCAAATTTTAATATATCGTGGGTCCCCTTTTATTCAAAGATAAGTCTTGCATTACTTTCTTGAGTGATCCCTGGACGAAGCATCTGGAAGGTTTATATAAGGCTTCTATCTTTTACCCAACACCAACCCGTCTAGGCCTTTATCCCCTTCTTCCCATAGAATGAGGGACAAATCCCTTCTTGGGTCAATACACCCTGAAATCTCAAGAGATAAGGAAACGAAGGAGAATAATGATGGAAAAAGGTAAGTATGGTCGAGAATGATACGATGGCTCATTAAGGGATTTCCCAGAAGAAAACCCATTCCCAAAGAAGAAGGGAAAAATGCATAATGTCCAAGAACATATCATGAAATCTAGAGGAATCTAAGATACAACATAATCAAATGGCTTAAGTATTGAAATGATGCTCACCATAATAATGACTTGTACCTCATGGAGTAAGGTCCACTTCCTTTCGGAAGCCAATTGGTGTGGTGGATGCCATCTGTAAACTTGTGACCATTTGTGGTGGTGAGTGGGTTTTCCATCTGTGTAAAGGGTACTACTGGTCATGTAGTCTCTCGACACTCCATATCTGCAACCTGAGGGCCTCGAGACATCATCTCCTTAGCTATCCACAAAATGGGGATAACATGGCTAATTTTTGGTTGTGGAGAGGCCAATTTCTCACCAAGGGAGCTAAGTATTCCCTGGCAGCCAAATTTTGGGTGGCAAAGAACACTCGTGCAAAATATCTGTGGGGTATTTCATTGTTTTTACAACTACAACATTGCCTCATATTCCAGCCAAGTAATATCATCAAATGCCATTGTTTTTCAGGACACTTGAAAGAAGCATCATTCTCTTGGGCTAATTGATGTCCAATTATGTACCTACAGGTCAGACAATTAATGATTAAATCTATTTACTTTTTCTCGGTATTGTTGCTGCAGTTTTGGGAATAATAGTACTGTCACTTTGGCAATTGAATATAAACCATGATCTCATAAACAATATACATGCAGACTTGTAATTGATGGGTTTTGTTTGTTGTTATGACTGTTAGTAGCTAACTTTGTCAAATTTAATTGTTGTCTTGTTAGTGTTGAATAAAATAAAATCACCATATATGTGCAAACCCCAATCTAGCTCTATCATCAAACTGATTGCTAAAATTCTTCAACTAACAACGATCATTAAACACATCAACAACCTTAAGTAGGAACTTACAGTGATATGTGTGAATTGTTTGACTAAAGTTCTAAGCCAGAAGACACTCAAATATGTCAACAACAGACACATAAACATACCAACAGCCTAATATGGAGTTCTATACTAGGTTTTGAGCATGTTATCCAAGTGTTTGACGGAAGCGTTGAACCAAAGAAACCTCTAAAACACACCAACAATTATAACAAAAGATATATTAATAGCAGGAGGAGATTTAACAGGGTTTTGGAAAACTGTTTGTCAAAAGTCCAATACCAAGAAAACACATAAAATATACCAACAACAAGGCTAGGGATACTACAGTGGTATCAGAGTTGGTGATATTTCCACCTTGTGGGGAATTTGATGAAGTAAAAATTTGCAACAGGGGATTGATGACAAGGACAACATTCCCAGAAAATAAAAATGAAGTCTAAACAAAAAATCATGGCTAAAATATTGAAACTTCTTTAATCAAGTAGGACGGATCTAGTAGCAATCTTAGAGCAGTTTAGAAAGGAAATTGAACTCATCACTTATTGCAGGGAATATCAAGTGTTGGGTGAGGAATTCCAAGTTTCCATGTCACGAGAAGCTTATTGCACCATCAAATTTGAGGAAAAATATTGGAACAAGAAACTCTTGAAAAGTCTAGAGAAAAAGTGGAGAAGGGGTGAGCAGGATGAACATGTGGACTTGTTGGAGGCGCAAGCACATATCCATGTGGAGGAGCATGCAACTAGCCATGATGAGGAGGTGTGCATAGAGGAGGACCAAGAAGTGGTCTATGATGAGGTCTTCAACACTAGTATGTTGGTAGTATTTGTCGCTAGTATCGTTGATGAGGGTGCTACATCTTGTCCCACTTATTATGACTTCGAGGACCATGACACCAACACCCATGTTGGACATATTGATGGAAACTATGCTGAGATTGTTTATGATGATGAGGGTGTGTTAGCACCTAATTATGATGATCATTCAACACCATACCCTATTTATAATTCCTACGATGATGATGACGTGATGGTACCTGTTGGGTATGTGTTATATTCTTCGCACGAGTAGTAGAGTCTGAGCGCCTGCGCCGGGCGTGCAGGGGGGTAGCGCCCCCGATTTTTTTTTTTTTTGGCTGACATATTTTCGTCGGCTGACATATTTCAGGGACGACATATTTCTGGGACGACATATTACCGGGACGACATATTTCCGGGACCACATGATATTAGGTGGTTTTTCGACACATGGTTTTTTGCCGATGGTTTTCTATTTCTGGTTAAGGAATTAGGGTTTTGGACTAATCCAGATCATTGGGTTAGGGTTTTGGATGTCGCTGGCTCCTATATGTATATTGTATTGTAAACAATGTAACACAATGTATCAATATAATATATGTTGGTTTTCCCGATTTGGGTTTCCAGGTGAAAAATCTCTGTGTAATGTTCGTATTTGTCATTGTATCTTTTTTGTTCTTTTCTGAATATCCGTTTGCAGTAGATATTGTACAAGGTTAGAATTTACATTTGGAATCAGAGATTTATTGGCTTCAGGGGGACGCCTTTGTCGTCAAGGGTTTGGCTCGGGACTGTGATAAGCCTTGTTACAGTGGGAAATCTGCGGTATTGTTTTTCAGGTGAAAAGAAATGGCAAGCAATTCGAAGATGGAGATCGAGAAGTTTAATGGGAAAAGATTTGAGTTGTGGAAGCTCAAGATGGAAGATCTTTTGGTGGACAAAGATCAGTGGATCGTGGTAGATCCAGGTACGACACCTACAGGAACTTCTACAGATGACT
>ML791810.1:335834-348860 GCA_009831015.1 Picea engelmannii
TTGGAGGTGACAACCAACCAAAAACCTTATGTGAGGATGATGTCACGCATGAGTGCCATCGTAGCATGGTATCGCCTAGTGCGTTGGGTGATGATGAGGGGAACATTCTTACATATGACAACTCAGACCATTTGGATGCGGTTGGACAGAGGCTTCTAGCATGTCGTGATCTAAAGGATCACTTGTTGGTGACCAAGGATAAAATCACACAAATATTGACTAGTATAGATGGATCTCATCGGTTCATTAAGGATCTTATGTGGAGAGCTCAAATGGAGGATAGACACAATGGAGTGGCAAGTGGAGTCATTAGTGTTCAGTTGTGCCTCATCAGCAATGCACTAGAGTAGTTGAAGTTAGACTACTTGCAGTTATTTATGGACATGGACTGTGTTCATTGAGTATACCATTGGGTTGAGTTCACCCAGGATCGATGAGTGGATGGGTGAGCCTCAATGAGCAATGTATCCTTCAATGATTGATTTTCATCTGGGATATCATCAGGCTTAGGTCAGGGAGCAAGGTACTCACAAGTATGTTCCCAGGTATCATCATGATCCAGATTATTTTTGGCACGAAATGAGAGCAGAGATATAAAACAAAAATATACAGAGATATTGAAAGAGAGCCAATAATATAACATAGATATATCAGATATATAACAAGAGGCACAAATATATAGTAATACACAATTTCTATTAATGAGCGAAATATACAAAATTGTAGAAATACAGAGTGAAAGACTCACTAGAGTGGTGGCATCTTATCTTTGAGAAGAGATATGATGGCTACTCACATTCACAAGAATATGATTACAATGAAGCTCTAAATTCCTTTTTAACATAAATAAAATCCAAAACCCTAACCCCAAAAGATGAAAAGCCAACAATTTTGTGGACCCCGTTTTGGGTAGTTTGGTGTATCAACTTCCCGGGGGCGTAACTTTGGCATACGATCTTCGTTCAGGGCGCACAAGAGCTCTTTGGAAAGGTATCATCGAGGATATTTATTTTGGGGGACCAATGAGTTAGATTTTCATTGAGATGATCAATCCCAAAAAAACTTCATTTAGGCCCACAAAAAGGCCCTGAAAGTTTAGGAACCGAAAACGGTTAAAACTTGTAAATTGCCAGAAGACTATTTTGAGCCAGTTGGAATAGGTGGGTGGCCACCGATATCCACTTGTATCAATCCTCCCTCCTTGGGAAGAAATGCTATTTCTTTTGTTGAGTGTCCGAGGGAGAGGGAAAAGCGTTTTTTGAATCTGCATCTTGATGTGTTGCTTGCCTTGCCGGAGAAGTTGCGTTGCTTAGCTTGTTTAAGGCTGTCACGAACCTGTGGCTGGAAGGACTGGACCTTTTTAAATAGTTTGGCTAGATGAGATGACTATGTGTAGAAGGAATCCTTACACTTTGCTTAAATCTTGTCGACCTGCTTCTACTGGACAAAAGGTGCTTGGATTGAGGTTGCATTGGTTGTGGTCTTCTTATGTTCACCTTTTGAATAGACTGTGATGAAGTTGAATTTTGTAGTATGATATACTACCTTGTGACACTATTTAGGTGGGACAATAGTTGGAACTACCTCTGGTATTCTGTAGAGATGACCCCCCAGAGTAACAATGACACAATGGGGTCGAGACTCATAAATACCATGGCGCTTCCACATATATGGTTGGCCCAACAAAACATCACAAATATCCAGTGGGGAAACATCCTATAATACCTCATCCTTGAAGGGTTGGATGTCATATAACAATCGACATTGTTGGATGACATGGAGGTCTCATCCCTGGAAAAGCCACCTGATGTTGTATGGATGAGGGTGTGGTGTTGTCGACAATCCTAATTGTTTAATGACCTCTGTTGAGATTGGGTTCTTATGGCTTCCGCTATCAACAATAAAACGCAGCAGGGCCCCCTTCACTCACATCTGTGAATGAAAAAGGTGCTCCCCCTCTTCAGGATCTGCTGGTTCTTCTGGTTGAATTATTGCGGCCGCGACACTAGTAGTGGGGTTTACATCGATGATTTTTCTTTTCCCATTATTTTTTGAATTAGACTCTGAATTAAGGTTTGGATCCTTATATTTGATCTCATCCATCAATGACTATTTTGAGCGACATTCATCATTTTTGTTCTAGGGGATTTTGTGGAAATCATACCACTTTCGAGTGTCCATATTTTTGTTACCCTTCCTTTCCTATGGCTTGGACTGGTTTTCTGGAGGCTGTTTGTTAGGGCTGTCTTTATCATGCTTTGGTTGTTGCATATTTACAGACCCGAACTCTCGTTTGTCATGGTGCCTAAATTTCTGTTTGATTTTGACAACATATCAATAGACAACTCTTAGTGATGAGATGTTCAGGAAATCCATTTCGGTTTGGATGTACCTATGAAGAACCCCATGGTATTTAAGAACCAGATCATTGTCACTCAGATTTTTTGATACCCAACTTAGTGTGCAAGGTATGGAAAGTATTTTTGAAATCAGACATTGTTTGGCCCGTCTCTTACTGCAGTGTGGTCCATCTCATGTACTGGTCATCATAGTTACCAACAAGGTAATACTGCTCCTTGACTGCGTCCACAAAAGAATCCCAAGTGAGCTCGACCCCATATATTTCGAACTCCTCTGTGGAAATTTTCTCCCAATAAGTTTCCCACCAATGTTTGACATGGGGGAGATCCTTAAGGAGTGTGAAGGTGATCTTTTCCTTGTGGGAAAAATTGTGAACAAAGAAATAACCTTCTAGTAGATTTAACCATTTTTCTAGGGCATCCACATCCATTTGACCTTCAAATATGGGAATATCAAAATTGACTTGTACCTTGAAAGGAGAGGTGCTTCCAGAGTGGCCGATTGATGAATACGTGTATGCTATTATCGACATGCGTTGAAGGATGTGGGAAAAATTCTCCATCATTTCGTCCCTCTGTGGTGTGAGAGATTTCTCAAGAAACAGATTAATAGAATATTATGCTCCGTCATTTTTCTTTTCTTCTGCCATGGAGGGTTTCTTGGGCATGCGAGAGCAATTTTCCTCAAGAGAGAGAAGCTCCAGACCCAACTTGCTATACTCATACCTCATCGGGGACATGCACTAAAAAATGATCAAAAGCAACCTGCTCTAATACCACTGATCCAGATTATTTTCGGCACGAAATGAGAGCGGAGATATAACATAGAAATATACAGAGATATTGTAAGAGAGCCAATAATATAACATAGATATATCAAATATATAATAAGAGGCATAGATATACAATAATACACAATTTCTATTAATGAGTGAAATGTACAAAACTATAGAAATACATAGTGAAAGACTCGCTAGAATGGTGGAAGCTTATCTCTGAGAAGAGATGTGACAACTACTCACATTCGCAAGAATATGATTACAATGAGGCTCTAAAGGCCTTTTTAACATAAAGAAAATCCAAAACCCTAGCCTCGAAACATGAAATCTAACTGTTTTGTGGACCCCTTTTTGGGTAGTTTGGTGTATCAACTTCTAGGGGGCGTAACTTTGGCATACGATATTCATTTGGGGTGCACGATATCTCATTGGAAAGGTATCATCGAGGAGATTCATTTTGGCCCTGGAAGTTTAGGAACCAAAAAACTGCTAAAAATAGTAAATTCCCATAATATTGTTTTAGCTAGTTGGAATAGGTGGGTGACCACCGATATCCACTTGGATCACATCATGAGTTCTTGGTCATGCCCATGGGGTTGACTAATGAACTAGTCACAGTCCATTCCTTCATGTAGTGGCAAAGGCACATGTTGTTGTTATTTGATGTCCTCATTATATACAACAAGACAATAGAGGATTACTGCAGCCAGTGGGATGAGATAAAGGGTATTTTGGCTGTCATAGAGTTTATCCATTTGGACTCCGTGATGAGTGTGTTGAGTGCACAAGATGAGATCAAGACTTATTTGGATTCGTTCACAAAGATTGCAGCTAGTGGAGTACTGGATGGCATTATCTGCTAGAGATATTTCACATCAGAGATTTGGTTCATTTGGACTCCGATGGTTATTGGTGTGGCACAACAAAAGTCGAAAGGCATTGGGAGTGGTGGAATTCCAATGTGGAGGTGGGATCTTGGCATTCATCTTAGTGATGGATTGTCTTGGATGAGGTTGATGAATGAAAAAGTTGAGGCAGTGATTGGTTTGCGTCATTGTGGGAATATTGTGAGAGGAGTTGTGGAGTTTTTCTTTCCCCTCACAATACCCAGGATTGAGGATAGTCGTGGATTGACAAGCTTCTATTTCATTGAGATGCCTTGGTGATCCATGATCCAGGATATTGAGTTCATTCCTTTCAGGGATTTCAGCTTGGGGGTCTAGGAGAGGAGAGCGTAGTTTGAGCAGGGTGATCAGGCCATTATGATCATAGTGGCGCAACATCAACATGGTGGGTCCTTGTTGAGATTAGCTTGGGACCCTAGAATTACATGTTTAGCAGTTCAATGATTGATACGAAGGAGAGAAGGTTTTACTTTAATGAGTTTACTACTAGAGAGCATGGGATTGGTTTTCTCTAGGAGTGATTCTCTGAAGAGTTGATCGAGTTTTTGCAATATCTGATTGCTCTACTTACCAATAGTATTCAAGAAGCCACTCGTGCTAGTACCTTGTAGGACAACGCTTTGAGCAGAGGGTGCTTCAATTCTTCCAGATTGGTTTGGGACTGAAGGATCACTCTCAGTTTTAGTTTGGTGCATCTTGTTGATCGTATGGTTGAGGTAGAATTGCTTGAGGACAAGTAATCTTTGGGAAGGGACGATTGTAATGTCCCCATTTTTGGATTCCCTTATTATGCGACTAGATTTACTTCAAGAGGCTTGAGTTAGCCAGGTCAGAGGGGTGAGATTAGGTCATCAGTGAGCCAAGAAGGTTTGGAGGAATTTTGTGGGGCCCAATTTAGTTTCTTTACCATTATTCATCATCATGATCAATTTCACATAGCTTGTTCTTGGTTCCATTGCATTCCAACGATTCCTATAAAACAAGGTTATTACTGGGCATGTTTTAATTAATTACACTAAAGGTACCATTTGAAGTTTGTTTCTTTGAGAAATACCATAATGTAATAGCTCGTTGGAACCGGGACAAAAATATCTAAATGATGGGATGATGAAAAGTGACTTTCAATGGCCGAAGAAGTCATAAAGGAAAATTAATCACTTTTCGGGGTTAAAAAGGTGAATTAATTATTAATAAGTGATTTTATGTGAAAATATTAAAGATGAATTAAAAGTCACTTGAAAGGAAAAAGGTGAAAGGGGGTATAAAAGAGAGACAGGGGCTCACATTCTCCCATTAGGTTGATGATTATTTTGGTTTGACTTGGAGCACTCTTGGAGCCTTTGGGGGTTTGGAGTAAACCCTAGTTGGATTGGTTTCGATGGTGAGAGATCCACCCTAGCTAATCAGGTTTCGGTGGTGAAAGATTCCACCTTAGCCAATTCAGAGGGAGAATCACTCAGGTTCTCCATTGGATTTCATTATTGTGGCCAGATTCAAATTTTTTCAGGGTTAGTGGAACTTAATGGGACTGATTTCTTAAGTTGTAGCAACATTGTGGCATATATATTTGTGTGGAGGCTAAACTTCTTGAAGGAGGTCGAGTTTCCTCAGTATAGGTCGAGTTTATTGGTGATTGGAGGCTGAGTTTTCTCTTAGGTTTGAGTTCTCTCTCATTGAGGCTGAGTTATTTATGTTTTGGGGCCAAATCTCATTGTTGGGAAGAATCTCATGCTTGAGGGCCGAGTTTGAAGTGTGGGGGTCACATTCTTTGTTGGGAGGCCATTCCTTGTGTGAGGAGGGTAGTGTTATTATTGCTAGGATGAGTAGATATCTTGCTAGGACAATTTTTTTGTTGTTGTTGGGACAAAATTTTTGATCCAGATGGATATCGGTGGCCACCCACCTATTCCAACTGGCTCAAAACAGTCTTCTGGCAATTTAATATTTTTAGCAGTTTTTCAGTTCCTAAACTTCTGGGGCCATTTTGAGGGCCTAAGTGAATTTTTTTTCAGGATTGAGCACCTCAATGATAGTATAATGTTCTTATTAACCCAAAAAATGAATCTCCTCGATGATACCTTTCACACGAGCTATCGTGTGCCCCAAACAAAGATCGTATGCCAAAGTTACGCCCCTGGGAAGTTAATACACCAAACTACCCAAAACGAGCTCCACAAAACTGTTGGCTTTTCATCTTCCGAGGTTAGGGTTTTGGATTTTATTTATGTTAAAAAGGACTTTAGAGCCTCATTGTAATCATCTTCTTGAGAATGTGAGTAGTTGTCATATCTCTTCTCAGAGATAAGCTGCCACCATTCTAGCGAGTCGTTCACTCTGTATTTCTATAGTTTTGTACATTTCACTCATTAATAAAAATTGTTTATTACTATATATCTATGTCTCTTGTTTTATATCTCTGTTATATTATTGGATCTCTTGCAATATCTCTGTATATTTTTGTTTTATATCTCCGCTCTCATTTCGTGCCGAAAATAATTCGGATCAGTGGTATCAAAATAGGCTTCTCTTGATCATTTTTTTCAGTGCATGTCCTCGACTAAGTCTGAGTATAGAAATTTGGGTCTCGAGCTTGTATCTCTTGAGGAAAATCACTCTTGCACGTCCAAGAAACCCTCCATGGTGGAAGAAAAGAAAAATGTCAGAGTAAAAGATTCTATCAATCTGTTGCTTGAGAAAGCTCTCACGCGATAAAGGGATGAAATGATGGAGAATTTTTCCCACATCCTTCAATGCTTGCTGATAACAACAACCATGTCTTCATCAAGCAACCACTTTGGAAGCACCTCTCCTTTCAAGGTACAATTCAATTTTGATATTCCCATATTTGAAGGTCATATAGATGCAGATGCCCTTGAAAAATGGTTAATATGCTAGAAAGTTATTTCTCTGTTCACAATTTTTTCGACAGGGAAAAGATCACCTTCACACTCCTTAAGGCTCTCCCCCATGTCAAACATTGGTGGAAAACTTACCGGGAGAAAAATTCCATAGAGAAGTATGGAATATATGGGGTCGATCCCACTTGGGATTTTTTGTGTGGATGCGGTCAACGAACAATATTACCCTATTGGTAATTATGACGACCAATACATGAGATGGACCACCCTGCGGCAAGAGAGGTGCCAAACAATGTTGGAGTTCAAAAATAATTTCCATACCTTGCACACCAAGCTAGGTATCAAAGACTCCAAGTGGCATCTGGTTCTGAAATACCATGGGGCTCTGCATAGGTAAATCCAAACCAAAATGGATTTCCTAGACATCTCATCATGGGGAGCTGCCTATCGATATGATGTCAAAATCGAGCAGAAATTTAGGCACCAGAACAAACGAGAGTTTGGGTTTGAAAGTATGAAACAACCAAAGTCTGATAAATATGACCCTAACAAACAACCTCTCGAAAACTAGTCCAAGCCACAGGAAAAGAAGGGTCATGGGAAGACGAAGAAGGACACTGGAAAGTGGTACGACTTCCAGAAAAGCCTTTGGTACAACACCGATGAATGTCACTCAAAACATTCATTGGTGGCCAAGATCAAAGACAAGGAGTCGAACCATGTTCAGAAAATAATGGAAAAAGACAGATCATCGATGTAGACCCCACTGCTACTTTCGCGACCGCAACAATTCAACCAGAAGAACTAGCAGATCCTGAAGAGGGGGAGCTCCTTTTTCATTCATAGATGTGGGTAAAGGGGACCCCACTGCATTTTATTGTTAATAGTAGAATTCAGAAGAACCTCATCTCAACAAAGGTCATAAAGTAGTTGGGATTGTCAACAACACCACACCCGCAACCATACAACATCTGGTGGCTTCGCCAGGGATGAGACCTTTGTGTCAACCAACAGTTTCGATTGTCATATGACATCCGACCCTTCAAGGATGAGGTATTATGTGATGTTTGTTACACATTATTTTGGTCACCCTAATGATGATTTTACAAGCATGTGGTCAGGCTCTCAAAATGATCTTTTTCTTGAGAAAAGAAACTGATTTATTCCTCTACAAGATTGATTTTTAGAAGGACGCCGCAGGATGATAGTAGTACACAGTGCATAAATCCATAATTTCCACAGGCTACTCTATATCTAGCTCACAGGGTTTCCGCAGGCTGCTATATAGGCAGGGTGCATCGACGTTTGAAATCTAGAAGAAGAAAGAGGTTCACAAAGTTTCTAGAAGGAGAATCTTCTAGAATGTGAGATGGCGTTTGTATGGTTGTGATCCTACTGGATTCTATGATTTGGTGGGATCATCCTCATCTCTTTAACCACTTCAAATTCTCCTATATAATGATAGGTTTCCCATGAAAAGGTTTAAGCAATATTAAGCAAAGAATTGATGAAAGAATAGGTTGAAGACTGTGTGAAGAATCCTGTTTCAAGTGATGCTTGAGGTCTCCATTTGTCCATCAAGCTTTTGTGGATCATCTTCATGCAAATTTCAGAGAAAGTGTATGTGTGTGTTGGAACAAAGGACCACTAAAAGCGAACTTACGACATCAAGGCAATACGGTTGTATCTTCCACTTTTGATTAATATAATACGGTGACATGTCTCTTTCCCATCAAATATTTAGTATTTTATTACATGACTCCTTGATCACATGTTTAGGTTTTCATTGATTCTATTATCGTTGATTTTCACTTTGGTTGGTTTGTGTCACTGCAGATTTGATTTCACAAGAGCACCGGAGTGAAGCAGGGACAACAAATACATAAGGAAGTGATATATAAAGGTATGCCATCTATTCCTTATTTGGTAGTAAATTCAATGATTGCAACTTAGGGAAAGCGTCATGTTCTGTATCGTTTTGTTCTAGATCAAGGTGGATCTAGGGAGATTAGTTTATGTCTGTATTCACCGATTTATCCAATAACAATGTTTCCCCATTGGATGTTTGTGATGTTCTGTTGGGCCAACCATATATGTGGAAGCACCATGCTATTTATGAGTCTTGACATCGTAGTGTTATTGTTACTCTGGGGGGTCATATCTACAGGATACCAGAGGTAGTTCCAACTACTGTCCCACCTAAACAGTGTTGGAAGGTAGTATCTCTTACTACAAAATTCATCTTCTTCACAGTGTTTTCAAAATGTGAACAAAGGAACACCACAACCACTGCAGCCTCAGTCCAAGAACCTTTTGTCCAACAGAAGTAGGTCGACAAGATTGAAGCAAAGCGTAAGGATTCCTTCTACACATAGTCATCCCATGTAGCTAGACTGGTTAAAATTTTTCAACCCTTCCAACCATAGGTTCATGACAACCTTCAACAAGCTAAGCAACGCAACTTCTCCGACAAGGCAAACAACTCATCAAGATGCAGATTCAACAAACACTTTTTACTCTCACCCAGGAAATCAATGCAATGGAGACCATTTCTTCCTAATGAGGAAGGATTGATATCGATGGATATCGATGAGTACCCACCTATTCCAACTGGCTCAAAACAATCTTCTGGGAATTTACCATTTTTAGTAGTTTTTCGGTTCCTAAACTTTCGGGGCCATTTTGAGGGCCTAAATAAAGTTTTTGTAGGATTGAGCAGCTCGATGATATCCATAATCTCTCATTAATCCCCCAAAATGAATCTCCTCAGTGATACCTTTCCAACGAGCTATCGTTCACCCCAAATAGATATCGCATGCCAAAGTTACGCCCTGGGGAAGTTGATACACCAAACTACCCAAAACAGGGTCCACAAAATTGTTGGCTTTTCATCTTCCGGGGTGAGGGTTTTGGATTTTATTTATGTTAAAAATGAATTTAGAGCCTCATTGTAATCATCTTCTTGCGAATGTGAGTATCCGTCACATCTATTCTTAGAGATAAGCTGCCACCATTCTAGTGAGTCTTTCACTCTATATTTATACAGCTTTGGACATTTCGCTCATTAATAGAAATTGTGTATTACTGTATATTTGTGCCTCTTGATATATATCTGATATATCTTTGTTATATTATTGGCTCTCTTGCAATATCTCTGTATATTTCTATGTTATATCTCTGCTCTCATTTTTTGCCAAAAATAATCCGGATCACTTTTCCATGTTAGGTGAGTTATATTCTTGCTAGACTAATTTTTGGTTGTGGAGAGGTGGATTTCTCACCAAGGGAGCTAATTATTTTCTTGCATCCAAATCTTGGGTGGAAAAGAACACTCTTGCAACAAATATGTGGGGTATTTCATTGTTGTTACAACTACAACATTGCCTCATATTCCATCCAAGTAATATCATCAAATGCCATTGTTTTTTAGGACACTTGAAAGAAGCATCATTCTCTTAGGCTAATTGTTGTCCAAGTATATACGTACAAGTCATATAATTAATGATTAATTTTTTTTTACTTTTGATGGGTATTGATGCTGCAGTTTTGGGAATAATAACACTGTCACTTTGGTGATTTAATATAAACCATCATCTCAGAAACAATATACATACATACCTGTAATTGATGGGTTTTGTTTACTGTTATGAATGTTAGTAGCTAACTTTGTCAATTGTAATTGTTGTCTTGTTAGTATCGAATAAAATAAAGTCACCATACATGTGCATACCCCAATCTAACTCTATTATCAAATTGCTTCCTAAATGTCTCCAACTAGCAGTGATCATTAAACACATCAACAACCTTAAGGAGGACCTTACAGTGATATGTGTGAACTATTTGACTAAAGTTATAAACTAGAAGACACTCAAATATATCAACAGTAGACATAGAAACATACCAAAAACCTAAGAGGGAATTCTATAGTGGGTTTTGAGCATGCTAGCTAAGTGTTTGATGGAAGCGATGAACCAAAGAAACCTCTCAAACACACCAACAATTATCACAAAAAATATAACAATAGGAGGAGAGTTAACAAGGTTTTGGAAAATTGTTTGTCAAAATTCCAATACCAAGAGAACACATAAAATATACTAGCAACAAGGCTAGCGATACTACATAGGAGAGGAAAAGAGAGAAAGGAGTGAGAAATGAAAGGTCAATTTCTTGGCCTTACCATTACCTACCAGTAATCCCATATCTTCTCGAAACTTAACTCTCAAAGGGATTTTGGGATTTTCATTGGCCAAGAGAGTAGGATGCACAAGAGCCATGAGTCACATTATAACTAGAGATTGTTGAAATGAGAATTGAACAACCATTCAAATGTTGATTTTCCCATTTGGGTTTCTAGGGTGAAATCACTATGTTCATCATGTGATTGATTTTATGTGTAGTGAGAATATCTTATATGTGTTTGATATATTACTCTTATTAATGGTTAATTGTTCATGTGTTTATTTTAACGGTGTGAGAATCCATTTCAACTCTAGTTTTGTGGATTTTCTTCACAATTTCATTCTCTGTTAGTATTTTGAAGAACACCAACAACTAACAAATACCCATTATCCATTACACTTAGAGCATTGAAATCAAGGGCTCTCAGAAAATGGTTGTTGTAATTATCTAATTTTGTCCATAAATACCAAAAATTCAAGTCCAAGGAGTGTTAGGAAATAAAAATGAAAAAATAAAAATTATATTTCAAATCATAGTAACAACACACAAATCACACAAGATTTATCTTGGAAAACCATTACAGAAAAACCAGCCAACAATAGATCTATTATTTCCCTTGGCCAAACCCAACCAAGCTGACCAATGTCCTAGCCCATAAAAAGTGAGTCTTCACTGCTCAACTCTTGACACGTTACAATTGAGTATCACTAGCCTTTTATAGGCTTTCATTACATGTATTTCACGGGCTTAGTACGACGGGTCACCAATACCATGTGCTTGAAACTACCATTGTTGTCATAATAACTTTACCTTGATCAAGTTTCACCAAGTCAAGTTTACCGTAACATTCCCCCCTTTAAACTTGAATTGAAGTTTCCCATGAACAAAACCAACCAAAACTCCTTCAAAATTAGGGTACTTGGGAATCCTGCATGCTCCCCCTATCACCTAGGTCTACGTCTAGAATTTACCAATGAAATTTCAAACCCAGGGTACACATTCCTAACTAGGTCTTACAACCGTATGCCCATTTACATTCAACTCCAACAATCTTTTTTTTTTGTATTGTTTCTATCTCAACACTTATGCCTCCATCCTCTCGCCTTGCCATTCCTCCAACTCTTGATGCTCACTTCTTGGTATATCTGAAACTAGACAAAAAATCCAACCACATATGACATATCCATCATATCCAAGAATCAAATCCATATCCTTCTCACACTTCGAGCCCAAATCCGATGCTCTTAAAATATCAATGTTGAAGCCTTCAACACCTCCTCGGGATTTAAACACTAGATATGTACTATGACATCGACATGTTTCTTTTCACCATCATCAATCATCTCTCTGATACTAGTTGTTAGGAAATTAAAAATGGGAGAGAGAAATAATATTTCAAATCATAGCAACAACACACATAAATCACACAAGATTTATCCCAAAAAACCAACCAACAATAGATCTATTATTTCCCTTGGCCAAATCTGACCAAAGACGACCAATGTCCTAGCCCCGGTCAAGTGATCCTTCATCGCTAAACTCTTGACACATTATAATGGAGTATCACCAACCTTTTATAGGATTTCATTAAATGTAATCCATGGGCTCAATACTATGGGTCACCAATAACATGTGTTTGAAACCACCATTGTTAACCTAACAACTTTGACTCTTTCACTGAGTCAAGTTTATCCTAACATTCCCCCTTTAAACCTGACTTGGGATTTTCCATGAACAAATATGACCAAACCTCCCTCAAAGTCATGGTATCTGACAATCTTTGCATACTCCCCCTATCACCTAGGTCTATGTCTAGACTTTACCAGTGAAATTTTAAATTTGTGGTACGCATGCCTAACCAGGTCTTACAGTCGTATGCCCATTTACATTCAACTCCATCCATTTTTTTTTTCATTGTCGCTATCCCAACACTTATGTCACCATC
>ML791810.1:366328-378866 GCA_009831015.1 Picea engelmannii
ACCATACAATGATTTCTTGAGCCTGCAAACAAATGTCTTGTTGCGATTCTGAGCAAACCCTTTAGGTTGTTCCATGTAAATTTTTTGATCCAAATCTCCATGTAAGAAGGTAGTTTTAACATCTAGCTGCTCCAACTCTAAGTCAAGTAATGCAACTAATGCTAACACAATTCGAATTGAAACAAACTTAACAACTGGTGAAAAAATCTCATGAAAGTAAATACCTTCTTTATAAGAATATCCTTTCGCAACCAACCTTGCTTTGTACCTTATCATCAACACCCTTCTTTAGCTTGTAGACCCACTTGCAACCTACAATTTTTCTGTCTCTTGGAAGTTCTACCAGGTCCTATGTGGCATTCCTATCTAATGCCTTCATTTCATCCTTCATTGCTTCTTTCCATTTATCACTGTTAGAACCCTTCACAACTTCCCGCTAACACGAAGGTTAATCATCATTAATACTTAAGGAAGCCGACGAAACAAAATCATCATACCTTCTTGGAGGATTTCTGACCCACGTAGACCTCCTTAGGGAAGTTTGTGGCTCATCCACATTCTATTGATTGTTATCATCAACCATGTCTTCCTCTATAAGAAAATCTTCATGAACATCTTCAGAAACTTGTTCATGTTCACTTTCATCTGTATATGAACTGGTTTCAAACTGAATCCGTTGATACTTAGGTACTTCTTCTTGTTTCATTTGAACATCTACATATGATTTGATGAGAGATGATTCATCAAATATTACATCTATGTTAATGGTGATATTGTGGGCAGTAGGATCCCACAACCTATACCCCTTAATACCATTACCATATTCAACAAAGATAAGCCTTTTTGATTTTGGATCTAATTTAGAAAGATGATGTTTCAAAATTAGATCATAGGCTTCACAACCAAAAACTTTAAGATTAGAATAATTACAAGGATGACCTATCCATACGTCTTCAGGAATCTTGCACTCTATTGTTGTTGATGGTGATCGATTCACCAGATAAGGAGTTGTAGTTACTGCTTCTACCCACAGTTCCTGCTACAAGTTGGAAATATTAAGCATACTCCTTGCTCTCTCTAGAAGAGTCCTGTTCATGCATTCAACAACTCCATTTTGCTGAGGAGTATAGGAAGTAGTTTTATGCCTATCAATACCAAACTCCTTGCAATAGTTCTCAAATTCCATTGACTCAAATTCACCACCGTTATCAGTTCTTAAACATTTAATGGACCTACCAGTTCTCTTTTGCACTAAAGCTCTAAACTGCTTGAAAACATTAAACACACCAACCTTTCTTTTCAACATATAGATCCACACCTTCCTAGAGAAATCATCTATAAAAGTAACAAAATATGATGATCCTCCATATGAAATAGTAGGGGATGGTCCCCAAACATCAGAATGGATATAATCAAGGATTCCTTCATTGGTGTGTCTTCCGGTTTTAAATTTCTGCCTATTTTGTTTTCCATAAATAGAATGCTTGCATAAATCTAACTTTAAAGACTTTAGACTAGGAAGTGACTTGCGATCAGATAATACCTTCAATGCTTGTTCGCTCATATGACCCAACCGTTGATGCCATAGTCGAACAAAATCACTGTCGTTCTCAGATACAACTGTTGCATGATTTGACTCAATTCTTCCTTTTAACAAAAACATGTTTCCAACCTTCTTTGCCTTCATGACCAATAAGATTCCTTTGTAGACCTTCATAACTCCACCTTGAAAAATAATTTTATATCCTCCAGTATCTAAGACTCCCAAAGAAATTAGGTTCTTCCTTAGCTCAGGTACATGTCTCACATCAGTTAGTATTTTAACAGTTCCATCAAACATCTTAATTCAAATGCTACCAATTCCCACAACTTTACATGATATTTTATTGGCCATGTAAACAATTCCATCATCTATAGACTAGTAAGTAATAAACGAGTGTCTATGAAGACACATGTTATTTGAAGCACCAGAAACTAATAACCATTGTTGATCATATCGTGAAACAATAATAGTTGATAAAACTTCATCAGTCATACCTGAACCCATTGCTGAACCTGTTTCGGTCACATTTTCTTCCTTCGTCTCTTTTGGAGGGTCTTCTTTGGAGGCTTGTTGTCTCTTCCAACAATCCTTCTTCAGGTGTCTAGATTTGCCACAAAACCAACACTTAAGTTTTCTCTTCTTTCCCTTTGACTTTGACCGAGAGAAATCCCTTTGAACATGTCCTCTTTCTTTAAGTCTGCCTCTGACCATCATTGCCTCAGATGCAGAGGTTTCTAGATTGGATTTCTTCCTTGTTTCCTCAGACAATAAAGCTCCAACAATAACATCAAACTCAATACTTTCTGTTGAACTGAAACTAATAGAGGTAACAAAGTGATCCCATGACTCAGGCAAAGAACATAATAATGTAATTGCCTTATCTTCAGATTCGAATTTTACTCCCATGCTAGTCAGTTGGACTAAAAGAGTATTAAAAGTATTTAAAAGATCAACTATTTTCGTACCTTCCTTCATCCATAAACTGTACAATTTTCTTTTCAGGAAGACCATGTTCATCAAGGATTTCGTCATATACAAGCTTTCCAGCTTCGTCCACAAACCTACTGCTTTCTTCTCCAAGACAATGTTGAACATAACATCATCGGCCAAACATAGACGTATGGCACTCAGTGCTCTCGCATCGATCTGATCCCACTCTTCATTTGAAATGGCCGCGAGTTTCTTTGCTTTTCCCAAAAGCGCCTTCACCATGCCTTGCACCTTGTTGCACGAGTAGATCATGCATCTTAACCTTCCAGATCTTGAAATTGTTCCTGCTATTGAAATTTTCAATTTCAAATATAGCACTCTGAGTTTTCGTCATTAGCAGAAGAAAAAATTCCAAAAAACCACTTCTTATAAAACCAAGCCCTTTAAAATGTGGAGGAATAATGGTATAAACCCCAAAAGGTTTAATAAAAAACCTTTTTACTAATCTCACCCTTTAAAAAAAATTCACCTTTTTAAGCATCCACCCACTTAATTGTTCATGCTTAAAAAAAGAAAATTCATATATATATTTTTAAAAAGACCTTTAATTCCTCCCTTTTGTTTTATGCATATAATATTTAATTCCAAATATTGTAAAACTTTATACCTTTAATTTTTCGAACCATGCAATTGTTTCCTTTAAGGAAGATCGATGCTCCTAGGAGTATTGAAAGGGAGCGCTAGTGTGAGATCAACGCTCCTTCACTATGGATGGAGGAAAGCCGACGCTTTGTGGTGCAGAAACTGGGTACGCAGATTTTACGAAAATTGAAATTTCACAAGTGTGAGAGTGTCGGCGCACCTCTAACACTTCCTAGGGAGCGCCGATGACCTACTACTCAATTCCCACATGCAACACCTACTAAATTCACCTTTGCTTTGATACCATTTGTTATAATTGCAAATGCGGAAAAACACAATTCACATATGACAATCAACAATCATGTAGATTAGAAACACATAGATTTCACGTGGTTCACCCAAAGATTGGGCTACGTCCACCAAGCAGAGGTATCAGTTGTCTTATTATTCAAATCATGGATATTGCAGCAGACTTGCAAGCTCTCTCATATCCCTCTCTCACATCCTCCCATTTTCCTCTACGGGCATACATAAATTTATATTAATTTACACAAGAAACTGAAATGAATGCGATCTCATCCATATTCTAACTTGGTCTTATTAGTTACAACCAATGCTGAATATTAGGATAAAAAATCTATTCTTGGAGGAATTCGTTGTCACCAAATTCAACACTATGCGCGTATTTGTGTCTACCTGAATATTTTGAAGCCGCTACCAGTATCCATTGCTCTGAAATATCATGATGAGGACTGGCTGCAAACCATTGACTATGAACACATACCGTTTAGATGCAGAAAGTGTCACGAGCATGAGCACCTCTTTAGGGATTTTCCCCTCAACACAATAAGCAAGGATGAAAACCCATAAACAATCGAAAATAAGGATGGCTTCATCTCAGTAGCAGGTAGATGGAGACAGGGGGGAAGGAGAACAATAGCCCCGACCAACAAGGAATTGCCCTCCAAAAACCAATTTGAGGCACTACAACAACTCCCAAAGAACATGGATGCCCCACAGGTCCCTTCCACTAAGAAAATGTAGCAAAACCTAGAAAAGGGGAAAGATGTGGATACCCCAGGTATGGTCCAAACCACTTCTCTACCCAACTCCAATACCACAACTATAGAACCCTCAGAAACAGAAGATGGGGATGTAGAAATGGATCTTGATGAGGAGGATCTAGTAGGAGTAGACCTGGAACATCTGGAACAAGCTTAATGACACTAGAAACTATACACCATCCCTCTCGACCAGCTGATAAAATTCCATAAAGTATTCCTCAAATCCACAGTAGGATCCACCACTAGATCCAGTTCGAGTCTAGGAATACAGGGAACTGTACTAAAAGAGAAACACAAAACTCAAAAATATGAAAAGAAAAAGGGAAGGAAATCAACCCGGAAGCTCATCCAGTAGATTGGACACTTCATGGTCAACTCAGGTCAGATCCATCTCATATTTGACAACTTTCTCCCTATCCCCTCCCAATCCTCATCATGAAGATCATCTATTGGAATATAAGGGGAATCAACGGTCGTAGTAAGCAGAGGCTACTACGTGAGATTATCATAGCAGAGAAACTAGGCATAACGATGCTCCAAGAAACAAAATGTGCAACGGAGGAAATGGATAAATTTCTCTCTTGCTACTGGAAGCAAGGGAAAGGTATCTATACCGATGCTACGGGCTCCGCAGGAGGCTTGGAAATTCTTTAGAACCCGAGCTCAGTAAACATGGACAATTTATTCACAACCAGATGGTCCATCTTTGCGACATATTGACTCATCGGCTCCAACAAGCCCGACTACTTGACAAATGTTTACAGACCAACCACACCAAGGGAAAAAAATTCCTTCATAAAGAACCTGGAGGGACTAGCTACCCTCACATTTGGAAGTAAATGGATTCTCGGAGGGGAATTCAACATGATATGCAATCCGGATGAGAAAAGAGGTGGGAATCGTCGACTTGAGGGAGAGTTAGGGAAATTCCAAAGCCTTATCGATAAGCTAAGCCTCATTGACATAGAAACACCAAATGGCCTCTTCACCTGGAAGAATCGAAGATCAGGAACCCACTAGGTAGCTTGCTGGATGGATTTCTTCCTCCTCTTTGATTCTCTCATTATGGAAGGCACAACATTGGAAGCTCGCATCCTCGATGTCCATGGATCATATCACTGGCCCATCCAACTATGGCTAGACATTCCTGCCTCTCCAGGACACAAACCCTTTAGATTGGAGTGATTTTGGCCCAACCACCAAAATTTTCAACAAAATGCCCACACCTGGTGGAGGGAGGAGTCCATGTCACATGACTCCAAGATGTATAGATTCTAACGGATACTCAAAAACTTCTAGCAGAAGCTCAAAGCTTGGAAAAAACAAACCTTTGGTAATATATTTGAAGCCCAATAACAACTAACGAAACAAATGAGCATCATACAAAGCCAAATCCAAGATCAAGGAATCTCCGAGGAGCTCAAGACACATGAAGCAATAATAAGCCAAGAACTAGAGGAGAGGAAAGCCCAAGAAGAGATTTTATGGAGGAAAAAGTCCCGCATCCAATGGCTAAAGGAGGATGATATAAATACCAAGTTCTTCTATAGGTCTACCCTTCAACGAAGACATGCCAATCACATTGCACAACTGATCACAGAAGATGGGAAAAGCCTCCATTCTCATGAGGACATGGAAGCAGAGTTGGTCACCTACTACCAAGATCTCATGATGGAACCCCCTAGGAATAGATCTCAAGACATTTCCCAAATCATGCAACACATACCATCCAAAATCATGACGGATCAAAATGGTGCTTTTCTAAGGCCTATCATGCTCGAGGAAGTGGACTGGGCACTCCATGACACTCCGATAGGTAAAGCTCATGGTCCGGATGGTTTCACTTCAGACTTTTTTCATCATTGTTGGAAAATGGTAAGAGAGGAGGTTTGGGAAATTATTGAAAACTTTAGATTCTCTAGTCAAGTCCTTCCGGCCCTTAATGCTACTTTCCTCACCCTTATTCCCAAGGAAGAGCTAGTCAATCACCCAAAATAGTTCCTACCTATCGCTCTCTACAATGCCATCTATAAACTCTTAACAAAGGTGATAACCCGATGCCTTAAACCTATCCTTCCCTTCATTATCTCGCCAGAACAATTAGGTTACATGGAAGGAAGGAAAATACTGGACAGTGTTATCCTAGAACATGAAATTATCCATTCTCTTCAGAAGACTCGCACTCCAAGTATGTTATTAAAACTAGATCTCTCCAAAGCTTTTGACAAGTTAAGTTGGTTGGTTTCATGATCCGGGGAATTTCTCTGACTACTTCTCTTCTGCTGACTTTGACAAGGTTATCAAAATGTGTGTGACCCATTCTTTTTTTCCATAGCCAACTTTCATATTCCTTTCCTAGACAACACTTTTCATTTCCAATTTCACTTAATGCATATATGTTGCTTAAAGTTCTCACAACTGTAGCAATCAATTTTCCTGAACCTTCTTTTCTTATCTCGCATTTTTGTGAATCGAAATTAACTTTATGACCTTGGTCACACAATTGACTCACACTTAGAAGATTATGTTTCATATATTCTACTAGTAGAACAATTTCTACCTTGGTATTCTTGTTCCCAATTCTGACTGTGCCTTTTCCTATGATTTTAACTGAATCATCATTTCCGAAGGAGAGTGATCCATCTCTTTCCTTTCGTAATGTGTTTTGAACAACCACTATCAATATACCAACCATGTTTCTTTTTCATAGCTTGTAGAGCGAGTGTGCATTCTTCATTGCTATACTGATCCTGCTTTCTTATCCATGTCCTTTTCTGAGGTTCCTATTTGTGACTGTTGTTATTCTGTTGCGGTTCTCTAGGAGGGACTGTCATTTTGCAATCTTTTTACATGTGTCCAAAATTGTTACATTTGTAACATTCCACTTCAGTGCTCAAAGATTCAAACATGTTGTGACTTCTTCTTTGTGTTTCACTAGGCCTTCTTGGATAACCCCTTTGTGTATGACTTTGAAAGTTGTTTGTGTTCCCATTGTTAGCTCTGCAATTAACAGTTTTATGTCCAAAATTATTACATGCATAACATAAACCAAAAAAGATAGTTTGATACATGGGAGTTAAGATCTTATGAAAGGAGGTACTCTTATAAATTCTTCTTCTTCTGGAGGCCTATCTGTTGGTTGTTTATTCTGAAATCTGAATCTTCTCGATGGAGGAGTGTCCTTGTAATCTTCCTCGTAGATCTTCCTATCCCCCTTGATTATTTCTGCATAGCTTTTTCTATATTTTTCTTGCTCTGTTGTTTTGGAATTTGATCCTTTTTCTATTTGATTGTATCCAAGTCCGAACTTGTCATGATGATATTTTTGACTGTTGATAATGTCATCCAAAACTTTTGAGTTGTTCTGCATATTTTTCTTTTGAAGATCCTTTCTTAATGTGACAATCTCTGCTTCCAAATTTCCAATTATCTTGTCTTTTTCTTCTAGTTGTTCTTTGAGTGCTTCTTCAATTCTTTTATCTTCTTCTATTTGAACCTTCAAATTTGTGATCATTTGTTCTAGTTCTTGAGTGTCTTCTTTCTTGTTTAGTTCTGCTTGTAGTTTCTTGTTTTTCTTCTTTTCTCTTCTGATAACTTCTATGGCACACATTAATTCCTCTCGATAGTCAACTTCTACCTCTTCAATTTTTTCTTAGACTTATTCATATTCTTCTTTGGAGTCTTCTTTATCAAAGTCTTCTATTTCCATGCATAGAACTCTTTATGTCTCACTGTCACTGACTTCATCTCCATCTAATGATGAGATGTCTTCTTTGGTGCATAAGATTTTCTTGAAAAATTTCTTTGTGGTTCTTTTGCCTGTATATGTTTGTTTTCCTTTTAAGTAACCTTCGTCATTTCTCTTTTTCTTATAAGGACATTTGTTAGAAAAATAACCAATACCATCACAATTAAAAATAAAATAAAGGAAGCTTACCTCTATACCTACCGTTGGTTCCCTTGTTCAGTTTTTTAACAAAGTTGGCCACTTCTTCATCATCTTTCGAGACGTCATTGCTGCTGCTATGTTCTTCTTTTTGCCTTCCCTTTTGCTTTGAATTTTTGGATGCTTTGAAGGCTTCTTCTTTTATATCTGGATTTTCCTGTTCAGTTCTCATTTCATATGCTATGAAGATTCCATGTAATTCGTCCATGCTTATTGAGTTTAGATCTGATCTTTCTTCTAGTGCTTATATCTTAGGGTCAAATATCATAAGAAGAGATCTTAGTACTTTTTGAACAACTATAGATTCTTTCATTTCTTCTTTGAATCCTATGATTTCATTTACTGTTTCATCAACTCGTAAAAAACAAGCTACAATATTCTCATCTTCATTCATCTTAAGTTGTTCGAATTGACCTCTGTAAGTTTGAAGCTTTGCTGCTTTGCCTTTTGAATCTCCTTCATAAATATTTTGAAGTTTGTCCCAAATATCTTTAGCAGATTTACAATGTGAAACTTTGGTGAATACCATTTCACTAAGACCATTCAATAGTGCATTTTTGGCTTCTGAATTAATTTGACCGAGTTTCACTGCTTTGTCATTTGTTGGCAGAACTGCTGGTGTTGTGTATCCATCTACAATTGATTGCCAATTTTCAAATCCCTGTGCCTGTATATATGTTTTCATCCTTATGCTCCAAAATACATACTTTTATCCATTGAACTGTGGTATTCCATTTTTATATAAGTTGTTTCTCTCCATGATCTACCTTTCAGTGGTTAAACTGATTTCTGAAGGAGCCTGCTCTGATACCAATTGTTGGATTACTGAGAGGGGGGGTGAATCAGTAATAGAGAAATATAATCCTTTTTAACCATATAATCCAAGTGTTATATCAATGTAGCATTATCATCCAATAACTGTAGAGTAAATAAGAAATGAACAAATGAACAATCATACACATACACAATACACCAGTGTTTTACATGGAAACCCAAAGTAGGAGAAAACCACATAATTCTTTTTCTTATATGTATTAAATAATTACATTCATTGGAAGCACCAACTTCCTTTGTTTTCCAGCTGCAACTGGAAGGAGGCTCCAAACCCATTTTTTCTCAGCTACAACCTGAAGGAATCTCCAACTGCCCTATTATCTGGCTACAACCAGAAGGAGGTTACAACCCCCTATGTTTTCCAGCTACAACTGGAAGGTGGCTACAACCACCTGTCCTTGCCCCATACAACCAGCGTAAAGTAGAAGTAGAATGATGGAACTACTGTCACACTATCACTCTGAGATATACCATTATAAACCTGCACCAATAAAATCGAACCATGCATCAACCATGCATCAACCTGTACCTCAACCTGTAATCAACTTGTACCATAAACAAGTGCATCAACCATGCACCAACCTATACCAAACAACCTGTAATCAACCTGTACCATAAACAAGTGCATCCAACCACGTACCAAGTATGTACCAATCATGTGTCAACTACTCATCAACTATGACTCATCAATATGTATCAACATCTTCAACTATACACCTCATGTATGTGCCAACTCATAAACTACTTGTCTCAACCATGTACCCAACATGTACCTCAACCAAATGTTGGCGGGTTTACAGGAAGAATGTGCTTGTAATTGATGGCAAGAAAAACAACGAAACAAACCTCGAGAGCGCAAAAGACAAGAAATCTCAGAAGAGATAGTTGTTTTCAGAAGTCCAGACGAGACCCAAAGTCATCAGGACTCGTAGAAGGAGAAAAAGTTCGAGACCCTTGAACACTTAGAAAATCTTCTAAGTTAGAGAGATCAGAAGCTCGGGAGAGAGAGAAACAATGGCCGTTGGATAAATGATCTAGATGACCAAAAACTGTCCGATCAAATCAAGTGAAGGATAGGATAAATGGGGCACAAGGTATGAGAATTTGATTATTCGAATACTCGTCAGCCGTCGAATCAAACCCAAATTCCTGTCAGTCGTCATATCATTTTCAAGTGGAAGGATAGGATAAGCGAGGTAAGATCTGAGATATCATTTATACGAATTTCCATCAGTCGTTGTATCATTCTAAGTGGAAGGACATGATAATATAGAATAGATTCATCATAAACAGATCTAACCGTCAATCTAAGATCCTGATCAACGAAAAAAATTTGTTTCGGGTCTAAAGATGTGAGGAGGTTACGCTCCAGAAAATATCACTTCAAGAATTCAGTTTGAGATTTGAAATTCCTGAATCCCAGAGATCTGAATTAGATGTCGATCGTTAGATCATCCGAAGTGTATTTCAGTCGTCAGATCATCTGAAGAATATCTCAAGCATTGGATTGTCTGAAGTGAATCTGGGTCGTCTGATCCAGAGTGTTAGTTTGAGATTTGAAATTCTCGAAGCTCGGAGATTCGAAGATCCAAAGTACATGCTCAACCATCGGATCATCCGAAGTAAATCTCAGTCACTAAATTGTCTGAAGAAGATCTCAAGCGTCAGATCGTCTGAAGCGAATCTGGGCCATTTGATCTAGAGCGTCAGTTTGAGTGTTGAAATTCCTGAAGCCCGGAGACCCGGAGAGCCGAAATACATTCTTGACCTCTCAGATCATCCAAAATAGATCTAATTCATCAGATTTTCTGGAGTAAATCTCAAGCGTCGGATCATCTGAAGTGATCTAGGCCGTCTGACCCAGAAGAGACGTGGCATAAATCTATGGACTCCGGGTAAATACCCGAAGTAAGCCTCAACCATCTGATTCAAGGACATGTGGTAGTCAATGTCAGGAAGGACATGTGGGAGACCTCATCAACAAGGACATATGGCATACCACATCAGCAAGGACATATGGCATACCACATCAGTGAGTGACATGTGGCAACCACGTGACCGTCCGATCTATTCAGACAAGTGTCAATAGATCTTCCACTCTGGAATATTGGCGTACAGAGAAAAGTAGGGTTTGATATTTGAAATCTCCGAAGTAAGGAGACTCGAATGAGATCTCAACCATTGATCGAGAAAGGGGCCGTAGAACCGTTGATCTGGTTGAAAGGTCAAAATCCTGAAGTGGAAGGAGAGCCATCGATTGAGAAGGATAGGTTTCCGTGGATCATCAACTCTGGAAGATTAGCATACGAAAGAAAGCAGGGTTTGAGAGTTGAAAATCCCAGAGCTCAGATCATGAAGTAAATCACAACTATTTATTTAAGAAGGTTAGATCTGATTTGTTAGTTTAGGAACACCGTCAATATCGTGAGATCTACAGTCCCATCGCATTGCAGGGATTGAAGGTGTGTGAACTTTAAAATGTTGAAGGCAGGCCGCAATGAAACCACGATTTTGGAGAAAGGACACATGGAGCTCTGTAGTGAATTGCGAGGCGAAAAGAGGGTTTCCCTCAAACCGCCTTTGGACGTGCCTGCAATCATGTGGTCATGTGACATCATCACCCAATGTCATATCGAAAGAAGGATCTAGAACTCGCTAGACTGAGATCACGAAGAACTCAGGAGTTAGGCGTATGGTCACCGTCGATGGTCACATGAAGGAAGGGGCTTAGAAGCCAAAGAAGCCAAAAATGACTGGCTGTAACTGACAGAGAAGACGAAGAGTTGTGAATCCTAGAGAATCCAAGGAATATTTGGATAACAACCACTGATGATGAACATATCTAGAATAACCATCAGGGAAGATGAAGAGTTCGAATGATGATCGGGCAGAGGACTCGACGTGAGAAAGACATGCATAACAGAGAACAATGTGTGCTTCTTTGATAGTAATGCATGTGGGTAGGATAGAAGAGGTGTAGCACATGAAGTGGAGATTAGAGGCACAATGTATAGAATGTAGAGGCAACACAGAGCATAAAAGGTAGAAGAGAAGATGAACATAGGTGGGTCGTGCGCTGGAGGAAAGAGAGCAGAGCATAGAAGCAGAAAGATGCAGAAGCGGAACATAGGATAGAAGCTGAAGAAGGTAGAGGAGACTTGGAGTTGTAACAAACCATATCAGAGACATAACAAGTAAGTAAAATTTTTGCAATATTCAATAAGGGTGGTAGGGTGGTGCTAGGGAGGATTGTAGTCCTCTAACTTCTAGTGGGTCTTAGAAGATTTTCTAGGAGTTGGTGCTTCCATCTAGTTGGTGCTAGATAAATCTTAGAGTTGGTGTTCTCTATAAGTTGTAGCTTGCTATTAGAGGTTGTAGCCTCATATTTGAGTTCGAGCTCAAATATTGTGATGTACATGAAAGTTGGAGCTTGATTGACATCCTAAGAAGAAGAGGTTTTCACCCTTTATGGGTTTCCTTAGGAAAATCGGTGTCTCTGTGTATTCTGTGTGATTGATCATTGTATATATATGCATGTTAAGTTATCAACAACATATTAAATAATAATCTAGAAAGAAT